>JAODXP020000006.1:27779385-27794385 GCA_027497455.2 Sardinella longiceps
TAGATAGACTTCTAGTCCACGTTGGAATAAAAGCTTCACTTAATGATGGTATATACCCACTGAAATGACTACTGTTTTACCCTGAGTGCTTTCACTATTGCTCTTTTGAAAGACTTACGCTTGCCTGAACTTGCCACATATTCATAGAATTCACTGTTATGCACAGGACAGGCGCCTAAGTGTTGTTTCTGGGAAGAGGGGGCGAGTTTTTCAGTCAGAACACAGCACCAGGATCATAACAATAACATCATAGTGTGAGAATACAATTCAAAGTATGACTGTAACTCATTTCTCACCAGAACAAAAACTGCAACAGATTGTAAGCTTATTCTGATCAGGGGAAAAAAATAAGCCAATCAGGCCACTTGCAGGAAACATTCCATGTTGAGAAGGGCTGTTAGAGGTAATGGTGTGTGTATATGGAGCAGTAGAACTACTTAAATCCAACCTTGCATTCTTACCCTTAAATGAACCTAAGCTCTCTGTCAATGGGTAACAACCAGCAAAAGCCTCTTTGCTGACTAAAGACCATCAGGCTGATGTCATTGTTGGGTTATAAGTTCAGTATAGAGAGAGTGGGGGAGAGACAGAGAGAGAGAGAGAGAGAGAGAGAGAGAGAGAGAGAGAGAGAGAGAGAGAGAGAGAGAGAACAAAGATCTCACTACATGTGAACTAACATGTATGTCTGATGTCAGGCAGTGTGGAGTAGATTACTGTCTCTTCCCCTCCATGAGCACACACAGATGTGGAGTGTGTGTGGGGAGATGCTGACTTAGCTGGTTTTGACCTACAGTCAGCTCTGTGGGAGAAGCGAGCTGGCAGTTAGCGCTTGGAAGTGGCCAACTCAGCGCTGTGGCTCACATGACTGTATATCATAGCCTCTTTTCATTTTTTTATTTAATTACAAAGGTCTTACACTGCAATTCAGCAGTGACAAGTTTGTGGAAAGTCCACAAGTTCACCATTTTGAAGTGGAGCTCATTGTAGGAATCGTTGTATTTGTGGGTGAACGAGGGCATGTTGTGTGTGTGTGTGTGTGTGTGTGTGTGTGTGTGTGTGTGTGTGTGTGTGTGTGTGTGTGTGTGTGTTTGTGTGTTTGTGTTGTTTGCAATATCATATCCAAGAATCATTCGTCACAGGCTGTGCAGTTATTCGTAAAGTTATGGAATGTCTGTGTTCCTGCTATGCACCATATTGCCCTTCATTCCGCATACATACGTCAATTTGTCCAGTGCCTTATCTGAGCACAAATGTGACTGCTTTATCAAGTGTTTGCCCAAGAAATGAGGCTGACCACAAAGGCGTGCTTGTATTTGGAGTCCTCTAGTCCTCTAGTCCTCTAAAAGACTTCAGGCCTCCTCGGAATTAATTGCCAGCAGAGCATTTCATAACTACAGTACATCAAACAATTGTGCCATACAAAATGTCCCAGGGGAGAGCAATTCATTCAGCGCAAGCAAAGCATACAATATTAGCATTAAAAATAGATAAGGTCTAACGCAGCATGAAAAAGCTCTTACGATGGCTGTGTGAGTGGCAAGTGGAAATATCACCATCATCACCTCTTGCTCCACTGGGTGAACAAGTGACTGCTGCAGTAGTAATGACAATGAAGTCACTGGTTATTCAGAATGACAATGCAGAAAAGATAAAAGTAAAAGAGGGATAACGTGCTTAACTTTGACTATGACTCCTTCGTTTGAGGACGATGGAAATTGTTTGGCACAAACCGGTTCTTGCCTAACTGATTTCCAGTAGGTGTATTAGGAATGCAGGTGAAAAGTCATTACTGATAGAATTGGTGAATCAGCTTATGGCCCCAGGCATTCATTAGACAGTTCAATAGCAAACTGACTCATATTGTATTCTACTGTATCTCTATTGTTTGTTCTCGAGAAGTTCCAGGGCAGGCAAGGACTAGAACTGAAACTAGACAAACAATATTTACATAGTAGTAGACAGACCACACTAGTTTGTCACTTGGGTGCAGAACCAATTAGAGTCAAGCCCATGAAAGATGAAGAATAAAAGTGGCGAGGCAATGGGTACTGTTGACTAATCTCATGATGATGGGGTTGTGCTATTATCATATCAAGGAATCAAGGAAGTTTTTTTGTCACATGCATATGATTACTGGTGTAAAGAAATACAATGAAGTTATGTCTGGTGTGAGCCTATTTGTGGAAAGTACAGAAGGGCAGTAGGAAAGAGGCAACATTGTATGGTTGGTTGGTTGGTTGATGGATTAGGTGAGTGAGCAGGGTCAGGGTGGGGGGGCACCAACAAGGAACACCGAAGAGCAAGCTGTTGAATCAACTCAACTCAACTCATCTCAACTTCAACTTTATTGTCTTTAAAAAGGCAATTGGTAGTGCAGCAAGACATCAGATACAACAGAAGACAAACAGACAACCATAAAGTGCAGTGTGCAAGCAGTGTGCAAGTAGATACATAGTCATGTGTAAGAGCATAGCAATAATGAATACACAAGCAGTTTCTTCAAATACCTCTAAAATACCTATACGAATCTAGAATGATCTAGAATGTGTGTATTCATTCTAGAATGATCTAGAATGTGTGTATTCATACAATGTAGGGGTTCCTCTTGCTCTTGTCTCACAGCCCTCTACTGTATGTCTTCTCTGTGCTCCACAGACCAGGTACTGGAGAAGGCCATGCACAAGTGCGTGCTCAAGCCGCTGAAGGCCACGGTGGAGGCAGCGCTGCACGACTTCCAGATGAAGAGCGGCGCCTGGCAGCAGCTGAAGGAGAACCTGGCGCTGGCCAAGGCCCGGCAGCCGCAGGAGATGGGCGTGGACGGCGCCCTCCCGCCCGACCCCGTGGCCATCGAGAAGATCCGCCACAAGTTTCACACCATGCACAAGATGTACTCGCCCGAGAAGAAGGTGGCACTCCTACTGCGCGTCTGCAAGCTCATCTACACCATCATGGAGGATCACTCAGGTGGGCAGCAGTAGTCAATTAGTCAATCAGTGTTTCTCAAAGTCGAGGATGCTTACTAGGTAGCACACTAGCCTTGGAAGTCGTACACTTCAAATACGAGGTTCCATCAGTGCGTCCTTGAAACATCCATGAACAAAGGCCTCTGTCCTCGCTAGAATTTAGAAGGATGCTTGACTTACTTGGAACAGTACTTGGCGACAGATAATGACGTGGAATGCAGCCTTCCAAGCATGCTTCCACGACTTTGAGAAACACTCAATAACTCTTCCATAACAAGTCATTACAAATCTCAAAAGCAAACAAGACCATAGAACCTTTTTGTCAATGAATAGAAAATTCGACCCAAATTGGACTCAAACATAAGAAATCAGTTGGATCCACAAAAACAACATACATACACAAGCTTAGAAACCTATAGTTAACCTGCACAAAAACATAGTTCTTGACTTTTCTTGACTTGACATTTTCTCTTTGGGTGTGATGGTCTGTGTTTTCAAGTTTGTAATCCTTAGGTCTTTTAGAGTTGTCTTTCGTTTCTTAATTGTGCATTCCATACTGACAAACCAGCAATCCAGCGCAAGTTATGGGCACTGACAGCATGGCATGATCACACATGCTCAGGCAATAGCATGCTGTTTCACAGTGCTTTTAAAGACCAAGGAGAGTGTTGCCTCCAGGCTGGCCTAAACTGACTAATGGGCAGATGTGCCAACACACACACACACACACACACACACACACACACACACACACACACACACACACACACACACACACTCTCTCTCTCTCTCTCTCTCTCTCTCTCTCTCTCTCTCTCTCTCTCTCTCTCTCTCTCTCAATTCAATTCAATTCAATTCAAGTGAACTTACAAATATTTTTGCACTGCCAAAGCAGAAAGTTCAATGGAGTACAATGTACGACAAACACAAATGCACAAATACAACAAACTTGTGTGTGTGCATGGCGTGCCCGTTTACGATCTCTCTCTCTCTCCCTTCTGCCCAGCCTCTCTCATTAAACTTGTTGTCTGTCCTGTGTGTGTGTGTGTGTGTTCAGGGAGGATGTATGGAGCTGATGACTTCCTGCCCATGCTGACGTACGTGCTGGCCCAGTGTGACATGCCCCAGCTGGACACAGAGATCCAGTACATGATGGAGCTGCTGGACCCGTCCCTACTGCAGGGAGAAGGTAATTACTCACGGCAAAGCTTTCATCTGGCCATCTCGTCTTTCTGTCTTTGCAGCCTACTCCTGGTTGATTGATGTGCATTTGCACAGAAGGTTTCAGAAGGTGGCAATTGTAAATTGTGTTGGAAACAAGATCATGAAAAGCTGAATCATTCATTTTCTAACACTTCTCTGAATTGAATCAACCCATAGCTTTGTTGTTTCACCTTGCTAGGTGCTGTAGATAGCTATGAGAATAACCGTTTCTGTGTGCAAGCCTGCAAGGGAGACAACAGGTTTCGTTTTCACATGCCCGTTTCTATACCGTAAACTGCCCTTTCGCCATTTCGGTCTATTTGCACAAAATTCGGTCATTCTCATAGCTATCGACAGTATGGAAAATTCCTTTAACTGTCTTTATGTACAAAGCTATATAGTACCAGAGTTTTTCCTCAGCCCTTAAAACTCTGTCCTCCCCACAGGTGGATACTACCTGACCAGCGCATACGGCGCCATGTCGCTCATCCGCAACTTCCAAGAGGAGCAGGCGGCACGCATCCTCAGCTCCGAGACCCGCAACACCCTGCACCAGTGGCACCGCCGCCGCACCGCCCAGCGCTCAACGCCCTCCGTGGACGACTTCCAGGTAAGGTGACTTGACATAAATTCATGAAACATTCACCTGCTGTGTGTCAAAGGGTCAGTGCCCTGGTCAAGGCCCAGAGCTGAAGCTGAGGGTTTTTTTATGACTGAATGGTTGTTGGTAGAGTAAACAATGTTTTGGAATGTGCTTTTAAGGCTTTTACAATTTTAATTTGACGTCACTAACCATTTTTATTGGGCTAAACAATAAAACATCTTTGGAAATTGTATAATGTGTTGCATAACATTCTTGAGCAGTAACTGTAAATCTCCTCTATTTTGTCCTGGTGTGGTGAATTCAGATGGCAACAGAATATGATTTATTCACAGACATTTGAATGGGCTATATTTGTTGTGTTTGTGTTTCCACAGAACTACCTGAGGGTGGCGCTACAAGAGGTAGACTCTGGCTGCACAGCGAAGACCCTGATGGTGCATCCCTACGCCACCACCGAAGAAGTGTGCCAGGTCTGCGCCGAAAAGTTCAAAGTGCCCGACCCCGAGACCTACGCGCTCTTCTTGCTGACGGAGGAGACCACGCAACAGCTCGCCCCCGACACCCACCCCCAGAAGATCAAGGCCGAGCTGCACAGTCGGCCTCAGGTGCAGCCGTTCTACTTCGTCTTCCGGCGCGTAGGCAACCTCAACCTGACCTCTGACGACCAGCTCAATGGAAACTGTGAGCCCAACTGAGCCAAGCCAACCAGTGTTTCCTTAGAACTTGCCCCCTTATCCCCTCGTCCATAACTACAGCCCTGACTGGTTGGCGCCAGTGTTTTGTTCACCCATAGGGGTACAGAAACGGGTGCCTGCCTGCCTGCCTGCCTGCCTGCCTGCCTGGTCTGGACTTGCAATGGAACCGAAGCGCTTCTTCTTCCACAGCTACACTTCTCCATTTCTGCAGAGGGCGAATGAGTTGGCAAGCGAAGATCACTGCCCTTGAATGGAAAGACACTTTTGGAGAAAAGAGGGAAGGAAGGATGTCTGACAGATGTAGCTGTTGTTTTTTTTTCTGTTTTTTTCTGTTTGTTTTTTTTCTCTTCCCTATTTTAAAGTGTCTGGAGTTGGCACGCGATCTTGGCACGTGTAGGCATTGCAGCATATGTCATGCTAAAGCGTGAAACTGGACGTTGTGAAGACCCTCAGCTGATGCTCAAATATGCTCTGTAATGATTGCTCACCAAATCTGTAAGAAGCATTAATGGGGGTGGGCAAATTAGCTCACTTCACTTCAGCCATCTTTCCTTTTGGGGGGGGGGGGTTCTCTGTGATTTATAGATGTTTATAGGCCATGCCTTAGCACCTGAGTACCTTATGCATTCACTTTCAGTGTCTTAATGCCTTTGAGATCAGATGCCTTTCCGTCAGCTTGTAGACTTGGTCTCAGTCTGTATGTGGATGGACTGTTGGGGTTATACTGGAAGAAGTTGCAAACTGTAATCTGCCTTCTTGTACTGTCAAACTAAGACCACGTCCTCAAGGATCAAGGTTTGGTAAAGAAACAAATATATGTAATGAAAAATTATATAGAACTAGTTACTGTGTGTATTTAGAGGAAAGTGTGTATTAATTATATTGGGATTTTTTGACTATTTCTGCAGTTGCTGGTAAACTGCATCTATGTTTTTATATATGAGTTATTGTAATACTATTGCATGTGTTGTGCTGGTTTGTAGATTACGAGCAAGAAGCAGGCATTGTTGCCAGTGATATTTGATGTTTTTTTTTGTTTTTGTATGTTTTCATATGAACTATTAGTGTCATACAATCCTCCTTAACAATTTCCCCTGACTTTTCATTGGCATTGATATGAATGAGATGACAAACATTAGAATGTTATGATACTACTGAAAATGTCACCGTTGAGGGTTTGTGAATGCTTCTCAACCTGATAGGATAAATGGTTTATGTGAGAGATGTATTTGATGGGTCCTAAGTTGGACATTTGTGTGAAGATAATTATTGAAGGCTTCTGCACGTCGTTAAGATGAAGTGAATGGAAAGTGAATTCAATGAGTATAGTCAATACAAAATATACTTCATTACAGAGAAATGTACTAGCAATGCAGCAGGCGATGCAGTTGTAGTATGTAATGTATGTTATTGGGATATTAAGAAGTTTAGCTTTGAAGCAAGGGATAGCTTATGCACACTCAGGGGAAGAGTGTCACTCAAACATTCAATGTCCACAACAATGAATATTATGAATTTCTGTCAGGAGTAACATTGTTCATGTTTGTGTCAGCATCATCTATTAATATAATAATGAGCAGGGCATTTGGTAGCTGCACAGGCAGGAAACAGAAGTGAAAGAGGAATGTTTTGGAGTTTAGGCAAGTGGCCATGGAGACACCTACTAATAATTTTAGTAAAAACAACAAACACTATGATCACTGTTGTTCGTTCAATTTGTCAAGGACACAAAAATTGTTTGTGGAAATAAAATAAAAAAAAATGCAGTCCGTTTGTAATGTAAGTGTATTAAAATACTAGATATTTTAATAATGTTAATTGTATTTATATGTAATCTGTGCAGGGATTTTTCACAGATTTATTGTGTTTATTATCAAGTCCCATTGTAGTCTATATGCAGTTTCCCAAATCAACAGAAGGAACTTCAGAGCTCCACACTGTTATGTCAGTTATACTTTAATAACCTTTTGCACAATAAAATGGTTGTTACATATATTGTGTTTTTTGTCCACTTTGTTTCCATGTTACCCTCACTCAAAATGAAATTGAAATTCCCCAGTTGAATCTTCGTTTTGGCTATTCTATTGTTTACAGCAGACCTAAACCAAACATTTATAGTATCACGCAAATACTTAGGCTACATCAAGAGTTTCATAAACTCCATGGCCTACATGTTCCAACTGATCTGATTTCTAGTTTATTTTGGATGAGTGACTCACTCATCAGGAGTGAGTGATTGAGTAAGATCCTGTCCTAACACATCTTATGATAATCTCTAGGTCAGGATCACTGTGACCGTTCCTGTGGCTCACGTACAAAACCGCTATCATTTGGTGTATAATTTGAGGCAACCATACTGACATATTGACTGCAAGATTGTTCTTTAAGAGTGTTACTTTTACAGAAGTGCATATTGAAGAGTCTGGTACTGAGTAGGCTTGTGGTTGTTCCAAAAAAAGTGATCACATCCTGTTTGTGGTGTAAAATGAGCGTAGGTTAGAAGGAAACTTTAGTCAGGTAATCACCTAATCAACCTCACTGAACATGCCTAAAATAGACGCATAGGTGTGTGAGAGTTAGTGTGTGTGTGAATGAGTGAGTCTCTCTTTCTCTGTGTGTGTGTGTCTCTCTCTCTCTCTCTCTCTCTCTCTCTCTCTCTCTCTCTCTCTCTCTCTCTCTGTGTGTGTGTGTGTGTGTGTGTGTGTGTGTATGTGTGTTGTTATTATTATTATTATTATTATTATTATTATTATTATTATTATTATTATTATTATTATTGTTATTATTATTATTATTTTGTATCATTTCTTTATATCACCAATCAGCAGCTTGATAAATTTCATATCATTGTGTTTAAGTAGGGATTGGACTTCTAGGCACATCAGTAATTGGAAAAATTCCCAAGACATCAGTAATTTGGTCATTTAAAAAAATCTGAATAATGACATATTGTATATAAATATGTAATAATCTTGTAGATATTTACCCTATAAAGAATAGGCCTACAACATCTAGGCCTAGTGAATGCAAACGTTTACTACTATAGGCTATGCTATTTGGGGGCCTGGGCATAAAAAGGTTGTGGAGCCCCTGCTGGCTGTAGCCTATTTCATATAGGCCCTACACTGTAGGCTGTCTCTGATCTTATATTAGTGGATCTTAGATTGTGGTGCCATCATCTGGCCAACAATCTAACATGATTGTTCAGAGTGGCTCATTGATTTTGCCGCAAACCTATTGTAACTACTTGTAAACTTGTAAAAGTAGCCCTGATAGTTATATGGTAAGAAGAAATTATATTTTTTGTTCATAGCAGTCGATTTCTACTCATCTCTTTGCCGAGGTCAGCGCAACAGGAGGGCTTTTATTTTGACAAACATATACCCTTCCGCCGGAAGCAGTTTAGTATTTTGAAAAGAAGTACCGAAAGCATAACGTTACCCTGTTTGTGTTTTGAATGTGCTGTGCATTTTCATGTATGGATAATGCTGTGATTAAAGACAATTATAGAAGGGTTCGGTACTTCTGCACCACTGGTAGCGGTCTGGAAAAGTTTCTTGTTGAGGAAGTGAGGCGCAAAGTGTTGGCCAGCGATGTGAGTGGAGTCTATTTTGTTAAATCGTTGCAGTGAGCAATCGGTCTGTTTGTTTGCTTTTTGTCTGTTTGTTCCCACTTTATGGACATGTCAGCAATGTTTGCCTATTCCACCACCAGAGATCCTTGAGGAGAGTTTAATAGTTTACCCAAGGTGTTGTCAAGAAGATAGCTTAATCACGTGTTGACTTGAATAAATATGACTAAGTTAGGCAAGTTCCTTCAAGACCTTTACAGTAGGCCTATTACTTTTTCTGTAATTACTTTTACCCACAATCCAACACAATTTAGGTTAACGTTAGTGGAGTAAAATCTATAAATTGCATTACACACTGTGACAGGTGGAGTTTATCCCTGGCAGAGTGTTCTTCACCACTGCTGCAGCCAGGGAAAGCCTCAGCCAGCTGAAATCTGCAGAAAGACTATTCCTGTTGCTGCATCGATCACCACCCATCCAAATTCCAATCAGCCAAGGTGAGCCACTGTCACTACTCCTAAGTTGAGTAAGTTAGAGTTGATTTGCAGCCCGTTTTAAACATACCTTTTTCCATGCTGAATTATAGTAATTACTCAGTAAATTGTGTTATTTCTGTTATGATTTTATGTGATTCTCACCTTTCACAGGAAAGGCTGTTAATATAGTGCAGCAAAGCGTTGTGAGAGACCCTGAGGTTTGGGAGAGAGGACTTCACACCTGGAGACGCCTGAAAGATGGCAACCAAACCAGGAAAAGAAAGAGAGAAGAGGAGCAGGATGAGGAAGAGGAGAAACACATAGAGACTGGGGGTGGTCACCAAAGGGACACCGAAAGGGGTGCATGTGACCTTCAGACATGTGACCCTGGGCAGCCGAAGCCAACTTTCAGAGTGAGCTGCCGCTCCAGTGGAGTTGTGGCAAAGCGCTTCGGCCCACAGGTATGTTTGTTTATGTGACTTTGGATTGACAATGTACTGTAACGTTATGAGGGTGCAGTACTCTTTTAATCAGTAGGCTCATATTTGTGGTGTGCGTGCGTGCGTGCTTGTGTGTGTGTGTGTGTGTCTGTGTGTGTGTGTGTGTGTGTGTGTGTGTGTGTGTGTGTGTGTAAGAGTTTAATGTTGTTTGTTTTTTTGTTTGTTTTTTTAATCCATTGCTACGCTTCTTGAAATTGTAAACTTTTGGATGTTGTTTTGTAAACTGACATATTTTTGGAACTAACTTGTCATGCATTACACTGTATCACACTGCTGTGTTATTTGGAGTAGGATTTGAGCCGGCTCATAGGGAGTGCTATAACCAAAAGACTGCAATGGCGAGCAGATCTGAAAGAGCCCGACTTGGAGGTACAGTATGCATTTCCTACATGCTAAGTTGGGCTCTAGCATTTAGCATTCTATCTGTGGTATAATTTATGGTTTGACGATACTCAGTGGGTTTTAACTGTGGAAGCTTTTGTGGTTTGGTTAAGGTAATTGTCTTATCTTTTCATTCTAGGTGAATGTGTACTTAAGTGATGACCACTGTGTGGTCGGGATACTGCTCTCAAGGTATGGAACAAGCTGGACTCTGTTTTGCTTGGCTCATAGCATTTGCATGGACATGTTTGCCACTGACTGTGTACACTTACTCTGTCTGTCTGTCTGTGTGTGTGTGTGTGTGTGTGTGTGTGTGTGTGTGTGTGTGTGTGTGTGTGTGTGAGTCCATAGCCATCTGATGGCCCAGCGCAGCTACATTAAGCACACTGGGCTGAGATCGACTGTAGCATGGGCTATGTCTTCCGTCTCAAACATCAAGGTATCATACTAATGTCTCACATGTAAACGCAATTGAACACACAATGATGCCATGTTGAGTCTGTGTAATATGTGTGAGTGTCGGTAATACATTTATGTGTCTGTACTTTTAAGGAAGGTTCTCTGGTAGTTGATCCAATGTGTGGAGTGGGCACCATTTTGCTGGAGGCAGCTCAGGAATATCCGGTACAGTATTATAAATACACACACACACACACACACACACACACACACACACACACACACAAGATCTGATATCACCAAGTAATTAAGTGTCCAGGATCAATGTTAAACTTGTTTGTCCTGGATCAATGTACTCTAACCCTAATCTTAACTCTAAACCTAACCTGTTGATCCAGGGCAACAAGTTTGACATTGATCCTGGACTCTTAATTACTTGGTGATATCAGATCTTCCCACACACACACACACACACACACACACACACACACAGCATAAGCACACATGTACCTTCATGGATCCGTCAGTTATTGATGATGTGTGTTGCTGTCTTTGCTTTGTAGAGCGCATGTTACTTTGGGATGGACACCGACGTTGAGCAGTTAGAGAAGGCCACAAAGAATATAGAATTTGCTGAGCTGACAGAGAAAGTCCAGCTACTACGAGCATCAGCCATGGGTATGGGGGGAGGGGGGGGGGTGCATGCCTGCTGTTTTCCCTTTATTATGTTTTTTTTTTTCTCTCTCTCTGCTAGACCCATTACATTTCAGTCTGTGGAAATGTTTGCTCAGTAAGTGTGCGTCCCTCCTCAGGAATCCCTCTGCCTACTGGCACTGTGGATGTGGTCGTCTGCGATGTCCCCTTTGGTAGAAAATTCAGCTGTGGCTCCAGCATGGCTACTGCACTTCCAGAGATCGTCAAGGAGATGGAGAGGTGAGAGATCTAATCTCTTATCTATGTTTTATCTTATTTCTTATCTATGTCACTTCCCTTGTAAGGTGTGGTCTATAATTTGTTCTATATTTTGGTCTTTCTTACATCCTTATCTCACTACAGTAATCCCCCCCACCTCTCTCTCTCTATCTCTCTCTCTCTTCCTTCCACTCCTTTCTCTTTCCCTCTATCATCCCACATTCTTTTCCTGTCTTCCCTGTCCACTCTACTCATCTCTCTCTCTCTCTCTCTCTCTCTCTCTCTCTCTCTCTCTCTCTCTCTCTCTCTCTCTCTCTCTCACCTCACTCTTTTTTAGAGTTCTTCGTGTTGGTGGGTCTCTGGTGCTGCTATTGAGTCTTCAGCTGTCCACTCTCCTAAAGAAGAAAATTGTCCAGGATGCCCTCCCACATTCACCACCCAGCACCACCACAGACTGCCCTGCCTCACACACCCATAGGGAAAACGCTCAGCTCTCAGACTGCTTAACTCTGCAGCCCTTTTGCACCCTAAAAACACACAGCATACACAAAGTCAGCCTTGGAAATACAGATGGTATAATACACACCTACATCAAGACCCATGGACACTGAGCCTCCACACCCATATAACATGAGTTAATGACTCATAAAGTTTGTAATACAGTACTTTGCCGTCTCGGTTAGTCATTTGCTAACTTTGAATTTTGCTTTGAACTTGATGTTTGTTTTTGACCACTAGGTGGCAGACATTGCCTTGTTGCGGAAGGGGTGGGGCATGAGTGATTTAAAAAAACAAGGGGGATAAAAAAAAAAATAAAAAAAAACACCACATACAAATTTGACCTGTCTCTGGTCTGCCTTCACTGTAATAAGATAATGAAAATAAAATGGAAGGATATATCGATACACAAGAAAAAGCCATGCACTCAAGAACTGTAATAACGTGCAATGACTCACTCATGCGTCATAATGTCAAAATAATCTGAATGATTTTAAATGTTCATCGGCCTACTTTTCTCTATCACTTTTGGTCTGAATTTTCTTTATTATTATTATTATTATTATTATTATTATTATTGAGACAGTCAATCCAGTTTGTGGAATGTATGGAGGTCTCTAGTGTGGCCATGGCATGCAGGACAGGAAAAAAAGCTGTGTTTACAGCAACAACCAGTTCTGTGCATGTATGAATGCCTAAGGCAAAAATTGTTTAGCCTCTCTGTTTGTACCAGACAGTTCTGCTAAAAGACATCTCTGGCATTCACTCACTTACACATCAGCTTTGAGCTACATGCTTAGGGAAATATTTAAAGTGCCATGGGGCAGATGGAGACATCAGTGATGAGTCACATAAGAATATACACACCTACAGCTGGTCTAACACCTGTGTCATGCTCAGTAGTCTGACATTAATCTGGGTATGATGGTTTACCATTAATATTTTACACAATTAGAAGATAGTACATGCATGTGTTTTTGAGGGCACCCTTTCATATATTAGTGTGCCTGTAATCTTGTGATTAGTCACTGAGGTTAATGTAATAAATCACTAATTTTGTGTATGTTCTTGAACATTCCATACAACTAGGCTACATTCTGCAATAGCTTTGGTTGAGAAAAAAAACCCGAGAGAATACCAACAACTAACCTGTTACGTTATTTTTTTTAAATACATTCAGAAAATGATAAATTATAATTTCTAGGGATTAATATTCCAAATATACTGGATGCCAGATAACCTCACAGAACCATCGCTGTGTACCCGACCGAGCTTCTGTCAACGTGAACAGCCACAACGTCCTCACGCAGGCGTACTGCGCATCGGAGGCCATGTTAAAGTTTAGTGAAGATTGGACGTGATTCCCTGACGCCCTGTGTTTCTGCGTTCGTTTACGATCAGTTTTATAATATCGGCGTTTTTAAAACAATCCGATCCCAGGGATCGGGCTTCGGATGATGAGTACCGGTCTGGACTTGTCACGGCGGAACCCGCAAGAAGATTTTGAGCTCATTCAAAGAATCGGGAGTGGAACGTATGGAGATGTGTACAAGGTAGCCTAGCTAACGTTATCTGCAGCAGCTAGCAGACAATTTTGCTGTTATTTGGGATTGAACACAAAACAGCAACACGTAGCTATATTTTGGTTTTTGTACCGTGCATTTCTGACTGACCCCGGGACAGTAATCGACCTGTAAAAACAAGTACGCAGTTGATAAAAATGCTTGTTAGCTAAAACAGTTGCTGCTATTGCCGTATGCGTATCATAGGCTAGTCTACTGGAGGATTTCTGGTCTTAACTTCTTATCGCTATAGGCAGATTGATCGATATAATCTCGCTACTGTAATGTTTGTGATAAACAAGATGACGCAGTCGTTGTTGCGTCTCTTGCGCAGCCGTTGTGTTTATGTGTACGAGTGTGTCTTTGTTGCACATTGCGTGTCTTGGTGGTAACAGGGTAGTCTTTATGCTCCGTCAAACGTCCTCAGCAAGTCTGCGGCTGCATTTCCACAACAAACCAGGCCCTGCGCAATTCCTCCAATCTCTCAACCAGCGGAGTTGACAGGAAAAAAATGCCCGATCTCAAGTTATGCCATTCTAAACGCCCTCCCTCTCATCCCAAACAAGCAATTAGATAGGCTAATTGCCGAGCTCACTGAAGTTGGGAGGAGACAGTGCTCTTGTCTTCCATACAGATACAATGTATCTGAATGTGCAGAGAATTTGCAACATTGTATCGCACAGAACGCCCACCGCGAATAGTTGTGGAATGCGTATAGAGGGTTATTTTTGTTCGGAAGTGGCTAGACCTCACTCATTTTGGAGGTGTAGAGGCATTTAGGGGATTTCTGTAAGACTGTTTGTGTACGTAGGTTGTGTACAGGCTGTGTTTACGTCTGTGTGTTTAGGGAGAGACGGGGCTGCGTGATGAGAGTTTGTGTATGTTGCAACCCCCCAAATATCTGTAAAGCGTAGACTATTATGGTGCATGTGTATGAAAGAGAAAGAGGCTGTGAGATTGTTTTGAGTTTAACTAGCATTCAGTGGAGTATTGGGCACAAAAAGGCTGGCAGCATTTGGTGTGGAAAACTAGAGCGTGTCCCAACTTCCTCTGGGGAAAGGAAGTAGCCAGCATGAGGATATCAGAGACAGAGAGTGAGGAAAAAAAGTGGTGTGTGTGTGTGTGTGTAGCTTTGTCCATCCTGTTTGCTTCTGATTGTTCGCTTTTCCTCCAGTGCTTCCTTGGTCATTAGCAGTTCAATTGAATGTATGTGTGTGTGTGCGTGTGCGTGTGTGT
>JAODXP020000006.1:27796885-27801885 GCA_027497455.2 Sardinella longiceps
TGTCTGTGTGTCTCCATCTCTCCACAGGCTCGCAATGTCAGCACAGGAGAGCTGGCTGCCATTAAAGTCATCAAGTTGGAGCCAGGTAAGGATTTCATGTGATGTATTTACTGGCCTCAAAAGCTTCACACTACTTCACATCACTTTTGGCCATGTCTCTCTCTCTTTCAATCCCTCCCCCCCTCCATCTCTCTCTCTTTCTTTGTCTGTCCATCTCTCTCTCTCTCTCTCTCTCTCTCTCTCTCTCTCTCTCTCTCTCTCTCTCTCTCTCTCTATTTCTCTATTTCTCTCTCTCTATTTCTCTATTTCTCTCTCTCTCTCTCTCGATTTCTTCATTTCTCTCTCTCTTCTCTATTTCTCTCTCTCTCTCTCTCTCTCTCTCTCTCTCTCTCTCTCTCTCTCTCTCTCTCTCTCTCTCTCTCCCCATCTTTCTCCCCCTTTCCCTCCCTCTGTTCTGTCTTCCCCCACTTTTCCTCTCTTCTAGTACTGTATGTATTTATCTACCCTCCTGTCCTTTGAAACCCATATGCCACCTTCTCAAATCCCTTCTCCTCACCTTTGTAAATTCCTCTCCTCTCCTCCCCTCTCCTCTCCTCTCCTCCCCTCTCCTCTCCTCTCCTCCCCTCTCCTCCCTCTCCCTCCTCTCCTCTCCTCCCCTCTCCTCTCCTCTCCTCTCCTCTCCTCTCCTCTCCACTCCACTCCTCTCCGCTCCATTTCTCCTGCTCTTCTACCTCTCTCTAAGTTCCTCCTCTTCCTCGCTCGCTGCTCCGTTGGCACCTGTGTGAATGGCTCTCACCGTCGCTGGAAGTGGTTGATTAAATTACGCCATTCCACTAATCTCCTCAGCCAAGCTCACTCATACACAAGAAGCATTGAGCTGAGGGGGGGGTTGGGGTTAATGTTTAACCAGAGACGGATGCCACGACGGTGCCAGTGTGGAAACAGGTGGTTGAACACACTCGACCGGTTCATTTGTGTGTGAACACACCACGACTCGAGTTTAACAGACCATTACGATGTGTTAGGGTTTGGTTATGCATGTAATTACAGGGCACTCTGGGTGAATTTTAAATGAGTGTGTGTGTGTGTGTGTGTGTGTGTGTGTGTGTGTGTGTGTGTGTGTGTGTGTGTGTGTGTGTGTGTGTGTGTGTGTGTGTGTGTGTGTGTGTGTGTGTGTGTGTGTGGTAGATTCTTATCTGTAATGATCTGGTTGCCCTCCTGCTTATTTTAAACTCACAGTCCTGATTGACCTCACCTCCCCTTTGTTGGTTTCCACGTGTTTTTTGTTTGTTTGTTTGTTTCAGGCCTCTATTCGTTTGACTCATTCTTTAATCAGGATAACCGTTTAATTAGTTGGTGGTGATTTTGCTGTTTTTGCAGGCGAGGACTTTGCCGTGGTACAGCAGGAGATTATCATGATGAAGGACTGCAAGCACTCCAACATTGTGGCTTACTTCGGCAGCTATCTCAGGTTTGTAGCCTTAAACAGCCCAAGCTTCAGGCCTCTGCAGGGCTAGCCGAGGCAGTCTCTCTGTGGTGGTGTTGTTGTTTATGGAGCGTGCCCAGTGTAGGCAGCACGTGACGGGCCTTGTCTTGTCTTGTGTTCTCCAGGAGGGAAAAATTATGGATCTGCATGGAGTATTGCGGAGGGGGATCCCTACAGGATATTTACCATGGTAAAGAACAAAGATGCCAGTGTTCCCTAAAAAACTCAAAAGTCTTGTGCATGAACATGAATGCTGAAATAGACACACACACATGCTGTATGCAAGCACAGGCTTTTCCATTCTCACACAAATGGAAATTATATGAATTGGAATGTATTTTTTTTTTTTTTTTTTTTTTATGGTTTTATTTTTATCTTGCATCCACCCACTGGTCTCTTTGTCATTTTTCTTCCTCAGTGACGGGGCCTTTGCTAGAATCCCAGATTGCGTATGTGTCTCGGGAAACTATACAGGTAATAAATACTCCTACTGACTTCCTTAGCCGTTGCTAACAGCTAGTGCAGTTACAACAGGTGACTTTATCTAGCCGGTCTCAGTCGACTGCTGCCACTGTGATGCATTCTGGGTAGACAGTCCTTTCATCCCATTGGTTATTGGTGATTCTTTCAACCCAGAATGCATTGCTGGTTGATGAAGGCTGATGGTGACTGATGTAACTGACTAGAGAAAGTCAGGTAGTGTTGATTGCACTCGTTTACATCAACATGGTTGCATTTTCCTGATCTTGTACTTTATATCCGTGCGTTCTAGGGGTTGTATTATCTCCACAACAAGGGCAAAATGCACAGGGACATAAAGGTATGTTTATACTAACATGGCATTTTCTGCGGGCCGCTGGAAACACACTTGTTCAAAGTTTGTTCCGAGTTGTGAAAGTGAAAGCTCATTCTGACATTTCTGTGATATCATCATTAATCTGTTGAAGCCTAAACAGTAATCTGAAGTGACTTTAGAGTGTTGTGTTTTCTTCACTTTTTTGTTTATTTGTTTTTTAGTTTTGATTTTGGCACCTTGATCTGCCACTAAAGATGTTGGAATTTTTGTTGTATACGCTAATGTCATTTTAACATTTTAAATGTGTTGTATCTCTTTTATCAGGGAGCTAATATCCTATTAACAGACAATGGATACGTAAAACTAGGTAAGTATGTCATTGTGCTGGCCTTCATAATATGCCTACTGTGCACATCTGTGTGTGTGTGTGTGTGTGTGTGTGTGTGTGTGTGTGTGTGTGTGTGTGTGTGTGTGTGTGTGTGTGTGTGTGTGTGTATCTGATAAGTTGTCATTATGTGTGATAATATGATTATCTGACCTCTGTGTGTGTATCCATATGTTTATGTCTGTGTGCCAATCTGTCGTTACGTTTGTCTGGTCTTCCACTAATCTGCCTGTGTGCACGTATGCACTCTGTCTACTTATCTCTCTGTCCCTTATCTCTCTCTCTCTCTCTTTCTCTTTCTCTCTCTGTCTTATCTCTCTCAAGTGTCACCATTAGCCTGTCTGTTTCTGTGCCTTGATTTGGCCAGCCACTTGTCCCTGCCTCCATGCCTACTTGTCTAGTACCTGCTCTAATTTTACTCTTCTGTCTTTTGTCTCCGTTTGTCCAGCCGACTTTGGGGTCTCAGCTCAGATCTCCGCCACGCTGGCCAAGAGGAAGTCCTTCATCGGCACGCCCTACTGGTAATCTCCCGCCCCTCTGCCGTCCTCCACCAATAGGCTTCATTACATAACCCATTCCATTGGTCCACTCAATCTGTAACTTTAATCAGTGTTTAGCAATGCCGGCGCTGCAAGCAATTTTGTTATGAGCTTTGGAGGCTTTTATAAATACAGGTGCATGGATGTTGTGAAAAAAGTGTGTTTTTGAGTCGACGCTGTTGATGTGGTTGACTTTTTAAGGTAGTAGCCTTGAGTTGTGCAAGCTTGCGTCACTTTTCTTAATGAATCCCACAGGCCTTTTTTGGGGCGCGAAGATGTTCCAGGCCTAACCACAGAGCCATAAATTCAATTGCTATCTCCTTGGTGCTCCTTGAGTTCGTTAATGTCTTTAAGCTTCTCCAAGTTCATTCGGTCCCTGTTCTTGTATTTCTTGTGTGTCATGTTTTATATCTCTCTCTTTCTCTCTCTCTCTCTCTCTCTCTCTCTCTCTCTCTCTCTCTCTCTCTCTCTCTCTCTCTCTGTATCATTTCATCAATTTCACTTTCTCTCCTCCCCTCTGTTTCCTTCTCTTCTCTTTGCCCCCCCCCCCCCAACACACACACACACACACACACACACACACACACACACACACACCCCTCCCCTTGTGTGTGTAGGATGGCTCCTGAGGTGGCTGCAGTGGAGAGGAAAGGGGGTTATAATCAGCTGTGTGATATCTGGGCCGTGGGCATCACAGCCATCGAACTGGCAGAGCTGCAGCCTCCCATGTTTGAGTTACACCCTATGAGGTGGGTGAAGTGTGTGTGTGTGTGTGTGTGTGTGTGTGTGTGTGTGTGTGTTTCGTGCTTGTGAGGCTGCCAGGAGCTGTGGTTGAGTTTCCAGAACATTCTAGAAGGAAAAGCTGTGGGGTTTTTTTGTTGTCCTCAATCTCACTTTTTCTCTCCCCACCCTTTCTCCCCACACACTCTCTCTCTCTCTGTCTGTCTGTCTGTCTGTCAGGGCTCTGTTCCTGATGAGTAAGAGCAATTTTGTACCACCCAAACTGAAGGATAAAGTGAAATGGTAAGAAGTGCGCTTGTGTGTGTGTGTGTACGTATGTTTGTACGTGTGGGTGTTTGAGAGAAATGCAAGCGTTATTTGCAACTGAAGAATAAAAGGACTATGGCTAGAAGTTTGTGTGTGTGTGTGTGTGTGTGTGTGTGTCTGTGTGTGTGTGTGTGTGTGTGTGTGAGTGTGGAGTAGGTAGGTATATGTGTGATGCATGCATGTGTTATTGTGTTGTGATTGATGCGAGAAGTTATGGAAGTCCGACAGGCTCTTCAGCGTTTTCTGTCTTTTCCTTTTCAAACACTTATCAGGAAGGATATTTCATTTCCTTGTTGAAGTGTCGGAGCATAGAGCTTGTAGCATGCGGCTTCAAACACAATGTTGGAACAAAGCGGCCGTATGAGGGATTACCTAACCCACTCAAGTATGCTTAGTGCAAGGAAGTAGGCTAGCGAATTCAAAAAGAGGCCGAGACATTGCAGTGAACCTTCAGTGACCTGGCATCTAAACCGCTCAGCTGGAGATGTGTGACGGGGGGGTCTTCACGGGCTTCTTGAAATCCTCGAGAATTTATGAATTTGATAAATATAAATCAAGGGCTTTGAAAGTTTTTGAAAAAGAAAAGATACAGATGTAGACGTACTGTAGGCCATGGAAGATGTTTGAGTTATTCTTTATGTATTACTCAACCCCCTTCAATATCTTATGGCGTTTCTAATGTATAACAGGTTTGTAACACTGTTACAAAGTTGAATAGTGTTCACAAACTCAAGTCCCTCTCTCTCT
>JAODXP020000006.1:27806885-27846381 GCA_027497455.2 Sardinella longiceps
ATGTGTGTGACTTTTACTTTTATTATTATTATTATTATTATTGTTATTTGTTTACGTTGTTTAATTTTTAATTGGCTGACTAATTGGTGTGTAATTCTACCAGTGCCCATTAACAGGGATGACTAAAACTGAGGTTTGGGTGTTTTTGTTTTAAAGGGTCGGCTAATTCTGGGATTTTTGTTGGGGTTTTTTTATTTGTTTTTCTTGTTTGTTTATGGCTGTTAACTTGTTTATTATTGCAGCACTACAAACACTACAATAAAGAGACCCAAAGTGCCCCCACCACTGCCCCCTAAGGTAAGAGTCGATGATGACAATAATTAAAGGGGCAGTCACACACACACTACGCTAGTAGTCCAGAATATTCCACAATCTTTTCATTTTATAACACCGATAGCTCTGTCATTCTTCACTACTACTCCTTGTGTCAACTCTCTCTGTCTCTCTCTCTCTCTGTCTCTCTCTCTCTCTCTCTCTATTTCTCTTTCTCTTTTTTTCTTTCTTTCTTTCTTTCTCTCTTTTGTCTGTCACAGCCCAAGTCCCTGTGCGCAACCCCCAATCAGAACGGGCCAATCGGCGAGGAGGGCGGTGACGACGGCACCATCAAGCGCTGCCCGGTGTCCCCCAGCCCCACGCCCCCCCCTCGGCCCACGTCCTCCGTGCCCCCCAGGCCTCCGCCTCCACGCCTGCCTCCGCACCGCCGCAGCAGCCTAGGTAAGGAGGCGTCGGGCGACGTTGGCGTGGAGCGGAACGCTAAAACCGTACAGAACGCACAGACCCAGACAGAGTCGGGCGGCGAGAGAGGGGGCGATGAGGAGACGTTTAGCTTTTGGGAGTGGCTGCATGCTGAGCAGGAGGAGGTGCAGCAGGATCAGGAAGTGGAAAAAGAGGAGGAGGTGATGATGGTGGAAAAGGAGGAGGAGGAGAAGGAGGAGGAGCATAAGGAGGTGGAGGATGAAGACAGTAAGCCACAATGTTTGGCCCAACGTGATTGGTAGATAGAGCTGTCAATCATTAGATAGTCCTGGCAGATAATGGATGTGTCCCAGCAGTGATCCCGCCTCCAATGGTAGCATGGAAGTAGTGTTATTCCTCAGGCTCCTCTAAAGCCCTCCCCTAGCCCCTGTGTCCTCCAATAGTAGTACAGATCTCTCTCCCACACACAACAGGCTCAAGGAAGAAGCGCCAAGTAGAGTAGATTCATGTGTAGTAGAGAAAGAGTGGTGGTTGGTAGATTGTCGTGTGTGTGTGTGTGTGTGTGTGTGTGTGTGTGTGTGTGTGTGTGTGTGTGTGTGTGTGTGTGTGTTTTGTTTATTTCCTGACACTTTGCGTCTGGCCACAGGTAATGGAGTCAGTCCCTCACAACAGAATGGAGAAAGAGAGAGGCAGTCAACCCTGCCCACTATTCCCCTCAGGAAAGACAAGAAGGACGTTCCGGTACGTTCTTATTAATGGAGTCACTTGCCTCTTGTTGGTAGTAGGTAGTGTACACTATGATCTCTATATCTTTTTCCACACTAATTGACTTGTTTTGTTTTTCCTCAGAAACCCATTTGTAATGGTTTGCCCCCAACCCCTAAAGTCCATGTAAGTGAACTTTACTATTATGCACTTTATGATCATTAGATATGCTTAAGAAAAAAAAAAAAAAAACTTCAGTCACATAATTGTAAAAATAATACATCTGCACATCTCTTTGGACAGTGCTTGGGCAAGAAGATTTTGATCACTATTTCTGATGTTATTGATTGGAGAGGTGGATGCCTCTCTCAGCTTCAGCCATTCCCATACTTTAATCCTCACCCATCATATTTTGTGTTTCATTTTCTCCATCAGATGGGAGCATGTTTCTCAAAGGTGTTCAACGGCTGCCCTCTGAAAATCCACTGCGCATGTTCCTGGATCAACCCAGACACTAGGGGTAGGCTTGAGTCCTTAAAGTCCTCAAATGGCGAATGGGGATTCTTTTACATAGTGTAATCTTCTTCATGTCTGTTCCAGTGATGGTATAATCTTACTGAATGCACCATACTTACTTACTCAACACTGCTATTGCTAACTGTATGTACATGGTGTACTTTCATTTGACGATATATGACAAATATGTATATAAGCGCCTGTTCTTTCCTGATGGCTATTGAGAGAGAATGGCATGTTCTTTTTACAATGATGGCTATTGAGAGAGACTGACGTGTTCTGTATTTTGTTCCAGATGAGTATTTAATCTTTGGTGCGGAGGAAGGGATCTACACCCTGAACCTGAACGAGCTGCACGAGAGCTTCATGGAAGTGGTGAGGGGGAGCAGGGGGAGCCATTCATGTAGTAGATATACACAGTCTTGAATCTCCCCTTGGGGATCAATACAGTATCTACTGTATCTATCTATCTATCTATCTATTGATCGATCGATCGTATTGAATGCCATTCATAGATATACATATGGTTTTGTATGCCATTCATAGATATACACAAATAGTATTGTATCCATTCATAGATATACACAAATAGTACTGTATGCCTTTCATAGATATACACAAATAGTACTGTATGCCATTCATAGATATACACAAATAGTACTGTATGCCATTCATAGATATACACATATAGTACTGTATATGTCTATGGGGGTGCCATTCATTATACACATATGGAGGGGGGAAGAGAGTGGGATGGGGTTAAGGCCATTTCAGACTGAAGATCCGTGCATGAATCAATCGTCGCAGGTTGTTGCAAGCCGTCACAAAAGATTTAAAGGGGTGCTCCGGAGTGATTTCAAGCATAGACCTGTTGAACGAGCCTGCTAAATGCACTAGTTAGCGAGTGGAACAAAATAATTTGGAACAGCGTGGACCAAACGCGAACACAGAAGCGATCAAGCACTTCACACTGAATCAATGAAAATTCATTTTCGTAACATATTTGAGACCGAAAAAAAGATCTGAGGTACCGGTGACTCAATGTAAGGTGCTTGTTCGCCATTGTGTTTGCATTTGGTCTATGCTGTTCGAAATTCTTTCATTCCATGCTAAATCTAGAGCTGTTAGAAGGCTCGTGCAACAGGGCTATGTCAAATCGTAGTTTCATAGTTTTAGAACGTCACAGCCCGTCTCGTCACAGATCTTTGGTCTGTAGCCACCTTTGCTGTAGATGTTTGAAACTTTTATTTTTGAGTGTTTTTTATTCTTCTGCTGATCTTCCACAATGGTCTTGTTCTTACTTGCTCTTGTCTAGTTATTTCCACGGCGATGCACATGGCTGTATGTTATGAACAACTGCCTGCTGTCCATATCTGGTAAGCTTTGAGTGGTGAAGCTTTTTATTTCTGCTCGACTCTACCTGCTTCATTCTGTCAGGTCTTTTTCTATGTATGAAAGTGCTGTTATTTTTTTTGTTGTTGTTTACATGGAATGTGTTTGTTCTCTAATGTGTGTGCGTTTCACAGGCAAAGCCTCTCAGCTCTACTGCCATAACTTAAGCGGTCTGTTTGAGCAAGCTCGGCAGATGCAGAAGCTGCCCGTTGCCATACCGACGCATAAAATCCCAGACAAGATCATTCCGAGGTAGGTACTGTGGTACTGTACTGTAGTCTTGGGGCTAGGCGAGGCCTCACTAGCTGACAACTGCAAACATTCATGGAGTTATGATTGATCTGGGCTAAAGAGGTCACCAGTGTTTGCCTTTTGTCCTGTAGGAAATTTACAGTGTCCAATAAGATTCCAGACACGAAAGGGTGCCAGAAATGCTGTGTTGGTGAGTCACCTGTGTGTGTGTGTGTGTGTGTGTGTGTGTGTGTGTGTGTGTGTGTGTGTGTGTGTGCGTGCGTGCGTGCGTGTGTGTACAGTGCTTAAGTGTGTTGAACTTTTTTTTTTTAATGTTGTGCTTGTCATTGTGACACTTCCCCCGTGTCTCTTTTTCATTAGACTACACAAACAAGTAAAACTGGAATTTTCACTGTGTGTGTGTGTGTGTGTGTGTGTGTGTGTGTGTCTGTGTGTGTGTGTGCATTGCAGTGAGGAACCCCTACACAGGTCATAAGTACCTGTGCGGAGCCTTCCAGTCGAGTGTGATTCTGCTAGAGTGGGTGGAACCTATGCAGAGGTTCATGCTAATTAAGGTCAGTCTGATCTCTCTTTTCCACACACACACACACACATACACAAACTCTTACTCACACATACACAAACACACACACTTAAACACGAGGACGATGAAGTCACAGGCTGTCCGGTCAGATGATAATCTTTTAAATCTTTAATCATACTAATATACAGCTTATATATTATAACTGCTTTACATAGATAATCGATTTATGCTAGCATGCCTGAGCGATAAGCTCAAAAATAAATATTACCATAATCTTCATGAGGAAAAAAAATCCATATTTTCTCTTGTATTGGAACGCTTCCAAATACCACTTTGAAGCACGTCTCTGGGACAGTAAGCTTATGTAAAAGGACATTAATGCATACATTTATGAAGTTTTATATTATGCAAGTTTCTCACAACAGTGATTTTTTCAGTGGATGATCAAATGTCAAATGTATTTATAAAATGCTTTTTCGCAGTCAACCAAAGGCAATGTTAAGTTTTATTTTTGTCTATTATTTTGCTTACTTCAACTTACTTCAACTTCAACTCAAAGAAACAGAGCAGGGGAAAATGAAACTCAATCTAATTTAGTCTTATTCTTCTTATGATTAATACTTATACCTTATACCTTATACCTTATCCCGTCCCCAGAGTATTGAGTTTACATTGCCGTGCCCACTGGAGGTGTTTGAGATGCTGGTGGTCCCAGAGCACCAGTATCCACTCATCTGCCTGGCCGTCAGCAAGGGCAGCGAACCAGACCAGGTGGTGACCTTTGGCACCATCAACCCCAACCTGACCAACCCCACCTTCACCGAGTCAGGTGAGTGTGTCGATGTGTGTGGTGGAGTGGTGGTGAAGTGGTGGGGGTGATGGTGTAGTCTTGGGTAATACTGGAGGCTTTGAACCTTTGCAGTGCACTTAAGATGTGTGTGTTTGTTTGTTTTTTTCTTTTTCTTTTTTCTTTATCTTTTAGGGTGTGTACAGTAACAATCATACTGACTGTTGAACTTGTCATTTGTAATCATATATACACACAGTTGAAGCCATACAGTATATTTACATTCACCTCAGACAGAGACACAAAAACTTTCTTTTCTTTACTGTCAAACATTGAATCAGAATCAGATTTGTCTGCTTTAGGTCAGTCAATATTATCACATTTTTTATATTTATTAAACGTCAGAATAAAGAGAGAAACTACTTTGTAGAGATTTTTTGTTTTGTTTTATTGACAGCAGTCAAAAGTTTACACAATTTTTCAACCATCAGATTTTGAAAATTTGTGCCAGAATTTTGGGGTATCCTTCCACAGGCTTCTCTCCATAGTTTGCAGACCCATTGAGACTGCAGACCTCTTGAGAGATTGCAGACCTCTTGAGAGGTGTAACTGGGTCTCTGAGGTCCATGTAAATATGGTATAAACTGTGTGCAGTGTTCATTTAGGATTAGCAAATATTGGTCTTTGTCTTAACTATGTTTTTGCTGAGGTTGTAATAATAATTGATTGAGGCGGTTGTTAATGACGATGATTGTAAAGATGATGATTGTTATAGCTTAGCTGAATCTACTGATCTCAAAAGAGTCCGTATCTGTGTGTGAGTCTAACACATCCTGTCCCTCTTCAGATACGCCACAGACCTGCGTCATCCACGTCACTCAGCTGGAGAGGGACACCATCTTAGTCTGCCTGGACCGTAAGAGACATACACACACACACACACACACACACACACACACACACACACACACACACACACACACAGATTCTTTCTCTCTGACACTCACTCTCTCTCCTTTGGGTATCCTCGTCAGTGTCCTTCCCTTTCCAGTCCTGTCAACTCCGTGTCTGTGAGTTGACAGCTATGGGAGGCATGTGACAACTGAGTGGAATGTTTTTTTTGTTTGTTTGTTTGGTTTGGTTTTGCTGGTCACTCATGTCTGTCACACTGGAGATTACATACCCTCTTGCAGAAATGGCAAATTACAAACATCCTGTTTGCTAAATCAGCTTGTTCCCTCTAATATGTCTGCCATCCATTTGTTGATAATTACAGTACAAGTGTTAATATGTACAGATTCAGATTGTGTGCCAAAATATCTTGTGAATTTGCTCTTTTGAAAGATCAACTGATATTGTTGTAGAGAGTCATTGTGTTGTGATTGTTTGTGTTTTGAAGGTTGCATAAAGATGGTGAATTTACATGGCAGACTCAAATCCAATAGGAAGTTGTCAGCAGAACTCACCTTTAACTTCCAGATTGAGGCAATAGGTGAGTGCACCTGTTGTGGTGTTTTTGAGTGTGTGTTTTTGTGTGTGTGTGTGTGTGTTTGCTTGTGTGTGTGTGTGTGTGTGGTTACATGTTATGTGTGGATGGGTGAGGATTGATTTGGGGGTTGGGATTGGGCTGTTGTAATAAGGCAACAGAACCAATGTTTTTAATTAATCTTTAATCTGTCCTGATTGTATTCTGATATAGATTGCATTATTATGAGTTAAGCACCTGCTGGATTCTTGACCACAGATTAAATCTCTCTCTGCCATTCTTGTTTCCACCCACAGTGTGTCTTCAGGACAGTGTTCTAGCATTTTGGAGACATGGGATGCAGGGGCGGAGCTTCAAGTCAAATGAGGTAATAGAAGGTTTTACACCCATAGATATTTTTGTTGTTGTTGTTGTTGTTGTTGTTGTTGTTGTGTGCAAGAAGTAACTTTATACCATCCACTCTTAGGGTGTTTGAATGAGTTTCAAAGGCTTCTGTTGTTGTTGTTGTTCTCACAGATCACGCAGGAGATTGTTGACAACACTCGCATCTTCAGACTGCTGGGGAATGACAGGTGAGTCGGCATCAAAAGACTCGCCGAGATCATTTTGGTTCTCATCTTGTATCTCTTTATAACTCTCTCTCTCTGTGTGTGTGTGTGTGTGTGTGTATTTCAGGACGGTAATCTTGGAGAGCCGACCCACAGACAACCCCACGGCTCACAGTAACTTGTACATACTTGCTGGCCATGAGAACAGCTACTGACACCCACACCCCCACCCTCGGCCCTAATGTCCCAGCCCACCTCACCCCACCCACGGGACACTCTTCCCAGCCAGCCTACTGAGCCCCTCCCTCCCCCTCCAACTCTCCGCGATGGGAGCTAGCAGACGACCGTTCCAGCCCACGGAGCCCCTTTAACAGCTCCTCAGGCCCCACGCCGCCACAAGTATACCACAAGATAAATACAGTATAGCTACTCTGCAGCTACCTTATTACCACTACACGACCTGATTTGTGTTACAGAGCCCAGCTGAGCAAAGCGAACAAGTACAAATTGAAACACTACAGGACAAAAAAATGAATGGAGAAAAAAAAAAATTACAAAATTTTTGCACACACTGTCCAGCTAGCTAGTTCAGCGGCAACAAAAATTCCAAACTAAACTACTCTTCCCGAAGGCATAATAGAAACAGACGTTAGCAACTGCCATTGTGTATAACACTCTGAGGGATCCCTATGGGGTTGCTTGTGTTCGCATAGAATATATTCACTCTTTTTTTATTTTCTTTCTTTTTTTTAAATCTTTCGGCATGCAATGCAGAAGTGGCCGTCTTAATTGTGATTCCCTGAGGCGGTAGTTATTGCCCCGCTGCCTTGGGCAAATGCGTCTCTTCTGCCACATGAACTACGTGGAGCACTCCAAGTAACAAAAAAAAAATCTTGTCGTAATTGTGTAGCTCTCTGAGGGACCACCCTAAAAGCATGAGTGTCGTCAACTGTATCATAATACGGTGCGCGTGCATATATGAATACACGTTTGAAAAAACGAACAAAACAAAAAAAAACAAAACAAAAAAAAATAACAAAAACAAATAACTAGCTGGTGTGATAGCATAGTCCTGGAGGTACAAAAAAAACTCCCCGAAAAAGAACTAGCTGTTTCTAACTAGTGTAATCTTTTACGTGGTAGCTCACTAAAGCATGGTTGTCGTAACATTGTTGTTCACGCAGAGAGAAAGTGAACTGGTGGCAGGTGGAGCTTTGAGACTTATTCTAACTTGTGAGGTCCTGCTGTTTCGGAAGGTCTGGCAAGGGTTGAGATGGCTACGGGCGATGCCATTTTAGGTCCGTATGTCGGAGCCCAGTCCTGACATAGTCATTATTGGCGACACAGGGCATGGCTGTAGCTGTTTACTGATCCAGTTAACATTCACAGAAGCGACGGAGGCCTGGTGTCACGACATGTCCACAGTGATCCTGTCATGTTTGTCTTTCCCTATCGAAAGAAAGTTCTGTTTTGTTTTGTCGTTAGATGCACAAGCAACAGTGGAATACCCCTAATTTATCTTATGTAGTAAGAATACAAAAGTCACCTTGAGATATCCTTTTAAGACCATTTAATTGAGTCGGACGTCTCGATTTGCTTTTATACTTTATTCAAATTTTTACTTTTCACTTTCTTTTTTTATTAACCGAAAGCCATTTGTCACCTTGTCTGTGTTTTTAATGCTTGTTTAATCACTGGTGTTAAAAATTTGCACAAAAGGTTTCTTTGTGTGTGTGTGAGTGTGAGTGTGTGTGTGTGTGTGTGTGTGTGTGTGTGTGTGTGTGTGTGTGTGTGTGTGTGTGTGTGTGCGTGTCTGTGTGTGTGTATGCTCTTATATGCAACACTTGCAGACATACTGTACTCAAGTATGCATCTCTTCACGTTGTGTGTGTATGAATACTTTCACCAGTTCCATGTGGTCATCTAAAAGCTGTGACTAGGAAGCTAGTTGTTCACATTCTCTTCTGTTACTGAGAATAAAACCATGACGGTGAAGGTAATTGTAATTAGCTCTCATCATGGTTAACTTTACACTTAAATCAAATCCGAAAAAAAAAAAACAAAAACAAATGCTGTGTAACTTATTTCAATGCATTATCCAGCCATGTAAAACACTAAAGCATTCCTTTAAATCAGTAGCTTGAGAACATAAATGTTACATTACGATGTAATGCCAAACTCTATTCATTCGATTCATGGCCAAAATTTCCTGGGTGTTGCTACCTCGTGTGGGGAAACTAAGAGTGAAATAGGAGTTGATTGAGTCGATGAGATTAGTATCGCTCTGGATGTCCACCATCAGATGTTGAATAATTGTGATCAAAAGTAGATCAAACTACATCACCGCATTTAACCGTTTTATATTGCAATGCATATGACCTTGTACATAGTGTAAGATAAAAATCAGTTTTACAGACTGTATAATTGCCTCTATTTTGTTTCCAATGTGAAACAGATTTATGAAACAACCTAACTCATTAAAAGACAGAAGTGAAAAAGCCTTTGTGGTTTTGACTTTGTTCAAGTTTGTTTTCCTTTCATGTCATATCAATGCCAGATAGCTTAGTAAATATTATGAAGATTTTATTGTTTTAAAACCGGGCCAAAACTTGATATATTTATCACTTGCTTGATAACGTTTTGTTTAATCGTCTAAATAATACAACTCATATGATCTTAAGACTACTTATAATAACAGTAATATTTATTTCACTTTGGAGAAAGTTATAACAGAGACACTTGGTGATGATCAATCATACTTGTTCTGTTTCTAATAGATTGTCATTTTCTAGTGCACATATGAATCTTCCCTGTACTTTGTATAAAGTCAGGAAGTTAAGACTTGGATATTATGAAACAAAAACTGAGAGGGTTGTTTGGAATAAACAACAGAAACAACAGTCAGCTTAAATCTGCAACAATAATTGTTAGCCGATTTTTGTCTACTTCCATAATAAGTCATATTTCTTTCCAGTACAATGACTACAAGACAACTTGTGTACAGAAACCATTGAGTCAGTCTATCTATTCACTACAGTGCAAATTATAGTAATGACTTGCACATTTTGTCAATGTATCTATTTGCTGTAGTAATATTTACAGTCCAGCAGGTGGCAGCGTGTAGCTATATACGATAAGTAGAAGTTCTTCTTCTATTAAACGGTGTGGACCTGCAATTTCATCTTGCTACATACTCCCAACCACCCAGCAACTTTTCTTGAGCATTACATGTGCACAGTGCAAATGAAGTAAACAAATAACTAAATTAATGAAATTAAAGCTTCAGAGAGTGTTATAAAGCTTCTTTGAAGTCCATTACTTGTCATTGCTCTGTGTATATGTACTTCAGCTTCTCTTTCAGACGGCTGTGCCGCGGTCGATCTCTCCTAGGCGATTTCCTCGCGGTGTTCTTGATTCCAGGTCACCACAGATTTGACCCTCCGACTTCTCCTTGTCCTTGTCCTTCTCTTTCTCCTTGTCCTTGCTCTCGCCACCTGACCTAACTCACACACATATGCAACAGCACAAGTAAATGAACAGTAGTGTCAGGCCATTCCTCATCACATCATCACAACATATCACTAAAGAAAGAGTAAAGTTGGGCACTCAGTGGCTAGAGCGTCAGACGATTACTCCGGGGACCCGGGTTCGATTCCGACCCGAGGTCATTTCCCGATCCCACGCCATCTCTCTCTCCCACTTGTTTCCTGTCATCTCTACACTGTCCTATCTGATTAAAGGCAAAAGCCCAAAAAATATCTTTAAAAAAAAGAAAGAGTAAAGTTGACATACAGTTGAAACCATATGCTAACATACACCTCAGAGAGAGGTCCAAAAAATGTCCCTTTTTCTTTCTTTTTTTTTTTTCTTTAACTGTCAAACAGTGAATCAGAGTAACCTTTGTCAGTCAATATTAACAAAGATCATGGAATACTGAGCTCCACTTCAAGCCTCTCTGATATTAAATGTATTATTGATATTACATCTTTTCTATTATTACATTTTCATATTTGTTTAAGTATGTGTGAGTGACTTCTCACTTCTTCTTGAAGAGCTTCTTGAAGGAGCTCCTGAACCCTTTCCCCTCCTGCTTCCTGCTCCGCTCACTCAGGGGGGTGTGATGGTTCTCCTCCGCAGCACCCCTCCACTTCAGCTCCTCTCCCCACAGTGGGCTTGAGTCCTGTGGGCAACAGTTCAGATTACAGTCTAGATTACAATCCAGATTACACAATTAAAGAAACAGACTGTCAAGTGTAAAGTCTATCAATTAGCATAGTTCTCAAGCACAAACTTGTCAAAGATGTCAGATTACAGTCTAGATTACAATCCAGGCCTCCCTTTCTCCCAAAGCACAGTTGCTAACCAGTTAGCAACTTAGTTTGTTGGCAATGGTTTTCCAAAGCAACTAGGCTTTTAGGAAACACCAGATTGCACAATCAAAATAACTGAGTAGTTTTAAAGAAACTCTCATTTCATTGGCAGGCAAGCATAAAGTCTATTGATCATCTTAATTCTGAGGCACAAAATATAGCTGTTGTTTGTTAGTTGACTGTTTACTGTTATTATCATGCTCGAAGGGCCTTGCCGGAAAAAGAACTTCATGCTCAGTTCATCTACAAATGAACTACCAGCAAATGAATGGATAGTTGTTGAATTAAGTTGACTGTTTAATGTTTAATGCATTTCAGTGACTTGCTCTGGTGTCAAATAAGAACATTGATTTTGACTAATGAGTACTTCTAGTTTCAGCTTGCTTTAGGGCCCTCTAAGCATCTACAGTAAGGGTGTATGTTAGTGTCCTGCAGCCTCACCTTGCTGTGGGTCACATGCGCCTGGTCCTCTGTGTCGGTGTGTGTGTGTGTGTCATGGTGCCTAAGACGCCCCTTGGCGCTGGACTGCCGCTCCAGTCGCGGATGAACCCGACTCGAGTGGGCCGAACTGTCGATGCTATCCAGCTGGAGACCGTTTAGCGACTTGCTCTTCCTTTGGACGGCTTGCAAGGGCCGCGGCCTCATCAGCCCCACTGAGTCGGGAGACACACAGCCACGGCCTGCCCGATACACCCGTCCCTCGTTGACCCGTCTGCTGTTGGCCACGGCGCTGGAGCTGCTGCTGTGGGATGGGTGTGCAGGACTCGGAGCCGGGCTGCAGCGGACGAAGGCGATATCGATGCTGGAGTCGGAGGATGCGGAAGGGCTGGAAGGGCAGCGCTCACACATGGAGTTGCCACCGACATCTGAGCCCTCATAGGGCAGGAAGGCACCAAGGGCGGTCGCCAGCGCCGAGCCGGCCCCTTCGGTTTCGGGAATGCTCCGTAAAGGTACCGCTGGTGACTTCAGGCGCCCGTCGGCGTCTTGCAGGAAGGAGATGGGAGACGGGATGTTGGGATGGTCGTAGCGTTGGGACTCAGCCTCCCAGTCCTGATAGCGCTTCACATTGGGGACGGAGTGTTTGCTGCGGGATCGGCTGCTGGGCTCACTGGCACAGGCAAACAGGTGGGAGGACAAAATAAGTAAGTGAGTTTTTTACTTATTGATTAGATGCTTGGTGGGTGTACTGGCACAATGGGGGTAAACAGAGGGACCATGTAAGTTTCAAGTTTTAACTCTCAACTGGTTTTGGCTGCTTTTCTCCCAGATGCTTAAAGTGTATGTTGCAGTTTAACACTTACTTAGCTCCATACATTTCAGCATGCACAAAGCAAGTCCTTTTTTGGACTTAAGCACATGGGAAAATACCACCCAAAGTGAATTGTTAAATTTGAAAACAGTAAATCTTTAGTTGTAATATTGAATTTTTGTATATAAGTACCAATATACGGATGAATAAAGTAGTCTATTATCTTATTTGATCTTATTAAAATCATGCTATCATCATGTAGATTCTGTTAGCCTTTGAATGACTTACAGTAAAGCACTGGGAGAGCAGTAGTTAATTGCAGGTTCATAGTCCCCCATTTTGTAGAGCTGTTTCACTGAGGACCTGGGATCAAATAAATGAGTTAAGTGAGTTTAGTTGAACATGCCTCACACACCACGAATACACTCTCTATTCATAATCTTAATCTAATCATAATCACTCTCTATTCATACTCAGTTACACACACACACACACACACACACACACACACACACACACACGTGGAAAAAAGGATGGAAGATTCCAGACTAGAATATTATGACTGGAGAAACTGGTAGAGGCTTCTAGACTAATTCATACATACATACATTCATACATTATAGTGCATATTTAAAGGAGAAGTTTGTTATATTACAACATCATAAAAAGTTGGAACGTTTGCCGGGGTGCAGAATTCTGACATGTTTGTACAGGCCAGAAAAGACCACCTGCTAGTTGTAGCTTCCGGGGGCACCCAGCAAGGTGGTAAGTAGCTACAGTATCTGTACAGCTATTAAGTTTTCAATGCCTGGTTTTAAATGTTGGAACTGTCATTATACTATAAACCAAGTGTGGGGCTATTTTGAGCCTTTCTATGGTTTAAAACAGCAATTTGCCCGCTAACGCCTAGCTGGGTGCCCCTGGAAGCTACAACTAGCAAGCGATCTTCTTCGGCCTGCACAAACGTATAAAAAGTCTGCTCCCCCGCAAACATTCCAACGTTTTATGATGTTGCAATATACTTTGGGTCCATATCACACCAAACTTCTCCTTTAAAACACACACACACACACACGCATCCACTGACCTGTTGAGCTCCTTGCGGGTCTGTATGAGTCGTTCATGTGGGTGTTGGTGTGTGCGTGGGGCGTGTGTGTGTGCATGTGCGTGGGGGTGTGTGAGCAGCTCCTGGTTGTGCTGCAGCAGGTGGTTGTATTGTGAGGTGAAGGAACGCAGATGCTGCACACACACAAGCAGAAGATAATAGTCGGGGTGTTCCGACTCTGTCTGTCGCAGCAGGTTCTAAAACATACACACACATACATACATACATACATACATATACACATATACATACACATAAATACACAACCAGAAAACTGCTAATTTAAAACAGTGACCTTTACGAGTGAAATAATTCATATAATATGTTCAAACTCCATGATGCTTCTTTTGTATTAGGCAGCAATAATAAATCAATGTTTCAATATTTCAAATATTTTAATGATATTAAGAGACAGATATGGAAAATCACCTGTAGCAGTGCAAGGTATTCTGGGATGCGTTGCACAGGTTGAAAAAGCAGGTTGTGGAGTGATGGGCGTGTGTCATCTCCCATGATGTCACCCTAGAACAGGGAAGCAGCCAATCAGAGTAATGACTTTCCGTGACCACAGCAGAGTAAATAAGCCATTTATAACTGTGTAATGACTGTGCCTGAGGAACAATACTTGAAATCATCTGACTTGAGTCATTTGCCCCAGTTATCAGACAACCTTTCCAGTTATTCTGTGCCCTTTCTGATAGAATCAGACCTTCTAGTTGGAACTGAGTTTGCCTCTCTCAAGTTTGCCTTTTTGCTCATCTCATGACCCAGTTTATTGCCAACCTAAAGCAGCAACTTCAATCAAGTGAGTTTTCTTATCTCCCTCTCTCTGAGCCAGAGCTACATGGCTGGCTAGCTAGCTAGCTAGCGGCTTGGGGAACCCCCACTGTACCTCTAACAAGCCGGACGGTTTGGCCGAGTCTGATGTGAACATACTGACCACAGATACACACTCTGGAAGCTCCTTCAGGTAGGACACATAGTGCTCCAGGAAATCACTCTGAAGATTATATACACACACACACACACACACACACACACACACACACACACACAAAAAAAAAGAAAGAGAAAAAAAGAGAGAGAGATTGAAACTACATATTAGACATGGAGCATTAGATACCTAGACATCAACTACAATTTAAGGTATCAACAAAACAACAAATCCTTTGTTGTTGGCCGTCATCTGTTTTCATAATGCTATGCAGAATTACAATTAAGCTAAAGAAAAAACCCTATTCAGTCACAAAGCTGAACACAAGTAGTTTCTATATATTTGCAAATGACCCCATGATCCCTGTGTGTGGCTCAGCACCTCTTTGCTGGTGAGCCGAAGAAATACATCTCCCATGATGCCTTGCCACTGGCTCTTGAGGACCCTTTCCTGTAGCACATGAAGCAGTTCCAGGTGCTGCTGGATCAGGAACCTCAGGGACGAAGGAAAGGGTCTGAGAGAGAGAGAGAGAGAGAGAGAGAGAGAGAGAGAGAGAGAGAGAGAGAAAGAGAGAGAGGGATGACTGAGGTCATGGCATGAACACCACTGTCCTGTTTACAGCATGTCTTTCTGCCTAATGATTTCTAATTAGGTTTGTGAGTGTACGGAGTGCAAGAGGAAGGGAGAGAGTGGGACGGGGAGAGAGAGAGAGAGAGAGAGACAGACAGACAGACGGATAGACGGATAGCTTTGCTGCTCCGAATTTAGGTTAAGGAGCTGCTTTATTCAGTATTTCCTGTTTAACCCTGTGTCACTCTGTGCTAACTTCATTTGAAAGGCCTCTTTTAGACGCAAAATGCATCTGTGTGTGTGTGTGTGTGTGTGTGTGTGTGTGTGTGTGTGGTGTTAGGGTAACTGTTATACCGTTTGTCTTTAAGGCTGGCATTTTCTGACCCATTGAAACTGATGTTGGCCTTCAGGAGGAGGGAAAGATAAGAAACGTAGACCCGTTCTGACTCCAGCAACTCCAGAGCAGCAGTCTGCCTCTTACCTTGGAAAAGACACACACACACACACACACACACACACACACACACACACACACACACACACACACACACACAGAGAGAGAGAGAGAGAGAGAGAGAGAGCATTGTGACAACAGCCAGAGGAAGTTAGTTAGACATTTGGGAATCCGTTTGTGAGTATATGTGTTTGTACGTACATACTGTAAGTGTGTGTGTGTGTATGTGTGTGTGTGTGTGTGTGCCTTACTGAGCTCCTGGTTGCTTTGCTCTGACAGGTCTTTGCTCTCCTTCCTCTCTCTCCACACTGGAGACTTAGAATTACTCCTCTGAGTCTGTGGAACTCCCTCTGGCTCTGAGCTTGAGACTATAAAACACACACACACACACACACACACACACACACACACACACACACACACACACAAAACCAACTATCAACTTAGAATTGAACACAAATGCTATTATCTTTGCTTTGTTTTCAAACTTAGTACATACTGTAGGTTCTATTCATAGATTGATTAAAGTAAAGGTCACATATAACACAAAGTAATTTCGAGATGATATCTAACATGTCTAATAACTTACTCTGGTTGGTTGGAAGGCTAGTGATGTATTGTTGAATAAGACTGAGCTCTGTCTGGCTCGAGAGAGAGGCATGACCATCCAGTGACCCCTCCCCTCTTGAGCTTTTCCTGTTAATAATACAACAGAACAACCTTCAGAATAAAGCATGTGAGGACCATGATGTACGAGTGACACACACACACACACACACACACACACACACACACACACACACACACACACACACACACACACACACAAACAGTCTTACCTGTGTTGAAAGTTATAGGTCTGCAGAAGTTCTAGGTCTCGCTGGAGTTCTTTCTGCTTGTAGCTCAGCTGAGAGATCTGTGCCAGCACCCCACTGAGATCCTCCTGATCACAGCAAACACATTCACAACTCTTTCACAACCCCCACACAACATTTTGACATAAACCACTGTAATTACTGCTTTATAACATGCTCTGGCACCTCAATCTACCATCAAGGGCATTGTGATGCAGCACTTGGGTACCTGAATGGTGTTTATAGTGTTTCTGACGGATAGGATCTTTTCATTGTTGTCACGGTGATGAGACGATATCCTGTCTTCCAGTTGCCGCCCGTTCTGCTGTAAGACAGACACGTCTCGCACCACATCTCCGAGCCCTGACTTCAGATCAGCCCAAAGAGCATGCATCTGTGTGTGTGTGTGTGTGTGTGTGTGTGTGTGTGTGTGTGTGTGTGTGTGTGTGTGTGTGTATGTGTGTGTTTGTGAGGGAGGGAGGGAGGGAGAGAGAGAGAGAGAAAAAAAAGGGTGAATGACATATTCTGATAGAGTATCTTTACCCTAGTTTGTATCTACTGTACTGTACTGTGTGTGTGTGTGTGTGTGTGTGTGTGTGTGTGTGTGTGTGTGTGTGTGTGTGTGTGTGTGTGTGTGTGTGTGTGTGAGAGAGCACGTAAAAGAAAGAAACATGTTACATGGTCTAATGACATTATGATTACAGAGGTCCTGGAAGCTATATTTGGAGTGATCCCAGTCACACTCTCTTTATTTGCCACTGATTGTCCACTCGACAGGATTATTGAAGGCCAGCATTGATTTATCTGTGTGTGTGTGTGTGTGTGTGTGTGTGTGTGTGTGTGTGTGTGTGTGTGTGTGTGTGTGTGTAAGAGAAAGAGCCTGTGTCTGTGTCTTTAAGCATGTGTCTATCTGAGGTCAGCAGTGAAGTTGGACTGAAGAGATAAGTGAATAAGCCCACAGGAACAGACAGCGTTTCAGAGACTGCTCTGTTCCTTTCAACCACACACACACACACACTCAGAGGGAGGGAGAGAGAGAGTCATGTGAAAGCCATTAACAACCATAGGGATGAAGAGGGGAGAAGACAGGAGTGGAGATGGCACATGTTCGTCACAAATTCAGTTTCTTTTGTGTGCGTGCATGTGTGTGTGTGTGTGTATGAGAACTATGTACCTGAGCAAGGTGCAGGTCCGTTTCATCCACAAGGCCATCATCCCCATCTATGAGAGAACAAGAGAAACATTTCATGTACCTCCTGAATCATACACTTTGATATGAACCACATCTGATGAAAGCTGGTCACTCATACACAATGAACGTCTTCATTCTTACACAAACCACAACCCTATGTATACATGGATGCTCAAAATGCAAGATCCTCTCTGGATGAACACTTTCAACTGGTAATCTCTACTAATACAGGAGGGAGGGAGTAAAACTTTATTGTACACTGACTCACCCTGGGCCTTTGTACAAAATAACTGCCCTCACTTGGCACTTACAATCGTACTCTGTTCGTTTTGATAGGATGTCACAGACCAATAAATCTGCCCACGTGCAATAACCTAAATCTGTCCCAGAGTTTGCACCAAATATACAGCTTATGGTTGTACAATATATCATAGGCGTGAACAACATCTTTTGTCACATGCTGCACTTGTAGGCTAATCCATAAAACACTCAACCCAGACTCTTAATTAAAAGTTATTCTGGGCTTGTCTGTGGTTTTGGGAGCAGTAGCACTCCACAGCACAGTGTTCCACAGTTTTCCCATCCAGAACATTCCGCCATTCTCCCACACTCACTTTCTCTCTCTCTCACTTTCGCCCAGACGCAGAACCCATTACAGGGCCCTGGAGCAGGGGAGACATTCCCTCCAGGCTTCCCCTTCCTTACCTTCTGCTTTCCCGTTCTCCATGGCTGCCAGGAGTTGTGTGGAGGACCACTGCCGCTGTTGGAGGGACGTCTGGACGAGCGTCGGTGTGGAGTCGCCGCCGTGTTGTTGTATCCAGCTATTTGTCCGTGAGTAAACGCTCAGTGTCAAAGCTGTGATCCTCCGCTGTTGTTCAGGAGTCGCGGCTCGTCGCTGTGGAGGATCCAGTGAGTTGATGGTTGATGTTGCTGTAGATGTCACCGCTGTCAGGTCGCCATCGGAACACTGCTGGAAGTGAGAGGAGCGTCCTGTGTCTGCTGAGGGGCTGTGCCGTGTAGGATTCTCCTTCCCCCAGCTTCTGTTGTGCTTTTTTTTTTCTCTTTCTTGCTCTCCCTCTTGCACCTATCCTATCCCTCCTTCTCTGAAGCATGTGAGACTAATGAGGAGGCAAACAAATGTGGCCTTGTTTTACAGTAAGTAGAAGGGAAGTAAGGAAAGGGTGAGCACAGAGAGAGAGAGAGAGAGAGAGAGAGAGAGAGAGCGATAGGAACTCTGAGGTTTTGTCACTCCTTCTTAAGGACGATTCAATTTCCTGTTCAACCTTTCCCTCCAATTTGCCATGGAAATCACTGATGCCACAGCTATAAGAGGTCTCTCTTTCTCCCTCTCGGTCACACACACACACACACACACACAGCACACACACTCATACATACATACAGTACACACACACACATACACTCTGATACATGCGCACACACACGGCACACCTTAATGTTAGTGTGATCATCTCAGATCGAGCCAAGTCTTTTATGTATATACACATAAAACACATGAATTACTGAGGTCCGGTCACCAGATGCTTGACGTTCATTATGGAGTAATAATCAGTAGTCTGTCAAGTGAAAGGATCATATTCATAGAAATACTGGAAATCTACTGCCAACAAAATTACTCTAAGAGTGAGATCCCATTTGTTTCCTATTTATTCCCATCATCTTCTGAATACTGGAAATTTACTACTGGAGATTTTTGTTATAGTAGGGGTGAATTAGGAATGGAAGCTATAGAGTTGTGTCATACAGTGACTGAATTACACTCCATAAATACATATACATGTACTGTACATTCATACATATACACAGTAAAGCAATGTAAAGACTGGCATCTTGCAGATGTTTTTATATAAAGTTACACAAACTCGAATCATGGGGTTCGGGAATCAAACTGGGGTTACCTGAATTTCCGTTGAGTGACAACCGTTTCTCGTAATGTCTATATACAGTACATACATACATTACATGATTGATTTAAATAATTGGTTCCAAAAGTTCAGGTTTTACACCCTGTTGTGGTCTTTACAGAGTGGCCTTTTTTGTCAATGGAAAATTGCCAAGAGAATAGAAAACCTTGTGCTGTTCCCCTTACACAAGACCCATCTTATTACTTCAGTCATGAGTTCAGCTGTGTGTGTGTGTGTGTGTGTGTGTGTGTGTGTGTGTGTGTGTGTGTGTGTGTGTGTGTGTGTGTGTGTGTGTGTGTGTGTGTGTGTTGGGGGTGCAGTTGAAAAAAAAAAAAAGGTTTTGATGCTGAACAGGAGATGTGTTTCTCTGAAGGTCATAGTCTTCTCACAAATTATGTCTTATCAATGAACAATACCCTTGTTATTTTGCGAGGGTGTCGTTGTGTATACAATACAAAACATCAGTCAAAATGGTCAAAAACAACAAAATATTTACTAAATATTTGGATACATGTCTCAGAAGTTTCTATAGACTTTTTTTCAGTGTCTATGTTATTTGAGACTATATACAAATGTTCATGCTGAATAAAAGAAGTGTTGTGTATGTTTATGTTACATGTTCAGTTTGAGTTGTAGTCCAAGTGCTGCTCGGTTGCGGAAGACACCCGTCCACTCCAGTCCTTCAACATCAGTAAACTCTCCGTCTCCTTCCAGCCTAGATGAATTAATGACAATACAAGGATTACAATGGGTAACACTGCAAAAATAACTCTTGATGAATGGGTACTATTCTTGTTTCAAAACCTATTTAAAGGATGGATAAGAAATGATTGGGAGAGAAAAATGGTGAGATTGATTTACACAATCAAAATGCACAAATCCGAGAGAATGTATTGCATTGTGCAAGGTTTCATAGACCTATTAGTGTCTGTCCATTGACTGGATGGTGTTTTTACAGCCCTAAATTAGAGTGTGAATGAGTGTTTCTCGAAGTCGAGGAAGCATGCTTGAAAGGCTGCTTTTTCGAGCATTCCACGTCATTGTCATTCGCCAATTACTGTTCCAAAGTCAAGCATCCTTCTAAATTCTAGCATGGACAGAGGCCTTTGTTCATAGATTTTTCAAGGATGCACTGATGGAACCTCGTTTGTGAAGTGTACAGCTTCCAAGGCTAGTGTGCTACCTAGGAAGCATCCTCGACTGAGAAACACTCAATGTCTCAAGTACTTCTGTAAAGAATGGCTTCAGAAAAGCAATCTTCAAAAAAGACAATAGGCCTACAGCTTATTCACTGATTCACTGGTTACAGAGGAATGCAAAGTTTTTCTGTACAACAAATTGGCATGGCAAAATGCACTGTGACCTGTTTTCATTAAAGGTTCCGATGTATTTGGTTCCATCCGGAAAGTAGTAGGTGCCTTCGCCATGGTACATGTTGTCCATGAACTCGCCTTCATATCTAGCACCTGATGGATGCTCAAGGATTCCCTTACCATTCATCTAAAATACACAAATACAATGAGCAAGAGATTGTTTCCAAGTGTGCAATTTCATGTTTTGCTTTGTTTTTTTCTTTTCTTGCACTGGGCAACCACTCAGGTGATTTTACTTTCACCATAATTGTACACAGAGATACAGAAAAACCACATAGACCAGGGGTGTCAAACTCATTTTTATCAAAAGGCCACATGAGCATTGAGATTTTCCTCAGTTCCAAGTTTACATGCACAACCACAAACTAGGGTGGAAAAAGGCATATTTTCTTGTATTTCTGAGCATCAGCAGTACGCCACATTTTGTATTCCTTTGCTGTTGGTAAGCTGTTCTATGTTGGACCTCAAATGGAAATGGCTTTTTTTAATTGGGCCTGTTAAATTATTCAAAGGGCCACATCCGGCCCCCAGCTGTAGGCCTATGTTTGACACCCCTGACATAGGCCATCACCTTGTCTTCACTCCACTGTCCTGAGTATGTTATTCCACTGGCTGTTTTTTGGGTGCCCTCGCCTTTCCTCATCACAACACCTTCTTGTGTGCGGTAGCACTCTCCATCTGAAAATAATAACAATGGCAGAGAGTAGTGATACACTGTAATAAGAGAAGAGTATGTCATCACCTCTTCACCATTGTGAAACACACTTACCATAAGTATCACCATTTGGAAATATATATGTCACTCTAAAGGGCTCCTCAGTAAATACAGCTGAAATAAAAGAATACGGAAAACATACTTAACTGTAGCGAGGGTGACAACTTCAACTGTAGTGAATAAAACAACATGGACAAAATATAGGCCTACGTTTCCTTGTCCCAATTGACGACTTCCTCCGTTCTGAAACGGGCAATATACAGCCATATTAGACTTAAAACAACTAATGCAAAAACGAATTATGCATGAGGAGTTCAGAGCTGATACTCACCTGACATAGCCTAATGGTTATCTGTGTCTGTTCTTCGTTAACCACGGTTTCAAGTTGACCAGCCCTACCTTTGGCGAACGTACTGCATGCTGTTCAGGGTTTTTCCAACTAACCAACTGCCTGGCAACTCTAGTTATTGCCAGCAGACTGATGTTGAATAAAAGTTCGAAGCCCAGGTTAGGATGGACAAACTATAGAAAAACACTATAATATGTTGTTTGTATACTTTATTTTAGCACGCCGCAACACCCACCACCAAACTTTTCCGTTTTGAATTGCTATGGTAACAGTCTGAGTCTCCTGATTTTTCTTCCGCTGGAGGAAATTATTTACAAAAACACTGCAGTATACATAGCTACATGAAGGCGAACCGTGTTTGGATGGTAATGATATTTTTTATTTTATTTAATCTGGCATAATATGGAAAAGTTCTGTTGATTTCATAGTCGTAATTTCAACATGCAAGTGTTGTCGGAACCTTTTTTATGCTGTGTTGTGCCCAACACGGCTAATAAGATACTCGGGAATGTTTTATTGCAAGGTCCATTGGGTTTAGTAGTTTTTAAGAGTTCATTCATGCCATGCCCCTAATCCACAACGAACTATATTTCCCAATATACATTGCGCACAAAACATTAGGTATCCATGACAGCCCTGTTATTGTTGTAGCAAAATGTCAGTACATCGTCAGTGGACTTAAAGAGTGATGGTGCTAATATCTCAGATGTAATGGGATGTAATATTGGGTTATATAATTTAAGTAGACATTACGGTCTTTGCCCGCGTGCTTTACTTAGATATTCGACAACTGTTGATATGTATTTTAAGTAGAAATTCATGTAGCGCATAGCTAACGTTAACGAGGTAGCCAGCATCTCCACGACTTTACCTGCTATCTAGCTATGCTGTCTAGCTAATGTTAGTTGCTAAGTCCGTGGTGTATTTGTAGCTTGCGGAGTTATGTCAGCACTTGCAACTTGCCTCTGAAAAGGCAGCCCTCTACCACACAAGCCATAGTTGTGAATGTTATCATCTAGCACGTCAACGCAGAATCCTCGAAGGATGGCAAATCTCCGTCTGAAAAGACGGCTGGCTAGGGGGAAAATAATGTTGATGCTTGGATGTTCGAGGAAAGAAAACCTGCAGGTGGTGATAGGCCTGTGAACACATTGGCTGGGAGAATGATTTCGCGATACACTCGAAAGCCCGTTTCGCATAACTTACAGATGTGAGTGATTGTTTCTCCCACCCCTTCCCCCATTTTGCCAAACAGATAAGTCAGTTAAGTTTTCCAACCCTGTTCTGTTAACGTTTTGTCTCCCTTATTTCTATACCATGCTGATCCTATGTTACACGTCAGGATGTCAGCTTGTCAACACTAACCTAGTCATGCTCTATTCATTCCATCTTTCACCCCTTGACCTGATTGATTGACACAGTCGAGGTTTGTCCCGGAGCAATTTGGACCATCACCCCCCACCTGAAGAGGCTGAAGATGATGACTACCTCCCTCAGCCTCTTCTACATGACCTGCAAGAGGCTGTTTCCACATACAACAGGTATGTATCATTACATTAGATGAAGAAAGCAACCCCTCGCCCCCAGTGTTGCATGCATTTCTCTTTTTTCACTCTTGTATTCTTGCTTGTAGTTCTGAGACGTCTGTGGTGTCAGAGAGATCAGGCTGTCAGACAGTCACCACGGGTGATACTACCCGCTCTTGGTCTGGGATTCACAGTTACACAGGAACTGGCATCTCAACAGAACGCAGCTCTGTCTTCTCCTGGGGTTATGATGTAAGTTACTATTTTACAATCTGTAGTCATATCTATGTAGCCTGATGTAGAATGTGTAGGTCATCAACATTAAAACAGCCTGAAACTACATTTACTGTTTGAAAAAATGTACTGTGTCCTTATGCAGATCACTGACTGTTAGTAGTTGGGAGTTCAACCTCTTTCAAGTCTGTGGTATGTTGACTCAATGTGGTTGTAATTAGCAAAGCTATTTTCTCATGTTAAAATTAGCTCTCTTGGCAAACACAAATATGGTCCATTTGTGTAAAGGCTATTTTTAGGGGTTTAGTTACATTTTAGTTAATCTCTGGTGTTTTTTATAGGTACAAATTCAGTGACCAATTAATTATGTTATCCTGTAGCTCTCACAAGGAGAAAGAACAAGCTCAGAACAAGCAAATGCCATCCCAGTAGCCAAAAGCATGACATGACAAAAGCATTGCTATTCTTTTTAGGATTGTGCTGATGAATATATTAGCTCCTGCTAAAACTCCAAAAGGATCTCTTGAATTTTGCAGTAGCCCCGACATCAACTCTGATGCGCTTGAGTGACCTCGGCTTCTTTTGAGTTTGTTACAGCTATTCCAAAAATGATTCATATGGCTCTTAAGCAGGAAGGAAGTCTGTTTGCTTCCCTTGCAGTATGGTGCTATAAACCATATTTGTAGCTGGGGTTTGTTGTAAACAAATAAGCACAGAGACATCCACATCACTCCTGCTGTGGAGCTGCAAGCACTGAGTGACAAGTAGCGTTTCCACAGCCAATAATTTATTTACACATAACTCTGTCTCAGGGAGGAAAAAACAGAGTCTAAAACCCTCATTCCAATGCATGCGCACACACACACACGCGCACACACACACACACACACACACACACACACACACACACACACACACACACACTCGTAAAAGCTCAGCTGCACACTCACTTGAGTACACACACACACACACACACATACACATACACACACACACACGCACAAACAGTCTCAGGAACACACTAGGGACCAGCCTTTGCTCATCACCATGCAGAGAGCCTGCTGGGTGAAACACACAGCTGTACGTGCTTCTAATTATTGATGAGTACCTGGAGAGGACCAGACATGCGGTGTGTGTGTGTACAGTATGTGTGTGTGTGTGTGTGTGTGTGTGTGTGTGTGTGTGTGTGTGTGTGTGTTTGTTTGTTTTTCCTATATGTGTGTTAGACTTGAGGAATTGCTTTGTGGAGGATGGATTTTTTGACAGATGCAAACTTGAGTCTACTTCACCATTTTTATTTATTTATTTATTTTCTTCAATGAAAATTGGTTTGATACTTTTTCCATATTCTTGCTCACAGACAAATTCAAAAGAGAGAGAGAGAAAAAAAAGTAATGAAAGCATAGTGTCCTGAGGTAATTAAGATGCATGGAGGTGTTTGTCATCATTATCACCTCTCCCCTTCTCTCTCTCCCCCTCTCTCTCTCTCTCTCTCTCTCTGTCTCTCTGTCCCAGGAGTTTGACAAGGCAGCCTCGCGACAGGTGCAGCAGATGTTTGAGGAGATCGATGAACAGCTTTATGAGGGGAGGGGCGGTGCTCAGCTGAGGGGCCTGCAGGATGAATGCCAACAGTGGGCCTGTAGATTCCCCCACCTACGGTACACACACGCACACACACACAGACACACACACATATAGTGTAACTGTAACTAAAAGGCTAAGATGACACCCAAAATAACATTTTGGAGAAGTGGTAAGCAATATGCCAAATGCAATGCTGAGATCATAGTAATTCTAACCAATAAAGCTAGTTGTGAGAAGTACTCATTTCTATATAAGCCCTGTGAAGAATCTACTGCTTTGACTTATCCCATGCCTGAAATGTTTTATTAAACTACTAGCCCAGGCTATTGCATTACATTCAAGAAATTGAAACAAGTTCAGTGTGAAATCAGCACCCTGTTCTAACATCACTAGGGTGTAAGACTAGCAGTGTCAAAATCATTCACATTAATAATTAGGTGGTATACAAATGCATACATGTATACTCAGTCTTCGCTTTAAAGGGCCATTCACACTTGGAAAGATAACCATAACTATAACGACAAATAAAGATCGCTCTAATTAATATTGAATGACATCGTTTTCACCACAACTGTAATGACAACGGCATGTGCAACAGTATCGTTTGGGATCACTTTCAGAACTATTTTTAGAATGATAAAAGGCGTTCGTCAGTGTGGACAGAAAAGTTGTTATAGTTACACTTATCTTTATACCGGTAGTTATCGTGCCAGGTCTGAAGGGCCCTTAAAGCAATATACCGGAGTAAGTTTAAGCATAGTCCTGCTGCACGAGCCTTCTAACAGCAATATATTTCGCATGAAATGAAAGATTTTCGAACAGCACAGACCATTGAGTCAATGTAACCCCAGGTCTTACTTTCGGTTTCCAACAGTCAAGTCCTATTGATACAGTGTAAAGTGCCTGTTCGCTTCTGCATTCGCGTTCGGTCTGTGCTGCACCAAATTATTTTGTTCCACTCGCTAACTAGCGCATTTAGGAAGCTCTTTCAACAGGGCTATGCTTGAATTCGCTCCGGTACTCTCCAATATCACTAACACAAATGTGAAGGGAGTCTTTTTCCCTCTTGCTAACTAGTTCATACAGTCCTGCCAAGAGCCGGATAGAAATAGATTGACCCAGTCATGCATCTGATTGGTTGAACAGCAAAGCAAAGTGTGTTTATATACAACATGTGTGTGTGTGTGTGTGTGTGTGTGTGTGTGTGTGTGTGTGTGTGTGTGTGTGTGCGTGTGTGTGTGTGTGTGTGTGCGGCAGGATCCTGGGTAAGCAGCTGGTGTGTCCTACTGATGATGGTTTCCAGTGGTACGCCACATGTGGGAAGGGGGCCGACTTAGGCCAAGCAGCAAGTAAAGACATCAAGGAGAAGCCAAGCACAGAGTAAGCACACACCCAGTTCAGCTCTTGTCGGCCCTTTCAATAATGCAGGAGTATTTTCCTAATGATTTTGGTGACCTACATACTTCACTGCCAGTGGAGACCTGAGCTGTGAAGTTCCTGGTAACTTTTTTTTTTCCTCTCCTCAGTCTAGAGTTAATGGAAAGTTCTTCCACTTGCTGTAATGCATTTTCGAATGTTGTCTGATGGATATCCTTCTCCATCTTTATTTTTGTCAATCCCTTGCTCTCTCCGTGTGTGTGTGTGTGTGTGTGTGTGTGTGTGTGTGTGTGTCTGTCTCTCTGTGTTTCTGTGTGTGTGTTTATATATGTGTGTGTGTGTGTGTGTGTGTGTGTGTGTGTGTGTGTGTGTGTGTGTGTGTGTGTGTGTTATCAGGTTGTGTGTCCAGGGGAGGAAGGCTGTTCTGAGCAGGTCCTATGTAGAAGTAGCGGAGCAGCCTTCAGAGAGCCTAGTGGGTGCCCAGGGGGATGAGCCGCCCAGAGTGATTGAAGCCGAAGGCCTGATGGAGGAGTATCTCGCCTTTGACTGCAGAGACCTGTGAGCAAAACACAGCCTTGGTGTGTGTGTGTGTGTGTGTGTGTGTGTGTGTGTGTGTGTGTGTGTGTGTGTGTTTGCATGAGTGTGTGGTTATGTAGGCACTTTTGCTGACTAGTTTCAGTTCAGGAATTTGGGAATTCCTGTGTGTGCGTGTGTGCGTGTGTGTGCGTGTGTGCGTGTGTGTGCGTGTGTGTGTGTGTGTGTGTGTGTGTGAGAGTGTGTGCGGGCATGGATGTGTGGTCATGTAGACACTTGTGCTGACTAGTTTCAGTTCAAGATTTTTCAGTGTCTTTGTGTGTGTGTCTGTGTGTGTCTGTGTGTGTGTGTGTGTGTGTGTGTGTGTGTGTGTGTGTGTGTGTGTGTGTGTGTGTGTTTACACAGAGATGAGGAGTGGGAGCGTGAGTGCACAGGCACCAGACGCAGGTACTGCTTGCCTCCAGTCTCTCCCTACCGCTGTCGGCGAGAGGCTGTGCTGGATCTGCTGTTTGATGACGTGTGGCACGAGCTGGTTGGCTGGATGGAGGGCCTGGTGCGGAGGCATTGGGAGGGCTGTGTGTCAGGTGGGACTTTGGCCACATCTTCATCATATTCCTCTACAATTATGCCTCTCTCTCACACTGTTTTCTGTAAGCATTTTGAAGAACGCAGTATTTCAAAAAACAACCAATATCATTGGAGATAAATCAATGACTAATAAATGAGAATAAATTCAATATTGACTTTAGCCTGGGAATTCCCATGCTCCTTTGCGCGCTTATTTCATTTCACTCTGCAGAGGAGCATGGTGACCATGGCCGTTTTTCTCGCTTATTTTCGGTATCCAATCGCAGAACAAAAAGGGATTTGTACGGCCCTCGATTGCATTTTACGTCACGTGGTGGCTCTGGTATTGGCTCCGAGGTATGTACAGACACTATGATAGACATTCGTAGCGCCCAATAAACGGCTATGGACAATTGTAAACGATGCTTCCGCTACGAGAAATGCAATAGGTAGGTCCCCAGACTAAATATCACTTGTGATTTTAGTTTGGCATTCGCCAGGCTATATTGACTTCATAGTGTCATTGAATTTATGAATGTCTTGATTGTTTGCTTGTATGTCTGTGTGATTCCATGTGTTGTCTAAGTAGATGATGAGAAGACTGCTGGAGTATTAAGCCCTGCTCAGGCTGACCCCCACAATCCCTTTCTGCTCTTGACTACCCTCCCCACGGTGCTCCCACGACTGGGCCAGAGTCGCGTCCCCCAGCTCACGGCCACTCTGCAGCCCCAGGTGAGTACTGACCGTGAGAGTTGGGGTGGCCTGGATTTAAGGGTCTGTTTCCCAAAGGCATAGCTGCTAACTAAATTAGCAACTTTGTTGGTTGCAATACAATTTCCCATTGCCAACTAACTAATTTGCAACTAAGTTAGTAACGATGCTTTTGGGAAACGGGGGATGCCTGGAATAAAAGTAGAGCCGACATGGACAGAACAAAGATCTTTTTTAAAGGAAAAAGCCGGCGTGAATCAACACGTAGTCCTACTGTTTTGTAGTCCCAAGCGCTATTGTTAGCCACCTCAATCACTGGATTTCATGCAAGGCAGACTGAGATAGCGAAACGGCAGCTAACGTTAACAGAATGGGGCATTTCAAAACGAAAGCAAATCGATTAGGTTTCGTTTTTGACATGCCTCGTTCAGTTAGTGTTAGCTGCCGTTTCGCAAACTCTGCCTACGATGCTCAAAATTTTATCATTGGGGTGGCTTTCAGTAGTGCTTAGCAGTATAAAACAGCAGGGCTAGGTGTTGATTCACGCTGGATTATACCTTTAATACTGTTTTTACTGTATGCAATACTGACCCAAGCCAAGCCATGACTAAAGGCCAATACTAAAAGGGCACAGACTGAGTTTCCATCTCACAGGAATGCAATGCTCTTATGCGAAACAATGCAGAATGATAATAGCAGCTGGTTAGGAAAAGGATGGTATACTGTAAACAAAATGCTCAAAAGCACAACCTGTTTTATTGTCTGTAATACCTGCATAGATTTGGTCATACACCACCAGGTGTTGGTGAAAGTGAGTTAATGCTAAATAAACATTGAGCGTTTCTCAAAGTCGAGGAAGCATGCTTGGTAGACTGCTTTTTCAAACATTCCACGTCATTGTCAGTCGCCAAGTACTGTTCCAAAGTTAAGCATCCTCCGAAATTCTAGCGAGGACAGAGGCCTTTGTTCATAGATTTTTCAATGATGCACTGATGGATCCTCGTTTTTGAAGTGTACGGCTTCCAAGGCTAGTGTGCTACCTAGGAAGCATTCTCGACTTTGAGAAACACTCATAACATAATAGTGAAGTAAATAGTGAAAAAAATGCACTATACCTTATCACCTCTGCAACCACATGTGTTGCCACATGCCTGAGGCCATTTTCTATGGTCATCTGTCTATTAATCAAACAGGTACCGGTGATGAATAAATAGATTTCATCATGAATGGCCCCGGCTTAGCTTTGTAGACATGACACTGGGATTCTTATTGTCCTTCTGAGGCATAGGCTGCCATAAGGCATAACGCATGTAGAAAGTGCTAGCGGCCCCCACTTCCATGAGGAAAAATTGCAACAACCTTCTCTTTTGATCTGTCTTTCTCTATCTACTCAGTTTGCTTTTCTCGGAAGGATTTGAAGTTGTGAGTTGGGTTTTCAGGTGCACCACTCTCTGTCACGCGCCTGCATTTAGGGCAGATTTTACACATACTGTGTTGTTTGCACACGGGGAATCTCCCGGGGGTCAGCCAGCACTTCTCACCTTAGCGTCCACTAGAGTGACCTCGCACTACTGTCTGCATTTTCTTGTCATCCTTTTTTTCTCCTCCAGGCTCTTGACTCATGAATGTTTTTCCCCTTTTTTTCTGTTGTCCTCTCTTCCTGTCTGTCTGTCTGTCTGTCTGTCTGTCTTTGTTTATCTCTCTGTGGTCCCCTCCACACCCTTCTGTCACACCATCTGTCTTTCTATTCTTTTTATTTTTTTATTTTTATCTGTCCAACTACCCTTTTCTCACTCTTCTTCTTTTTTTGTTTACCCTCCCTCTGAGTCTCACTCTCACTCACTATAATCTATCTTTCACTCTCACCCCCTGTCACTCTTTGTCTCCTCCTCTTCCTCCTCCTCTTCCTCCACGCACTCCTTGTCTTGTTTCTGTTAAAGAACACAAAGTCAAGGGGTTCAAAGCACAAGTCAAGACGGAAATCCAAAAAGCTGAGAAAGCCATCTACTGTATGTAGTCCTTTCCTTCAGTGCCCTGGGGTGGTGGGGGTGGGGGTAGGGGTGCTGGTGTGGGTGGGGGTGGTGGTGGTGGTGGGGTCGAGGTTGGGGGGATCGGGTCAGGGTAGAGGGCTTCCGTGGGGCAGTTATATTTTGATATTTACCTGAGCATGTAATCTGCTCCAGATGCAATGTGCCTGTGCCTGTTGAACTGACTCTCACACAATGTCCCCCTCCCTCTTCACCTCTTTTTATAACACTGTTTGATGACCTTCTTTTCATCCTTTATTTACTGTCAGTCAGTTGATATAAAAGGAAATATTGAATTTGAGTATATTATTTTGTTTATTTATGGTCATTTCTGTTGTCTGTCAGATGTCTTCAGTGCATGTCAAGTGCGAACAATTCAAACACCCTCATCAGTCATCTGAAAATGAAATACATTTTGTTTTTTATCAGACCAGAGTGACACGACTAACATCATCCAACTGCAAAAATGGACTCTTATATACAGTATATACAGTACTGTCTGACCCCTCCCCCTTCTCCCCACCCTCTCTCTCCTCAGTCCAGTCGGGTTCCAGTAGGATGTGCGGTTACCCATAGCAACCTAAATGACCTCATCATGATCCATGGCATTCCGCTCCAGCAGAGGAACATGGGAGCCATGGAGCGAGTTGCACAGTATGGCCCATTTCTATACAGACCCATATGCTGATTCCATACACCAGCTAAGCTAGCATGACAGTATGCACTATATAATATAGTATGTGTGGTCTCAGTCAACAACAGTGCAATACTGAACTGAGCTTGCTTAGGTAGTGTAGAGGATACAATACAAGATACATTGAGAGCAACAAGAATAATGTTTTACAAAATTGCCTTGAAATGCTAGATAATTACATGGGCACTCTTTCTACTTTCAAGAGACTCTTGAAGACCCAGCTCTTTCAAGAGTATCTCTTGTCCTAGTTCCTTAAATTACTTGGAATACACTGACCAAGCACTTCTAAACTCTTGCACTTGCTCTCCTATTAGCAAATGGCACTCCTAGTAGGCACTTACTTGTATTGTGTTGCAGTTTGATTGTTATCCCTCTTTTGTAAGTCGCTTTGGATAAAAGCGTCTGCTAAATGCATAAATGTAAATGTAAATGTATAAATAGCGTTGTTTATTGAAATATTATTGAATAGCGTTGTTTATTGAAAGATTCTAATTCTGTTCAATCTAATTGAACAGAATTAGAATCTTTCAAAATGATCACGAAGGCTAATGAGCGGCCGGTTCTTCTTTCTGTTCCAGAGAGTGTGAGGAGCGGGTCTACCACAGGCCCGGCTCTAGTGTGATGCCATCGAGCAAACCCCGCACCCGTCGGCCCCTGGAGCAGAGCTCCTCCTCCCTGTCCCGTCCACCGCAGTCGGCCCGGCGACGGAACCCTCCCCCGCGGACCCTCGTGCCGTTGACCCCAGGCCTGACCCAGTCCAGCGCTGCAGGCTCCATGGACGAGGTCATCCGCGGGACACGGCTGTGAGCACCAGGCCTCTTTATCCTCGTCCTCATCCCTTCCCTTCGACTCTTTCTCTCTCTCGCTTACTCTCTCTCTCTCTCTCTCTCTCTCGCTTACTCTCTCTCTCTGTCTCTCTCTCTCTCTCCTTCTCTTCTTTCTTGCTCACTCTCACTCTGTCTTACCCTCTTGCATGCCTGCTCATTTTCCCTCTCCTTCTTTCTATCTTCCGTTCCCTCCCTCACTCGCTCCCTTGCCCTCTCTGTCTTTGCCAGTCGAGCTGCTTTGCATTTCCTGACAGCCCCCCATGTTTTCTGTCCTCCTCCATTGCAATTTTCTCTTTCATCCGCCCGTCTCCCTCTCTCCCTCTCTCCGTTTCCTGTCCATCCTCTCTATCTCTGTTTCAGGCTGCCTGCTGTGCTCATATACTTATGTGTTTCTTCCCTACAATCTTCCTCTCTCTCTCTCTCTCTCTCTCTCTCTCTCTCTCTCTCTCTCTCTCTCTCTGTCCCCTTATCTCTCTCTCTCTCTCTCTCTCTCTCTCTCTCTCTCTCTCTCTCTCTCTCTGCCCTCTCTCTCTCTCTCTCTCTCTCTCTCTCTCTCTCTCTCTCTCTCTCTCTCTCTCTCTCTCTCTCTCTCTCTCTCTCTCTCTCTCTCTCTCTCTCTCTCTCTCTCTCTCTCTCTGTCATGCTCACTCTGCCCCCCCCACCCTCTCTCTCACACACTCTCTCTCTCTCTGTCTCTCTATCCACCCATCCTAGACTGTCCTCACAGTCTCATTTCCTTATCTCATACTGTACCTCCTTCTCCCTGGGTGTCGTTTCTTTTTTCTTCCCTTCTTTTTTTTCGTAGTTGTTGTCCCTCTATTCTTCCTCCTCTTTCCACCCTCTTATTTCTTTCCTGCTCTCCTCCTGCTCATCCCTCTCCATTCATCACCCTCTTCTCTCCCTCCCTCCCCATAAAGTGTTCGGTTAATCATGTCTTCACATCCTCCCGCTTTCACTCTTCTCTTTCAGCACCATCTGGGGGTTTTATCTCTCTCTCTCTCTCTCTCTCTCTCTCTCTCTCTCTCTCTCTCTCTCTCTCTCTCTCTCCACTTCTACCCATCTTTTTTCTGCACTCCCTCCCATCTCCTTATATTTCTTTTATATCTTCTTTTCATCCCTCTCTCTCTCTCTCTCTCTCTCTCTCTCTCTCTCCCTCTCTCTCTCCCTCTCCACCCCATCCTGTCTTTTTGTCTGTCCCTGATTCTCAGAGACTGGGAGAAAGAGAGAGAGAGCACAAGTGAGAGCAAGACTGCTTTAATTACATAGTATGTATGAGCTGCAGCTCTCTCTCTCTGTGTCTCTCTGTGTGTGTGTGTGTGTGTGTGTGTGTGTGTGTGTGTGTGTGTGTGTGTGTGTGTTATTGCTTGTTATTGCACTAGAAACAGATGATGGCATCTGGTTTGAAGAGCAGACCACAAGCTGTGTGTGTAAAATTACACTCTGTGAAGGGGTGTGTGTGTGTGTGTGTGTGTGAGAGAGAGAGAGAGAGAGAGTGTAAATGAGGACTAGGAGTGTTTACCGCACTGTGTCTGTGTGCTTGTTCTCAGGCCGACAGCCAGCGATCGGCTCACCTCTCCCCCGATGCCACTCAGCAGAAACACCCTTCTACCCCCCATAGGGACTGGAGAAGGGGAGCACTTTCACCCAGGAATACACACACGACACGCACCGGTACGGGCACACACACACACATACACACACACACTGACAAAGAAAATCAATTACAAGTGCTCTTTATGCACAGATATCTAAGTATACACACTGTGTGCATACAGTATACTGTACATTCATGCACAAACAGTAAAGGGCTCCGCACACCGCTTCCGACACAGTGCGGATCACTCTGCTTCCAACATTCTATTCCATTGTTTTCAATGCAACCCCGCACACCAGCGCCGAAGTCTTCCGCCGTCGGTTGTGAATTACGATTGAAGTCTATTTTGTCGAAGCCGTCCATTGACATCCAATGTTAATTTCACCGGCTACTGTGCTAGGTGCTAGGCAAAATTGTCGGATTCGAAAGTGTCGGGACTGGTGTGCGGCCGGCTTAACAGGACACTGCTACTACTAGATAGAGATAGATGCATAGAGATACTTTATTTTATCCTGTTTTATCCTGTGTCTTTTAATTAAGGTACTTGTTTTTCCTTTGCGCATGTCTGACACTATTTGGTGTGTGTGTGTGTGTGTGTGCCTGTGTGTGCCTGTGTGTAGAGACAAAGGGGTTCTTCCAGTCGGGCGCACAGTGCCATTACTGATGAAGCGGGCAGCATGCCCCCTCGAGACAGACTGCACTTACTTGATGTCTTTTCTAGGCCCAACACCACACACACATTCAGGGTAAGGCTATCTCAAATATCAGTAGAGTGCAGGCTTTTGTAGACACTATTACAGACATTAGACAAGTCATTACGTTATTGAAAGACATTCTAATATAAACATTTCAAATGCAGTTCCATTCTTCAGTACTGATTCACTGCACAATTCATAATTGCTATGTGGATTAGTCCAAAGTTCACAGGTGTGTCGTGCCAGATTGCTGGTCCTTACTTTGTTTTTTGTTTGAGTTTGTACTGTGTATGTTTATTTGTTTTCTGCTTTCTGCAGTCAGATACACCATACCGCCGTTCCTTCACAGTTTTGGACAACAGTGGACAGCAGTGCCGTCCAGGCAGGGCATCGGTTGGCACAGGTACTGCCACAGTTGGCTGCACAGACACATACTGTAGAAATAAGAAACCATCTACAACATATGTCAGTCTAAAATATATGTATAATTTTTTTTTCTCCAAGTCTCCCAGGGCCATGGCATTATTATTAAAGTATGTATTCAAAGCTAAAATTGCTTCATTGGACTCAATTTCAACTTGGATCTGAATAAAGTGATTCTGCAATTTTGTTGAACACCTGCTTTAATTATGTGACTGCCCTGGAGAAATTTATTAACGGACAAGCTACCACCTAGCAAATAATGACTCATTAGCCCATGCTAACTGCTGCTAACACAGCTGCTAATGGTGTATAAAAGAAACTGAGTATTTGCACGATTCTGATTTGCCTGTGCCACAGATTCTCTTGGCATCGGTGTGACGGGCATCAGCCTTGGCATAAGTAGCTCCTCCTTCCTGGACTCCTTTACCCATCATCCCCTGAGCCACTCCCCCATTGAGGATGAAGAGGAGCCAGACACACGCCCCCTACCCCCAGGTGAGCGAGAGACACAGATGATGCGATTCGCTCTCTTAATCTTCATTCATTAACCATGAAATCCCATTATAAATCCTAATTATTTTTGAGAGGAGAAACGTGGGTGCCTTCAGGGTTTCCATTTGGATAATGATTTTTGAAGCAATAATTTATTTACAAATACATAAATTATTTATAATACTACATGCTAATTCAGCAACTGATGTTGGGAGCCAGACAGGTGTTGCTTATAATCAGTTTGCTGCATTGTTTTGTCTGCAATGTCTTAGACATTTGAGCAGAATCGGCACCGCTGTTGTAACACAAATATATTCTTTCACTGCATGATGTTCGGTTGAAAAACGTTGTTTTCTCATTTTCCCTCAGCGCTGCTTGTCCCAGTTTCCGTCCCGGGACGATCTCATGGCCGAGGCGGTGTAGCATCTCGAAGCGGCAGACCGGGACTTTAAAGCAAACACACACACACACACAGACACACACACACAGCATTGTGAGAGCGAACCCCAAAATGAGCTTTCTCACAATGGGATAGACACTTTATACAAGCAGCAGGTTTAGATTTTTTTTTTTTTTGTATGACCCTCCATTTGGGGGAAGGAGGGGGTGGGTGGGTTGGTTATTTATTCCATGTAATACTTGTTAAATGTTTTTTAGAGTCCTATTTTTGTATGTCAGACTTTTCAGCTTAACATGGCTGCCAAAGACAGGGAACTGTCTAACAACAACTGCACCTCTCTGTATGACTATCCTGGGTGAGTTAAGTCTCCTCCGAGTACATGGCACTTTGTTCTTCTTATTTTTTTGTTTTTTTGTTTTAACTGTTGGTATGTATGTACTGTTCGTATCAACTCATGCCCTTGGGGACCCATATCTGTTCTATGCAGGCATCTTTTTTGCCTCATTTGGGTAGGACAAATAGTTATAGTTTCTTTGCACCCTTACGTTGTAGTTTTAGCATTGTAGCAACTTTTCTTGTTTGTCCTTTGTCAAGGAATCATCCAGGCCTTTTTACAGTGTACACAATTTGGCACCACACATTGGAAGTGCACATGTGGAAAGACCTTACCAGTACAGAAAATAATAGCTGATGTGCTGAGTTGAGTGGGAAACGGGTCTCTTTTTTTTTTTTTTTTTTCCTTTTTCTTCTGAAAAGCCTTTTGTGATTTGAGCCTTAGTTCCCAGAAGCCATATATAGGACATGGGAGGGAACGACATGTGTACATAAGATTTCAGTGCTCCCATAGACTGGAACACAAAGAACAGGTAGATAAAATGCAGTCATTGTTGCAGGTAAACCAGACCCGCTTGAACTCTCCCACTGGAGTCTTAAAGTCTGGCGCTGTTGCTTGACTCGCGTTGAACTTGCCACTTGTTTTTCAGTTGTGTAGCAGGTGTCGTCACTCCTCCAACAGTTCTTCCTAACTCGTTAACAATGTCAGGTTTACGTAAGTATGAATGCTCCAGGCTAACAGTGCTCTTGAATGGGCCTGTGTCTGGACAACGGAGCTGCGAACATGTAGCCCAACATCTCAGTACTGTACACTAGCACGAGAGCGCCATGATGGACCCTTAATATTGTTGCACACAAACCAGGTTAGCAACGGTTTGATCCAGCCATTCTGATTCTATGGTCGAAGCCATGAAGCCTACTGTACGTACCCCCAATCCCTGTTAGATAACCATGCAAAGATGTATAAAATACTTATGATGTAGCCTTGTTCAGTGTCAGGCTTCAAAGAAGTCTAAATTTGTGCATTTTGAATAAAAAATTAAGACATAAATAACAGACCTGTTTGCATAAATAATAAAAAAAAATATTTTAATGCATTGTCTGTGTAAAAGTGCTGTAATATAAACTTACAATAACATTGCACCATTTTGAGCCTTTTTCACACAAATATGGTACTTATGGTGAACATGCGTGTAATAATATTACTAGTGCTGGCAAAATTAACTGATTAATCACGTGATTAATCCTTGGAACTCCGATTAATCCTGATGGATATGGTTCCACTTTCATGGCATGTATTATGTTCAATTTCAGATAGAAAACGGCTCCGCTATCAAGTCAAACTATACAAAGATTATGGCCTAGCTCCTGACTGTCCAACATCATCACATCAATATTTAATCGTTTGACAGCACTAAATATTACATAACAGGTTATAAACATTACAATTCTGGAACACTATCAATTTTCCTTACATAAAAGGTGTAATGACCAATCTAAAAAAATCTCATTACATTATTTACTCTGACTGAAGCCAGAATTTATTATCACTTTTTGACTTTCTTTCCACCCTTGGATTTTGCTGGTTTTGAGTATTTTGCTTCCAGGTCAGCAAGAAAAGAGTTAAAACCCTGCTCCCTGGACTTCTGCCTTTGCTGTAATGACGGAGAAAAGGGGGAGTTAAATTGAGGATGAATTATATATTTATTTTCAGATGAAAATGGTGGTATTACAGGCCCTGATAAAAAAAATACCTTGAGCATCATAACCAGACTGTCCTCAGCCTCCAGTCCCATTTCTCTCTGCATCTCTTCTGCTTCTTGTTTCTCCTTTTCAGCCTAATAATGAAAAGTAAGTAGTTTCAGTCAGTGCCCCCTTGTCTACACTAACATGCATTTCATTTCAGTGATAACACAAAGCAATGAAAATGCCATTTATGGTCAGTGAGTTGTGTCCATGGGTAAAGTGAATTTTTAACTGAAGTGATTCTTCCCCCATACCCTCTTTTTGCGTGATTTCCTCTTCTGTTCCGTCTCCTGCACAAATGCTGAGTAGGCAGGGACCTCTCGCTTGTCAATGGCGGCTTGAATGAGCGCGACTATTCGGGGCTCATCCTCTTGAGTGCAGCACATAGCTGCGCCAGTGATGGCATCCATGTCTCCCTCATGATGCACATACAGCTTAATCAAATCTTGCCGCTCTTCCTCGCTGCCTTTGTAGGTCTTCTCAAACTCAATGATGTCCTGCAGTGTAATCTAGTAAAGCAAAAAAAAAAAAAAAAAAAATGCCAGTTTAATGTCACCTTTTATTAATTATATAGGCCTACTAGCCTAAATTACAATCCAAGACCATAGTTACCTTGGGAAACAATACCCTCCAGTACTCTTCCCAGTTGCGGTTCTGATCCAGTGAGTCATTTTCCTCATCCACTATGCCCTGTTCGTCGTAAACCGCTCTCTGTTCTTTGTCGCTCAGCACTGCATACACCTTTCCCAATACCTAAATATAAGTGGACAATGTAAACGTTACGGCAATAATCCACTCGAATCAATTTTAACTTTGACAATTTTACTATTTAGGCTAAGGAGTCTGTGGGCTATCCTAATCCTAATCACCTGAAATTTCTCCGTAGCTTGCGCGTCGTCAGACGCACGGTCGGGGTGCACTTGAAGGGATACTTTGTAATAACTGCGACGGATCTCCGACTCATTTGCTTGTTTTGAGATTCCAAGAACTCCGTAAAGATCTGTGGTCCCGTACAATTCTCCACAACGTTCCAGAAGCCCCATGTCTCCGGTTTCCTAAGATCGGCTATCTCTGCAAAACTACACGTAGGCAAAATATTTAGAAATACATCCGTGTATTATTGGTTTCAAAATGAATTGGCCAATTATCCATGCTTTCAAACATAGACACATACACCAAAGTTAACTTACCTAAATAGATCTGATGATTGTTATGATACAATGAATTTGGCGCGCTGTTTGCACATGTTTCAGACGTCACGGGCATGCGTGTTAAGGCGCAAGGGCTGGATGAAAGGTTCCGTGTTCGTTCTCTTCAGCCTGTGCATTTTGCGCCGGGCGTAAATATTGAACTGAAATATCAACCAGTCAGATTAGAATTGGTCTATGTGAATAGGCCATGAAAATGTGTTTATTTCAGTCAAGTGTTCGTTTCCTTGACTAAATGAATTGAAATGAAGATATGTGAAAAGTTATTAGGCCAATGCTGCAGTTAGGCCTAGGCTACATGGGTCAGTTTTACTTTGTGGTGAATGATTTCTAGCTGTTTAAATGTTTCACACCAAAATGATTGTAGGCTAGATTTCCACATCATGGGATATGTGCTAAAACAACCATAGGCTCACATATCCTCTTTAGGTGACTAATGGCAGACCTAGTCACCCTGACAATTAGGCCTATCCATTTTGTCAACTAAAGTCTTGTTGTCATGCTTCTTTCTACAGCATCACTGTTTCCA
>JAODXP020000006.1:27846481-27871481 GCA_027497455.2 Sardinella longiceps
GTGTAACGGGTGATGACTTCTGCGTTGTGTTGAATTAACTTGACGACCCAGAATTACTGCTGCAAAGTTGTTTTATTGCCTGTAAACAGAAACGGCACACATACAAACGTTGTCCCTGTTAGCTGGCTCCCTCCACTCCTCAATCCAAACCAAACCGCAACAGGCTGCGTACGTAACGTAACGCAAATACTATACATTAATGAATCAAAGATATAAGAAAACATGGCACACCTGTACACAGAAAGCGCACACATACAAACGTTGTCCCTGTTAGCTGGCTCCCTCCACTCCTAAAAATGATTAAATACAGTAGAAACAAAAAGAAATAACAGCGAAGTTAGCAACTACAGCATAACTACACTGAATCCACAGTGGGGCTAAATCCCCACATGTGGCGTGTCTCAAAATCATAAACATATCTTACAGAAAGGCCATCATGCAAAAATAACCCAAAAATAATGCACATAAAATATATACAAAGAAAATAAATACAATTAAAGCTACAGATGGCACTTTTATACTCATCATATATATAGATTAGGATTAGCCCAAATCTCCAAACCTACCTCAATCCAAACCAAAACGCAAACAGGAAGGAGAAGAAGAGGAGATAGGGGAACATAAGACAAGCGTTGGGGAGGCAGGCAGAGGGGCCACGGCCAGGAACCCCTAATCCGTATCAGGGAAACCATAGAGCCTGATCTTAGACCAGATCTTGTGCAATTATATATTCATACAAAGGGGGACCCTTTCAACCTGTTACACTCACTCCCTTCAGAATTGCACAAAGATCTGCAAACATCTTGGAACCTGCACTGTATACTGCCCATCAGAACCTCTCCAGCTTTAAAAGCTGCCTTCCCTACAAGGCTGGAAGAAAACGGAGGTTGATCAAGTCTCAGAATCCTCTGAAGGAAAACAGGGATGCACGTACATCCCCATAGACTAATGCTTACTGCCTACAGTGACAGAAAATTACATAATAAAATAAGGCACCTCCAAGAGAAACCCAACTACTGTATACAACCCTAAATTCAAAAAGGGTCAATAAACAGTACATGAAAAAAATACTCTTTCCATCAAACATGGATGACATGCCTCTAGGGACATCATCACTAAGGACGGACTGAAGCTGAACCATAGATTCAATCAACCTGCCACACACTGGCCTAATGTGACTCGACCAAATCTAGAAGTGTGGGGTGCGGGTGGTGATGTGTGAAGCGTGGAACAGGAGCTTGTGGCTGTGTGTGTGTACTGGGTGGAGTGTGACTGGGAAGCATCAATCAGACCATGCCTCGAGAGGGACTCTGAAGGAGGGTCAGCCAAGACAGGATCTTCGGTCACATCTTCCGCAGGCCCTGGAGTGACGCCCTGGAGTGCTGTGGAGACCCATGATCGACGCCTGACGATCTCCTTGGCAGCAACTGCATCCAGAGAAACTGCGCCCGAGGGGGGAACGGCACACCACATCACTGGGAGCTGCATGCTCAGGGTGAGGCTCATCCTGGGCAGACCTCCACTTCATCCTCATCCGTTGAGCTCTCATCTAGCCTTTCACTCAGAGGCAGAAAGTTGACCTCCAACAGTAGGTTTCGTGTGTACTACTTTCTCATCCTCCTTTTCGGTCCCGGATCCGGTAAACGTGGAGCGCTGGCTTGGCAGCAATGACGGTGTAGACGGCGTCTCCCGCACCTGGGGTCCGCTGAAGCCTACGTTTCTCTCGGCAGGCCTTGTTCGCCACCAGCACTCTGTCTCCCTACAGACAATGACTCTGACCTTTGACCCTCTTGTTGTACTGATCAGACTGGCGTCTCGGCTCCGACTCTTGGTGTGTTCTCTGAGCAACAGACATGGCAGACTTGAGATCTTTCAATAGAGAGTTCACAAAGGCGTCATAGGTCAACGCGACTGCGTCGGCCCAACAGAACACTGCAGAACATCAGGTCCACAGGGAGTCTCGTGGACACCGCCAAACATGAGATAAAAGGGGGCAAAGCCAGTGGTCCTTCAAGGGCTGTACAGCTGTAGACGAACGTCAGCATGGTCTGGACCATCTGAGTGCCGGCTCAGTGTTTCTGTCTAGGCGGCAAGGAGCGGAGCATGCCACCCAGAGTCCTGTTGAATCTCTCTGTTCCACCATCTCTGGCAGGATGCGTAGGAGCAAGGTGTGAGACTCTGGAGACACCCGGCAAGACGAAGGAAGTTCTAGACAATCAGCTCTACTCTCAAAGCTTGTTCCCTGGTCAGAGTGGATGCGTCTCGTGGGAATCCACAGACACAAAAGAATCCTGTCCCAACAACGTCTTAGCTACTTTTCTTGCTGTCTGGTCCCGACAGGGAAACGCTTTGGGCTAACTCTCGTGAAGTGGTCCGTGGATTACAAATAGTAACATCAACAGAGCCCAGCAGCCAGTGATCCTCAGCAGACCAAAAGTCAAATGCAGACTAACTCCAGTGGAGCAGTTGTCTTTATGCCTTCCAGCGGGGCTCTGCAGCTGGCTCAGGTGTTTTACTCAGTACGCACCTCACGCACTTCTGACATAGTCACGGACCTCCCTCTCCATGTCACAGCACCAGAAGAACCGTTGGCGGGCTAGGTGGAGCGTGCGGTGCTTGACCTTGATGACCAGCTGTGATCATGGACTCCAGCTAAAGCGTCACATTTCAGCGCTCCAGGCAGCACATACTGAAATCGCTTGTGGTTTGTCAGGGGGTCTTTGCAGACTCTGTACAGGACACCGTTCAGCAGGGCCAGCTTGTCCCAGTGTCTCAACAGCTGTAGAGTGGACTGACTCTCCTTACAGCGTTCACGGAAAGATGGCCTCCGCTTCCTCTCTATGTAGGGCAAAACGGCTGCGATGGAGGGGTCACGCCGCTGATGAGACTGCAGCTCTTCAAGTGACATGGCAGGCAGAGCAGGCTGGCCAACAGGAACCACATCGGACAGGCGGTCCACCACAGACATAGCCCTCAGCTGTCGAAGCAGATTCCCAGTCACTGTGACTCTCAAGCAACGTCGACACCTCATCCTCAGAGAGAGACGCACGAGAGCTGGCTGAGAGACTCAGACATACAGGACAGAGCTTGGGGCTGGCTAGTTAAACGGAAAACATCCTGGACGAATCCATCCTCAACATCACTGGCACACTTAAGCAGTTCTGTGTACGGCTCTGAAAGCAGACGCTGGCTCAGTGGCTTGACAAAGGGGTCTCTGCTCAGGCGTCAGCTACAACGTTCAACCTGCCTGGAACATGCTTGATTTTGAAGTTATATGGAGCCAACTTCGCCACCCAGCGCTGTTCACAGGCATCCAGCTTCGGCTTTGTCATGATGTATGTGAGGGGATTGTTGTCCGTCCACACTGTGAACTGGTTGCCTTTGAGCCAATGGCTGAACTTGTCACACACTGCCCATTTCAGCGCCAAAAATTCCAGCCTGTGTGCAGGGTAGTTGGCTTGACTACGACTGAGTGACTTACTTGCAAACGCCACAGGCCTCGCTCTGTTGTCACCTTCCTGGACTTGTGAGAGAACAGCTCCTAATCCGTCAAGAGACGCGTCGGTGGAAAGGATAAAGGGCTTGTCGAAGTCTGGATGTGCAAGGACCACGCAGCTGACCAAAGCGCTCTTCAGTTCCGCAAAAGCTTTGTCACACACTGCCGTCCAGTCTTGTGGAGTTAGCTTGCGAAACGTGCCACTCTTTCCAGTCTTCGCTGTCCTGCCCCTACGCTTGGCACCTGCAGTCAGACAAAACAGAGGCCTGGCAATGGAGGAACAGTTGGGAATGAAATGCTGATAATACAGGACCATGCCCAAAAACGAACGTATCCTCTTCTGGGACGGTGTGCAACCATCAGCTTCCATCAGGTCTGTTTTCTCAAAGGACGAAATCACGGCAACTTTCTCTTGATCCACAGAGACTCCACTGCTGTCTACAATGTGGCCCAAAACTTGACTGACCGCCTCAGGAAGTAGCACTTCTTCTGTGACAGCTTGAGGTTGTTGGCTCTCAGCCGGCTGAAAACAGTTCTCAAACGCTCTAGTCCGTCATTAACAGATGGTGCAAAAGACAGAAGATCATCAAGGTAGCATAGAAGGCTGGAAAAATTCAAGTCACCGAAGATACTGAGCATCATCCTCATGAAGGAGGCTGGACTGTTACACAGGCCCTGAGGCAAACGGTTATACTCATACAACCCCAGTGGAGTGGTAAAGGCAGTGAACTTCCTGTCAGCTTCATGCAAGGGGACATTGTAAAAGCCGGACGTCAAGTCCATTGTACTGAAAACAGCATTGCCTCCGAGCGCAGCGAGGCAGTCAGACTGATGGGGAAGAGGATGGGCATCTTTAACGGTCCGCGCATTCAACCACCTGAAGTCTGTGCAGATACGCAGGTCGCCGTTCTTTTTCCAGACCATAACTAGAGGGGATGCATAGTCACTCACAGACTTTCTGATGATTTCACGCTCCTCCATGTCATTCAGTACTTGCCTCAGCTGCTGATAATGCGCTGGTGGGACGCGCCGATAGGGGAGACGGAAGGGACGGTCGTCTGAGAGATGAATCCTGTGAACAAAGTCTTTGGCCTTTCCGCAGTCAAGAGAGTCTTTTGAGAAGATGTCACTGTACTCTAAAAGCAGGTTCGCCAACTTGGCTTTGTCAGCAGGAGAGACCTCACAGCCGTCCAAGTCAATGTGATTCAAGCCAGCCTCATTCATCGCCTGGGCAATGTCAGTGGGCATGCTGATACGTGGTGCTGAGCTGGGAGCGGTGTCCTGGGTCTGACACAGTCCCTGGGAAATGTTCAAGTCCTCCATCGCTAGACATGACGACACATCAGCTATCTTAGCATTACGTCGTAGAGTGATGGGCTTCAGTGTTGGATTTAAAATCTTCATCGGGACCCAGCGATCACCCCACATGGCAGTCACAAGCTTTCCGACTAAAATGTTTCTTGGAGCAGAGCGAGCAGAGGTGGGCTCAACAATGACGGTGCTGCCAGGTGACACAGGAACATCACTGGGAAGTCTGCCCCACACTAGATATTCTCGCTGTGGGAGGAGTGTTACACTGTGCATCAGCTTCACTGTTCCGACTCTGTCACACTCACCCGGGCCTTCCCATCGTGACACACAGCTCAGCAGCTCCAGAAAACACTCACAGTCAGGATCATCGCTCTTGGAGGAAATCAGCTCCCAGTATTCCTTCTTGCTTCTCATACCTTGAAGGACAGACTTTATCACATTTGTGCCAATTATGAAGTCATCTCGCTGGCCTGGTACAACTAGAGTAGGTACAATAAACTTATTCTCATACACTTCAATTTCAAGGTCATAGAAACACTTCGGGTACGTTGTCTTACCGCCACAGCCCACAAGCACCACATTCCCGGGGATTAACTGAGCACTGGGCAAGACACCAGCAGACTGAAGTTTCTTCTCTGCCTCTTCACTGAGTGTACAAGACATGGAGCCAGAGTCTAGCATTCCTCTCAAAGTGACATTGCCACCTACCAGCACTGGTGTGTAAAACAGCTCGCTTGACCCTTCAAGTCTCTGTGAACTGATGAGAATCGGCACCTGTCCCGCTGGCAAAAGCTGGCAGTTGTTACTGTAGATTGAAAGCAAATCTGGTTCTCCATTGAGGGCTTCTGTACCATTACCCACGCTTGCCCTCTCACAGCGTGGGGCCTCTAGTTTGACGGCATGGTGTTGGGCTGTGCGGACGCTGGACGAGACACATTGGGACAGTCATTCTTGAAATGGCCAGGCTGGAAGCAGTGGCGGCAGAGTTTCAGTAGCCTGCAGTGGCTGAAGGTGGAGTGGTCAGCGCTGCTGCACACACGGCAAGGAGAGAACACTGGTGGCTGACGTGGTTGCTGGCGCTGCTGACGCTGTTGAGGCTGCGTCTGACGTGACACTGACTGGGGGACAGAGCAGAGTGTGATGACCTTACTCAGCATGCTTACCACTTCTCGCATACTTGGCTCTTCCTCTGCACGATGCACAGTGAGTGGCACAGCTGTGGGTGGCTGGTGAAGGAGGGGATGACGTGTAGCCTCTGACTGCACATTGGAGTGGTTGAGCTGCGTCGACTGAGTGACTGCTGCATGGACAGGCGAAAAGGGAGGAGGAAGCTGACTCACTGAGGCTCCACGACGTAGATCTCTCTGGTGGTCATCCAAACGCTCCTGGACCTCTGAGGCTGTCCATTTCCCAGCTGGTTTGCTTTTGAAAGACAGGGCGAGGTGAGGGTCTGGGCAGTGAGTAACAAACATCATCACAACTTCAGCACTCATGTCTTCAACACATTTACCCCGCCTGCGGAGGCACTCATCAGCAACATCAATGGCCTTGTTTAATCGCACCCAGTAGTCAAGAGCACTCTCACTTGTCTTTGGAAGTGTGCAATAAAAGTCTGCCATAGGCATGCCAGAGTAGGGAAGCTCACTGAAATTCTGCTTCAGTATGTCGAAAACAGCTGCAGGACGGGCATAGGGGTCAATATCTGGGCTGCTACGCAGTGAAACCTTCACAATGTCCCTGGCTTTCCCCATCAGTCTGCTTGCTATCACATCATACATCTCAGCAGTGCTGCACTTACGTCTGCGCAGGTAACTCTGCATCAAATCTTCCCACTCATGGACAGTGCATGTGTCAGTCTGGTCGCCTCTGAAGAACGGGGGAGGTTTAACATCTGACTGGACAACCACATTCAGCCTTGAAGCATCAAAGCACCCCCTGAGCAGGTCTGTGTGGCATGTACTGGGGCTGCATGACTGCTATGCATAACATGTGGGGTATTGTTAATGTCATGTGCCTGTTCTCTATGTGTAGTATTAAGATAATCAACAGCATTAGTGCCTACCTGCCCCTCTGTGTGTCTAACTACATGTGTAATGGGGGTTGAACACGCTACGGGACTCAGAGCTGACTGGCCTACTCTCTGATAACTGGCCTCACCGTCTAAACCCATAGAGCAACCTCTCCCAAACCCATGAGAAACATAAACACCATTCATCTTGGACAGTGACATTTCAAATGGAGTGATTATGCAAACTCAGAAAAAAATACGTAATGCAAAAGTGAAAGTGAAACTTAAAAATATCAGTAAACAGTTAGGAATAACCTCACTTCTTAAATGAAAATGCTATACACTGATATTAGGCATCAATAGGCTATAGAAATACTTTCACACAATAGCCCATCAAATATTCAATATAAAAACCGTATGTTAAAAAAACACCGCGCTTGTTAAACAGCGCTAGACTTAGAATGTTCAATGAATTCAGAACGTTAATTACGCTAAAGGACGTAGAATATCCTTCTAACCTACGCACAAACCGCATATAACACAGCAGCGCGATCTCATCCAGCAGCCAGTCGAGGAGAGGGATTAGCAGCGAGGTGGCAGCGGCAAGTTCAGCAGCAGCGGTCCCGGCGATCCAGCGAGCGTGGACCTGACGAACCAAGGGTCACGGCACCATTGTAACGGGTGATGACTTCTGCGTTGTGTTGAATTAATTTGACGACCCAGAATTACTGCTGCAAAGTTGTTTTATTGCCTGTACACAGAAAGGCACACATACAAACGTTGTCCCTGTTAGCTGGCTCCCTCCACTCCTCAATCCAAACCAAAACGCAACAGGCTGCGTACGTAACGTAACGCAAATACTATACATTAATGTAATCAAAGATATAAGAAAAACATGGCACACCTGTACACAGAAAGGCACACATACAAACGTTGTCCCTGTTAGCTGGCTCCCTCCACTCCTAAAATGATTAAATACAGTAGAAACAAAAAGAAATATCACAGTGAGTTAGCAACTACAGCATAACTACACTGGAATCCACAGTGGGGCTAATCCCCACATGTGGCGTGTCTCAAAATCATAAACATATCTTACAGAAAGGCCATCATGCAAAAATAACTCAAAAATAATGCACATAAAATATATACAAATAAAATAAATACAATTAAAGCTACAGATGGCACTTTTATATATCAATATTTATATAGATTAGGATTAGCCTAAATCTCCAAACCTACCTCAATCCAAACCAAAACGCAACAGGAAGGAGGAAGAGGAGATAGGGAAACATAAGACAAGGGGGAGAAAGGAGGGGCTACCAGGAACCCCTAACTGTATCAGGGTACCATAGAAACTATTTAGACCAGATCTTGTGCAATTATATATTCATACAAAGGGGGACCTTTCAACCTGTTACACCAGCACACCTCTGCCATGGACTAAATCAACAGGACAAATCATATAGTCTAATACCTTAGCTATTGTATTAGTAGCCACATATGCACACCATGCAGTGGTATGACTTACTTAGGCCACAGTAAAATGTTTGAAACTTTTCTGGATTCAGTACATTTTAGCTGGATTTACTGTAGATGAAGCAGTACAGGGCCGCCGTCGTCAGTATTGCCAGTATTGCCGTGGCAATACTACTTTTCAAAGTGGTATTGCCTGGCAATACTACTTTTTGGTGACATCTTTGAATTGGCACATTCAGAAAAAAACCTAATGAAATAGCTTCTCACATCATTACATGTATTTTACATGGTCCTGAGTCCTACATTCTTAAAAGCGACTAACCAATAACAGCGTGATAACGCAAAGCGAAACAAACTTGGAATGAACGTTCAGAACTCGAATGGGGGCGTTTCCTTTCATCATATGCGGTGCTTTGCGTTCTCAGCTGCACAGAGTTGCATGTCGGCAACAAATATTGGATAAAATCATCGTCAACAACGATCGGAATTTCAAAATATGAGGTAAGACGTCCTAATTAATCTCTCCCAACTATGATGCAGCTATACATTTGTTTATATTTGTCTGGACAGTGGATTTCTAAACGAAGTATTGCTTGAGATAAAGCTAGCAAATGATCTGTCAGGTTAGGTTAGCCTTGCTCACTTGTTCACCTTACCATAAAACTTCTAGCCTAATGATACGTTTAAAGTGTTGGCATCAGCAAGTAAGCTAGTCAGTAACCTGAGTGTCAGTGTCTGAAAAACTGACATGTTTGTTATATTTTTTTTGACTGATAGACTTGAAAATAGAAGCGTTTGTCAAAAATCAGTCAAGCTAACTTTTCTTTCCACTGTAGTGATTGTATTAGCTAAAGGCTTCCTTGCTAGCAGCATAGGTATTGATCAGGTAGGCTACTGAAGAGAAGTGGTGGTTGTGCAAATATGACTGAGTGACATAAGCCTACAGAGCAGCTGAATAGGCTACTTGGTTTGATATTATCAAAACATACTGTCTTGTACTTTGTATGGCAGGTAATCAAATCAAATTTCTGGAAAAAAAAATGGTCTTGAATTTAACACATCAGTTATGGTAGTTTTGCATTTCTGTCATGTAATTAACATGAAATGTACTATATTTCAAATCCAACTGAGTCAATATTTGTTTGTCTAGGCCCAAGGATTAGTGGTGTTTTCCCCAAACAGACACCCTGAGGCCAGTGTTGCTGTAGTTGGCCCAAATCTGGTCATCAATGATGGACCTGAAGTAATCACATCAATGCAGAATGGGTAGGTAGTAATAATCAACCTCATTTGTTAATTTTAATGAAAGGGGGTAAAACACAACATAGGCTAGGTCCTGATGTTTGTGATATATCCCACACCCGATTAACACAGTACTACTACTACAAAAAAAAACACTTTCTGTCATTTGTGAAAGCTGAAGGCTAGGCTATTTTACACAATGCAAGAATAAACCCTACTGGGCCAGTATGTGTTAGTTATGTGGGTTTTTTTTTTATTTGCCCAAACAGACAGACTGAGCCTGAGGCTAGTGCTGCTGTGGTTGAGCCAGATCTGGTCATTGATGAAGATGCAACTAGGTAAGTAATCACATCAATGTAAACTGGGTAGGTAGTCATCATCAACTTCATCAGTTAATGTTAATCAAAGGGGGTGAAACACAACATAGGTCCTGATGTTTGTGACATATCACACACCAAATTAAGACTTCTTCTTCTTCTACTACTACTACTACTACTACTACTACAAAAAAAACCCCAAAAAAAAAAACTTTCTGCCATGTGTGACAGCTGAAGGCTAGTTTACACAATGCAAGGCTAAACCCTACTGGGCCAGTATCTGTTAGTTACTGGTATGTGTTTTTATTTCCCCAAACAGACAGACGGAGGCTAGTGCTGCTGTGGTTGAGCCAGATCTGGTCATAGATGAAGATGCAACTAGGTAAGTAATCACATCAATGTAAACTGGGTTGACAGGTCATAATCAACTTCATCAGTTAATTAAACACACAACATGCATGCACCAGTCATGATTTTTGTTGTAGGTGTCATGTGACATCCCACACTAGGATCACACTAAACTTTGTTATGTGTGACCACTGTATTTAACACAATGCAAAAATAAACCCTTGTATGTGTACTGTGTTTCTTATTTCCCCAAACATACAGTGTTGCTGTGGTTGACCCAGACCAAGTCATTGATGAAGATGCAACTAGGTAATTACAACTAAGTTATTACAGCTATTAAACACATTCGATCATGTGTGACCATTCTATTGTTTGTTTGATGATTTTGTTGCCACATCATATCTGTCTAACCTTTTATGCTTAATTTTCCTTAGACAAACATTTAGCAATGCTACAGTTGCTGACACAAACCAGTGCATGGATGAAGATTCAGCTTGGTAAGTTGCTTTGTGTTGCTCTTGCTGTTATGTACTGTATAAGTACAGTTTTCCTGTGGTTTAACTAAAGCAAAATCCATACATGCCTTGATTTCCTTTACTATAAAGGGTTTTATCACTTAGAGGTCCAGGGCCTCTCAAAGGCAGTCTGCTGCACAATGACATTCTGCTATCTGCTACACAAGTTTTTCACCCAACTAAATTGGATGAATTATGTAAAACTATAGGCTACATAAGACCTCCTAAGTTTCCTTGCAGGTGAATGGGAATTTCATGACTGATTGACACATCAGAGTCTTTTTTTTTTACTACAGTATATACGTGTAGGTTTAAGACTTGAAGATTCAAGGTTTCTAATAGTGTCGCCTATATGTTTCTAGGAAAAACACACACAGAGCTTCAAAAGACTCCCCACCGGTGAGAAGCGTGACTTTTAAGAGGTCTCCATCCATGAACAAAATGCTCCCAGTGATATGAAATTCACAAAAATGCAAGTGCTGAAGAATGTCCACTTCCTGGTACATTTATTCCATTACTACAAATTTTCTATTGCTATATTCAGGTCTGTAAACTTTTCATTGTCACTTTTCTTATGTCAGTCCTTTCTGGGACTTATTATTTTAAAATGTGCATTAAATGTTGAGCTGTTTAACACAAAATGTTGAGACATTTGTTTTACATTTTTGTCAATTCAGGGTGATGGGATGCATCTACACTCAGTAGTAGATAACGTGTCTTTGATTTGAGCACCAAATAATAATGATGTTGCATAATAACATTTAATTTATTCGGACTGAGAATTATTCGGACCGTCTGCGCTGCGTACGCCTCGTAAGGCCTGACCGGGATGGGCAAAAAATTGGCAATACTACTTTTAATCTGGTGATGGCACCCCTGAAGCAGTATGTTTGAAATATTGTTCAAATGCATTTTGTTGTGATGTGCCTATGAACAAGGAAGCAGCAGTAATTGCAAGCTTTAATGAGACAGATCTTTTGATCATGGGTTGATTGTCAAAAAATTGCTTCCATAGTTGGTTGGATCACAATGCACAAACTGAGTGCAAGTTTATTGGCGTGTCAGAGCGTAGCACAAAATCACATCAAAGACAATGAAGCAAACTGCTAAATTATTTCATCTGCTGCATGCGAAAGCAGAACGATAAGAAACACCACTAACATAGCACAAAGCTAATTGCCCCCTTCTCTCTTCATAGAAAGCTAGTAGATATACATATCTGAGATCCACAACTGAAAAACAGAAGTTATTACATAGTTTTTAAGAAGAGAAAAAAAAATCCCTCTGCTGGTCCTTGTAGTCCTTGGGCAGTTTTGCTTGCATAGCCTAATTGGCTCAGTCACTTGATTTTGGGAACAGTCTGACACATCGACTCCCCAAACTGACACAGAGTCGGGTAATTAATGAGCACTGAACACTGGCACATCCTCTGCATCAACATCATCATCTTAAACAACAATGACCAAAGTGAGACGAACACAGCGGGTTTCAGTAATGTAGATGCATTTTTGCTGGTGTGAGGTTTGAGTTTGTTGCAGCTTTTGTTTGTTTTTGTTTTGTTTTCTTTTTGTTTTCTTTTTTTGTTTTATTATTCACTGCATCTGGCCTGGTGTGACCAATATTGTGTCGTAGAAGAACAGTCCTCCCAGTCTCGTTCATGTTTTTCTTTCTTTTTTCTTTTTCTTTTTTTTAATAATGGCTTTATCATGAGAACGTCTCTGTCAATCATTTCTCTGCAATGAGTCTCTATAGCTACTGACAGTGAGAGAGGTAAGAGTGCTTGTGGGCGGATTGCTTAGCACTCCCGCCTTGTTCGCACTGTCTTGCTGTGGTACTTAACTGGGATCCCCCAGCGCCTCATGAGGTAAACGTCAATCAAATAGGAGGCTCCGGGTTCGAGGCCTCCAATGACGGCTGTGGTGACAGCCCGTCTGGGATTTAGCTCCTGGAAATATTTGCAGAGGACCCTCTCGGAGTCGGGTCTCGTCTCAGGCGCCAGGCAACGGTCAGAGTTCCGCCCCTTATCATTGTCGTCATCATCCAACAGGCGTCTGCGATAGACGCAGTAGAGGCTCCTCTCCTCCGTGCCCATCCAGGCCAGGGTGACCGAATTGCAGCTGCGTAATTTGTTGAAGGACTTCATCTGGAGAGTGGCTGGGAGGACTGGGGCAGCCTGCCGGTGGTACGCCGAGGACGCCTGGATCTTGACCATGACCTTTGAGCCGCTCGTCGCTCCCGTTCGGCCAGACGTCGGGCTGGACGTCTCTGTGCCCTCCAGCCTGATGATGTAAGACGGGGCACCCTGGAGCCAGATCTGTGCCAACGGCTCGCCCACTTCTTGGGTGGAGAGCACCTTTCCTCGTCCCGTCACCACCACCCTGATCTTCTGCGTGCCGTTGCAGGTCTGGAGGGTCAGGAGGCCGTTCTGTTGCCAGCCACGGGGCCGGAAGCTGAACACCGTCACCCCCTGCTGTCGACCTCCGGCACTGGCACCACCACTGCCACTGCCACTTCGGCTGCTAGCTTTACCGTCTTTCAGTGCAACCAGCTGCGGCTCGCCTTCCTTCAACGCAATTACGGCCGGCTTAGCCTCCTCATGAGTGCGGACGAAGGTGCCAGTGTAGGCTGCGCTCGTGCCGTTCAGCCTGTCGATCACAAACACATCAAAGTAGTACTGCGTGTCTGGCAGCAGCTCGGAGACGGTGCACACGCTCTCAACGCCACGACAGACGCACCCAAGCTCGGCGACCTCGTCAGAGACAGCCGAGGCGGACGGTTCTCCGAAGGCATCCCACTGCTGCCACCACCAGTCCTTAAGTATGGGCCAGACCGTCTCCTTCCTCTGCTTGTCTTTCTTCTCCCGTCTCCAGTCCCTCTCTCTCTCCTTCTTAATGCCCTCACGGGCAGCACAGAGGCTCCTGTAGTTGTGGTTGCGGTTGACAAGGACACAGTAATCGTACAGGTGCTTCCCGGAGTGGTGGCTTGGATGGGTCATGGACGTGCTGGGGTTCCAGCTCAGGGTCACGCTAGTCAGCCCCACCCCAAACGTGTGCACCCTCGGGTCGGCCGGAAGTTTGGGGAAGGCTCCCGACGAGCCAGGTCCATCATGCAGGTAGACAGAGGCACTGGTGTCCTGCTCTTGTGACTTCAGTCTCAGGATGTAGATAGAGGCAGGTGCATAAGCAGGACCCATATAGGTGTCTGCGGAGTTGCCGGTGTAGGAATGTATTTTTGCTTCAGTTCCCGGCCCTCTCCACCAGACTTCAGGCATGCTCTTTTTTGAGCTCCCTGTAAAAAAAGTGAACAGCAGTGAGATCTCAGAGCAAACCTAATTAGGCATACTGATAATCAAAAGCATAGCCCAGTATATATTTAGATGTTCTCTTTTTTTCATCTAACCTCTGATTTTTTTTTTTTTTTTTTTTTTAAACCATCATTACGTTTGTCACTTCAGTCTGTGCCAGATATTTCTTAATCAAAGTGAATTATTAAACACTGTGGATGGACCCTTGAGTTGACTGTCTAAATGATTTATGTGACACTTTATGATTTCATAATGCTCATATCCCCTGTGGAGAATGAGTGGCCTTATGTTGAATACCTAAGAGGAGCCGTTTGAAGAGATGTGAACATGTATTGATTTAGCTACAACGATAGGAAGCTTTTAATACACTAATATGATTTTGAATCTCTCTTTTTTCTATCGATCTATCTCTCTCTCAAACTCTATATCCTTCTCTTAAAAGTGTAGCTTTTTATCATATCATAATAATCAGCTGACTGCTTGTTGGCACTAAAAGAGATACTTAAATGTATGGACCTTTCAAGTTTGTTAAATGTCACACATACACATTTCCATTACCTACTAAATGTCATAACATTTGGGTGTATGTGCACACACACACACACACACACACACACACACACACACACACACACACACACACACACACACACACACAAAAAAAAAAAAAAAAAACAGACACACACACAAACACATACACTTTCAGTCAAATTCAATCCTAACTCCCTTTTAAAATGAAACTCCCTTTTATACATGGCCTTTTAAATTACAGTCAATCCTAGTCTACATCTGTCTCCATGTCACACTACTCTGTATGCAGCGCTGAAAGGCAAGCTCTGTGGTTTCCATGGAACGGTCTGGAAGCAGGAGGACAAAAAAAGACACTTTTACATAAACAATCTAGTGGCATGTAACTCTATACCAAACTCTTAATGTCCTGAGAGAGAACCAACTAGAAAATCTGTGTGGCATCTGCTTAGGCTGCTCCTATGGAGTGGAATATTAAGATAAGAGAATGCCAATGAATTGGACTTGTATCACATAGATTGATCTAGCTCGAAATGTATTACTTGTAATGAATTCAGAGGATTATCCTGTTTTATCCTTTATCCTAGAGAGATGGAGAGAGAGAGGGTGAGCGAGAGAGAGAGAGACAGAGAGAGAGAGGGAGGGAAAGGGAGAGTACAGATTTATCTTTTGACTGTATCTCCCACCCATCTTAAACAAATAAGGCCAGGAAGGACCTTTTTTAGTCGCTTGTTTATCTAATTAAAAAAGCATTTATGAGTGTTTATACGCAGTGTTTTTCTTAGGGAAACGCTAGCTGGTGGTTTTATGTGTCTCTGTTGTTCTTGTCCGCCTCCACACTCACAGTGCAGGTTTTTGGGTGGCTTGTCCTTCAGGGTCCGTGCAGCCAGGCTCCACTCTAAAGGGGTACCGCAGGGGCTAACAGTCAGGGACATGGAGGGGCTTTTCTTCTTCAGGGTGAAGTAGAACCTGCAAGAGGGGAAAATACACTCCATCATCTGGACTATCTAAACAGCGTTCGCCCCCCCATTCTGACCATTCGAAATTACTAGCAGATGTGGCTTGATTTATCTAAGAAAACGTAACAAATGTCTTTGCAATTAAATGGGTTTTCAAATGACAACCCTATGGGATTTTCCCCCTATTTTTCCCCCTAATGTATTTCCCTCTCTTGTCCTCGGAGGGATGATAAGGCCCACATAGCCGGAGAGCACGGAGCAGGAGGTCGCCTGAGCACTCCCTGATAAGGCCTCGTGATCGATGTGAAATGTTGAGATGATTATCGCCAATGTACCAGGGTAAAGGATCGTACATGGGGCAAAGAGGGAAGGACAGCCGGACAGCCGGACGGATAGACGACAGTGCTGCTATTATGTGCAGTGCTGGAGACAGAGGACACTTTTTTGGTGCCAGGAAGCGATAGCTCTCAAGCGTGACTTTGCATCATCCTCCCCCAAAATATGGTGCAGCATGGCAGGGGCCAAACTATCATCCAGGGCCCCGTGCTGTGGGCTTAGCCACTGGTCCCTTTTGCCTGGCCCTGGCCAAATAGCTGTTGGCTATACTCTCACGTGGGATAGAGAATCTGATTCAGAGTAACCTTTACATCCGGTGCATTTGACCTTGGCTTCTGCCATGGAAAAGACACACATAGAAAGCAAATGTTTGAAATGATGATTTGAAAATCTGAAAATGTATAGACTGTTTCAGAAGAGTTTAATTACTAGTCATAGCTGTTTCCACAAGGTTTCCATTTTTAAGTTTTTCTCCATTGGTTTGGCTCATTTCTTGAAACAGAAATGAAATGACTCAAAACATAGTTTGGCAAACTAGTCATAGAGTTCAGCGCAACACCATAGCTCACTTACAAAAGCACATATCTCTTACAAAACTGTTCACTCTGTTTCAAAGCTGAATTTCGTCAGTGCCACCAAACACAGACATTTGCAATTTGATGAGATCTAAAAGCAATTCTATTCTATTCTCTATTTCAAGAAATGAGCCAAACCAAAAAAAAACAACTGTAACATTTTATAATGTTATCTTAAAGTAGGGGAAATAGGTAGATAAATTGGTTGATAGGTTGATTGATTGAATGATTGATTAATAGATCTATCTTTCTTTTCAGATTAGATTGTTTGTTGTTGGTCTTGGTGAAGATCTTTTGTCAGCATTGTATTCAGTTTTCTCAGACTTCTTATAGGCACTTCAAGATCAGTGGCAGAAAAAAACAGTGAGATAATACAAAAGATCAGACACCACTTAGTGTATTCCAAAGGGAGATGCTGAATTACCACACCAATACGCAACAAATGTAAAAAAGATCCAATTTAAACCACAATTCAAACACTTGTGTTACACTTAGCCAATAGACCATAGTCATGATTGCCATTCCGCCCACGTTTTTTCCTTTTTGCTGTATCGGGAATGTTCTCTTGTAATCAAATTTTCACTCAACTAAACCAGCCGAATGGGTTTCACTTCACTTTCGCTCATTGCTCCTCATCACTCTATGTGCTTGTTTAAGTCTCTGCTGTTCATATGGAGAGTGTCTCCTTTCAAGCACATCCTTATAATTTCGACAGAAACAGCTGTGCTAACATCATCCTGTGGCAAGGACATCATTGATACACAACAACAACAACAGCAACAACAACTTAATTGATTAATTAGCTCGTATTCGCCTCAGAGGCTGCACGCGTTTCCAACCCCACCGCCGTCACGCGCGACTGCGATGGTGGACAGACTGCAGCTTGCAGGGAGACGCTGTTTGCTAATTTACGGTCTCAGGCGCTGGCCCGGGATCTCTAGCCGTGTCCATGTGGGGGCCTTGGCCCCAGAGCTCGTTCTCTTACATGCTTCAGAACACACAGCTTAGTGCAGCAGAACGTCCTGCTAGAGAGGCCAAAGGCCTAATGTTTACACAACGTGCTTTAAAGCTAAAGCTGACTCCTCCGCCATACAAGCTGACTGTATTATGTTTATTGCTTTGTGGGCTAGCTATACAGTACCTGCTGGGAGGTAAGAGAACTATGAGGGGATGGTCCCTCTTGTTGTTACAATTTACTGAGAAGTTTATTTGCCTCTAGGCTACGAAATCTTACTAAGGCAGTAAGCTAGGTGGAAACGAATAATAACTCATAACTCATTCACGTTTCAGTTATTTTTATAATTTTTTTGTGCGCATCCATCCAATCATGTATCCTTTACTGTATGAATGCTAGAAGATGGCAGTGTGTGGTTGGAGATGGCCTCTTACCTCCTCGTCTTCCCTTTGGGCAGATGGATGGGAGTGACCTTGTCCTCCAGGAGCCATGTGGTCGGCCGGAGGGGCACCTCGTTCTCAGGGGCCAGCGCTGCCACGAGGGGCCCGGGGCCTACAGGCCCACACAGAAGGGCCACAGCCAGACCAAGGCACCATGACGGACTCATGTTTAGATGTTTAGTCCTCCCGTTGCCTGTGTTTTAGAGAGAGAGAGAGAGAGAGAGAGAGAGAGAGAGAGAGAATGAGAATGAGAATGAGAGTTCTTTTCAAAACATGTCATTGATCAATTTCTTTCCGTCTTTTTCTAGAACTTTTTTCTGATTGGTTTCTGCTTGCTGTTTAATAGATTGCAGGCATGTCAGATGTAGTTATATATCACCACTTAAGTGTAAATGCGAGCGACTCCGAGATGCTGATGCACCTGTTTTATGTCACTTCACCAGCTAAACACGGGAGTCCATCATGCAATCTGACAGCGGAGGAGAAAAGCTATCAGTCACTAAATGAAGGCAACTCCGCATCTGCACGGAATGAACAAATTAGAAGAGATAGAGCCAGAGAGGAAGGAGAGAGAAAGAGTGCGGGGAAAACGAGTAAGTGGATGGATAAAGAGAAAGATGGATAGAGAGAGAGAGCACAAGAGGGAAAGAGAGATGGAGAGAGCGAGTGGAGAGGAGGCTGAGGTTTCACAGCTGATGATTCATTGATAGGAGGAAACATTTGCTTTTATTCAGTCAGAATTATTCATATGAAGAGAGGAAATTTGCCACGCTATTTTACACTGGGTTCTTTCTTTAAGCACTCCAACGCGCTACGCTGAGAAAATCACTCCCACTGCACCTTCACCTGAAAGCGGGAAAGTGGGCGCCAAATAATGATTGAAGAGTTATGGTCCTCATAACTCTATTTATAGAAGCCAAGTCTAAATTGGTTTGTTGGTTTGACTTTAAATAGACTTTCTCTCATGTTCTGACTTTTCCTTTCGGATCTGGCCGTGCTCCGTGCGTATCGGGGAAACAGGCAATTTTGCTGAACCAAGAATAATAATAATAGAAAAAAAAGTAGAAAGAAAGAGATGCAACAAAAAACAACACCTGGCTATGCCTGAGAACCCGTCTGCCTGACAAACGCAAAGTGCAGAACAAACTTTAAAACGTTTCTCAGATGTTATTTTGGTGTCTCTCTTCCCTCTCTCCCTCCCGCCGTTATCCTGACTGTTGATTGTGCTAAACGTCCCCAGAGAGGCAGAGAGAGGAATGTGATCAAAGTGACAGAGTCCTGAAAACACAACACCGCACACACACACACACACACACACACACACACACACACACACACACACACACACAAACATACATATGCATACACACAAACACACACAGATACACACACATGCATATGAACAAACAAACACACACAAGCACACACACATACACATGCACACACACACACACATGCATATGCACAAACACACACACACACACACACACACATATACACACACAAATGTACCTACACACGCAGAGAGAGGGGGGTGGTGGAGAGGGGGGGAAGAAATATCCCCATAACAACCGAGTGTTTGTCACTGCGGAGACGATGCCCCGTAGATCAGATGACAACGGCGTGGGTTTATCAGAGTGTCTGGCTCACACTCGCAAAACTCTCAACAGCTGCTTCATTACGAGCCATAGAGGATCTCATTAGTCTTCCTCACGAGTACCACACCCCATAAAGCTTGCACAGTGAAAAGTGAGAGAGAGAGAGAAAGTGTGTGTGTGTGTGTGTGTGTGTGTGTGTGTGTGTGTGTGTGTGTGTGTGTGTGTGTGAGAGAGAGAGAGAGAGAGAGAGAGAGAGAGAGAGAGAGAGAGAGAGAGAGAAGGCCTATGTAAAGAAAGATAAAGTCTCAGGCATGAGTTAAGTAGCTAAGATAGATAGAAGATGAGAGAAAGAGAGAGGGATGTGTTAAAGAGTTATTGAGGCATGGGTTAAAGAGGTAACATTGAAAGAGAGAGAGAGGGAATGCGTAGGCCTATGTAAAGAAAGAGAAAGTGTCAGGCATGAGTTAAGTGGCTAAGATAGATAGATGAGAGAAAGAAAGAGAGACAGAGGGAGGGAGAGAGATGAGTAAAAGAGTTATTGAGGCATGGGTTAAAGAGATAAGATAGAGAGATGGAGAGAGCAGAGGCAAAGAGAGAGTAGGACTAAGAGAGATAGAGAGAAAGTGAGATGGAAATATGGAGAAAGAGCAAAGATGGAGTGAAAGAGAAAAGAGGAAAAGAGTGCAGAAAAAGAACTAAGGTTACATGTGCAAGATTGAGAGAGCGCATGAAGAGAAAGAGAGAGAGAGAGAGAGAATCATGGATGGAGGGAATGAGAGAGATGAATGCAGGGTTGTAGGAGGTGAGAGAAGCAGAGGGTGGAGAGATGGAGTGCATGGAGGAGGAGGAGAAGAGAGAGGGAGGAGAGGAGAGAGAAAAAGAGAGGAGGGACAGGCTTCAGAGTGTAGGAGGTGACAGAACAGCGGATGAAAAGAGCAGGAGCGGGGGATGAAGTGGGAGGAGGTGTGGAGAGAAGAGAGAGAGAGCTAGAGAGAGAAGAGGGAGAGAGAGAAGGTCAAGGTGTGACTGGGGGCTGTAAAGGGAGAGGTAAGAGAAGACGAGGTGACAGAGCGACGGACAGAGAGGAAGGGCGAGCGTGTTAACCGTGTTGATGAGTATTCAGCGCACTCGCCGCGTTTAATGGCATCAGTGGCAGCGTGCAGTATGCAAGCTGAAGCCAGAACGGCTGCTCCATTCATTCAATCTTCATAAAGACGCCGCGCGGCTGAAAATAGCGCGGCGCAGCGCGGTGCGGCCGTCGTTGTTTCTTCAAAATGCGCCCCGGCGATAAAATATGCATGGGCCTCCGCCGCAATTACGTCCGATTGAATTTTCATAAACCCGAGAGGACCAATGGCCCAGGACCTGATTAACCTCCGCAATCACTCAGTGAATAAACTAACAAAGCCATCACTCCCTCCACATTGACACCACACTGCAGTTGAAAAAGACCCTTTTTTATACTTTTTTACTGCACCATGCAGTCCATTTTGTCTGTCTTCTCTTGCCCTTTTCTTTACAATTCACCTGGTCTTCTTCTCTGTCTAGCTCCCTTTCAACCTCTTTCAAACACTGTCTGTCTGTCTGTCTTTTTTTAATCCTTCCGTGCACATCTCTCACTCTATCTCTTTTCCTGTGTGTGTGTGTGTGTGTGTGTGTGTGTGTGTGTGTGTGTGTGTGTGTGTGTGTGTGTGTGTGCGTAAAAGCCCCGTGTGGGATAGCGACAGGGTCTCTCACTCCCAGTGTCTCTCTGGTGTTAGGTGTCTCTGCAGGGGTCAATCCACTCGCCCGTGGACAGGAGGGAGAGAGAGAGAGAGAGAGAGAGAGAGAGAGAGAGAGGGAGACAGAGAGATTGAATGGCATTGTGAAAAGAAAGGCAAAACTCTTGGCAGGATTTGGGGCGCCCTTATCGTCCCTTTGCGCTGGCTCTGAGCGAGTTTGAGAGGGAAAGTGGAAGACAGAGGGAGAGAGGGAGATATGCATGCCGGTCGGGCACAGAGGGGAGATGGAGGGGCACACTTGGGAGGACGTGGGCCAGGGTGGGGGTGGGGGTGTGAGAGGTGGAGGTTGGGTAGGGGAAATGCAGGGGATGGGGCTACTGTCACGGTGGAGGATTCAACCTCTACAGGATTTTATGGCTGATTTTCAGCACGTTTAAATCTGTCAGCCTCTAATTCATTTTTTTATTCTCTCTCTCTCTCTCTCTCTCTCTCTCTCTCTCTCTCTCTCTCTCTCTCTCTCTCTCTCTCTCTCTTCTCTCTCACTTTCTCTCCCTATCTCTGTGTCCAGCATCCCACTCTACATACATTTACATGAGATTGTTAAATGAGTGCAGGAGTGAGGAAAAGGAGGGAGAGAGAGAGAGAGAGAGAGAGAGGGAGGGAGGGAGGGAGTGGGGGGAGGGAAAGAGCAGAGGAAAGAAAGAGAAAGATGGAAGGACAAATAGAGAATGTCAGACACAAGGCAAGAACAGAGGACAGATGAAAGACTGTTTGATTAAAGACACTTAAAACGACCTGACAGATGGGGTGGAGAGGCAAAAGCAGATGAAGGAAGGCAGAAAAACAGAAGGAGGAAGAAAAAAAGAAAGAGAGAGAGAGAGAAAAGAGAGAAAAAGAGAGAGAGCACAGCCACTTCATGCAAAACATGAAAAAGAAACACTGGGCAACCGCGTGCCGCAGCAGCAGCAGCGCTATCGCTATCGCTAATAAACAGCAAAGTGCTCCCAACACAAGCATTACTTCCTCAAAGCTCGCCACTGACTTTAAGAGTTAGAGGAAAAACTGCAACCAACCACACAACAACAACAACAACAACAACAACAAACAAACAAAACAATGCACAATCTTTTGATGGGGCACCAATCACAAAACCCATAATCACTGGAGCAGGGTGAGGTGGGAGGGTGGAGAAGGGGAGCGGGGTGGTGGGGGGGTTGGAGGGATGATGGGGGGGGGGGGTGCACATGAAAGCAATGTTCAAGAAGCACGCTGCCACTTAGCAACACAACAACACTTCTCCTTACCTTAGAGAGCTCTCAGCCTCCTTCTGCCAAGAGGGAATGAGGGCTATCGGGGAGAGAGAGAGAGAGAGAGAGAGAGAGAGAGAGAGAGAGAGAGAGAGAGAGAGAGAGAGAGAGAGAGAGAGAGCAGGAGCGCAAAAGAGAAGAGAGAGATGAGGAAAGCAGGGGAGAATAGAAAAGAAAGTGGTGGTTTGGGGGTGGGAGGGGGTGAGTGGAGGGAGAGGGGGGTTGTTGAGGACGCACTCTGTCCCGCAGCCTTACCTCCTTGAGTTTGTTGTTGCTGTGATCCCGGGCGCACGTCTGTGCGCTGCACTCTTCTTTCTCCCGAGTGTCCCAGGGAAGCACTGCCAGGCTCTCTCTCTCTCTCTCTCTCTCTCTCTCTCTCTCTCTCTCTCTCTCTCTCTCTCTCTCTCTCTCTCCTCTGGAGTGTCGTCTGCGTCTCTGTGAAGTGCCACGTTCGTGCCCTCTCCTCTTCTTCTTTTGTCCTCTTTTGTTTTTAATTCTTCTCCTTCTTTTTTTTCTTGTTGTTTTTTTTTCTTTCTGCCGTCCTGTCCTGTACTCCTTTTCTCCTCTCCTCCTCTGTCCTCTTCTCTTCTCTCCTCTCCTCTCCTCCCTTCTGCCCGCTCTTCTGCTGTTCTGACTGAAAGCAGAGCCCTCTGGTAAGTGACGCGTTCAAATCCAACAGAGGCTCGCGCAGTGAGTGTGAGTGACTGCGTTTATGTGTGTGTGTGTGTGTGTGTGGTGTGTGTGTGTGTGTGTGTGTGTGCATGGGTGAGAGAGAGGGTGTGTGTGTGTGTGTGTGTGTGAGAGAGTGAGTGAGTAAGATAGAGGACTGATTGGGAGGTCGTAGAGTGGTGGGGGTGGCAAGCTCTCTCTCTCTCTCTCTCTCTCTCTCTCTCTCTCTCTCTCTCTCTCTCTCTCTCTCTCTCTCTGTGTGTGTGTGTGTGTGTGTGTCTGTGTGTGAGGGAGAAAGGGGTGTTGACAGGAGTAAGAGGGAATGTTGGTGGGTGTGTGTGTGCATGTTGATTGCATTGAGGGCTGCTGTTGACAGACCACTTGCACACATTAGGGAAATGGTGGCTAGTTACCAGTTAACAGATGTTTCAGATTAGACATTAAAACAATTTAATCCAAAATGCTTCCTATGCACTTATCCAGACACAGTGAGCTCACAAAGTACTGGCAAGGTCAATATGACCCCGTCTGAAGGTCATACCAATACACCGGAAAAAGATTATAATTATGATAATAATGATTAGGATATTATGATGAAAGTGAGTAAATACAATAGAGACGCGGGAAACATTGCTGTGATTTTCTGAATGTCTGTGTAAGTGTATGTGCATGCTTTGTGTGTGTGTGTGTGTGTGTGTGTGTGTGTGTGTGTGTGTGTGTGTGTTTGTATATGTGTGTGTGTTCGTGTGTGTGTGTGTGTGTGTGTGTGTAAACATGGTAGAGTGTGTGTGTCGGTGTGTGTGTGTGTGTGTGTGTGTGTGTGTGTGTGTGTGTGTGTGTGTGTGTGTGTGAACATTGAGAGAGAGAGAGAGAGAGAGAGAGAGTGTGTGTGTGTGTGTGTGTGTGTGTGTGTGAATATGGTAGAGTGTGTGTGTCTGTGTGTGTCTGTGTTTGTGAACATGGGAGTGTGGGTGTGTGTGTGTGTGTGTGTGTGTGTGTGTATGGGAGAGTGTGTGTGGGTGTCGGCACTCTATAGGTCAAGTGCAGTCTTCAGAGTGATTGAATGCATTGCATATATGTGAGTGTGAATGCTCCTTCAGCCTGGTCCCACCCCTCTCATCTCAATACAGGGGCTCTTCAATGCTATCTGCCGTTCATCTAGACCTCCTCTCCTCTCCTCTCCACCCCGGGCCATCTCTCCTTTCTCCAATCAAAAACCATCAGATAATGAAAGAGGCCATTTGCATTGTGTGTGTGTGTGTCCGTGTGTGTGTGTGTGTGTGTGTGTGTGTGTGTGTGTGTGTGTGTGTGTGTGTATGTGTGTGTGATAGAGGAGAGAGAGGGAGAGAGGCTTTTTTATCTTTGTGTCTGTTGGAGCGAGTGTGTATGTATCTCTGTGTGTGTGTGTGTGTGTGTGTGTGTGTGTGTGTGTGTGTGTGTGTGTGTGTGTTAACTTTGTCTCTTGGGGATATTCGCTCTTTTTCACAGGGGGCACTTCAGCCTTGCTATTGATGTGATGAGAAAATACCCACTCCACCCTAAAGGGTATTGTACAGGCCCTCCACAACTCAGTCCCGCTCAAATTAGCAACATCGATTCATACTCCACCACAGAAACTCAGCTCTAGAAGAAGAAGAAGAAGAAGAAGAAGAAGAAGGAAAAGGAAAAATCACTCAAAAGTTTTTTGGAGAGGGCCCCTCTTGTTCACTTGAAGGTTTTCACCCTTGGCCACGTAATCCTTAAATTAATAAATAAAAGTCCCAATAATTGGGGCATGGCTAAATCCGCTCCTTTTTTTAGGTGGACCCTGGTCAGCTGGACTTCCTCTTCAAAGAGACGAACGCTGAGATGGGCCTGGCCCACTTTCTAGAGCTCCCTTCAGATGTTGGGAGATG
>JAODXP020000006.1:27876481-27878981 GCA_027497455.2 Sardinella longiceps
GCTAGGCTTAATTAGAGACAATAAGAGCCCAACACCCAGGCAGATTAGCAGAGGCCAATATATATAGACAGAGACAACAGAGTGGGTGGAACAAGCTGCCACACACCAGCCAAGGGTTTACTTAGGGACCGCGCTCCGTGAACAGGCCATGGAGGTCAAGCACTTCATTACAATGCATTACATGCACTATGCAAGAAAATCAATTAAGGCAATTGCACACACACACACACACACACACACACACACACACACACACACACACACACACACACACACACACACACACACACACACACACACACACACACACACACACACACACACACACACAATACACTGACACACTTACATAGAGGCCCATTCAAACATGATGGTAAACAAATGATGAGGTTTCTCATCTGGGTTTATTTTGTACTGTAATTGAAGGCTATGATACAAAGTTCAAGGAATTGATTTGAATCCATATCATGTTATGTTGTGTTGTGTTGTGTTATGTTGTGTTGGGTTGTGTTGTGTTGCATTGTGTTGTTTCTTAACAATGATTGGTTCCACCTCTGGTTTCCTCTGTTCACTACCCACCCCCCCCCCCCACTCTCATCCCTCCCACCCCTCTCATCAACCACTATCACCCCCCCACTACCACAACCACCACCATTAACACCCATTTTCCCGACACCTTCTCTCGCTTTTGCCCTGTTTCTCCTCCATCCTCTGATCACACATCCCTCTTTCCCTCTCTCTCTCCCCCACTTTCTTTCCGTTCTCACACATCCCTTCCCCCACTCTCTCCATCACTCTTTCTCAGTTCTGATCCATATTTCACACGTCAGTCAGCTCTCTCTCTCTTTCTCTCTCTTTCCCTTTCTCTCCATAGCGTTACAACTCCTCCTCCTCTACCACCTCTCTCTCTTCCTCCCTATAGCCTTGTCGCTCCACTCGTTCCGTCTCTCGCCTCTTTGTCATCGTGCCTTTCATTCATCCTTTGTTTTATCCCTCGCTCCTCTCTCTGGTCACGCAGTTTTTATCTCCCCTGTAGCTCTTTCATCATCCCTCCATCACCTCCCTCTTAAGCATTATTATCAATGCCTGTTGGTTATTTTGCATTCCTCTCTTTAGGGTTATTACTTCATCTTTCTATTTTTCTGTTGCTCTCAACACCCTCTATCTCTCTCTCTCTCTCTCTCTGTCTCTGTCTCTCTCTCTCTGTGTCTCTCTCTCTGTCTCTCTTTCTTTCTCTCTGTCGCTTCTGTGGTAATTGGTTGTGTGATCCATGGAATATGTCCTCTGTTTTTTTAATGAGTGCTGTATTTCTGATGCATTGTCTACGCAAGCACAGTTAAAACACTTCAAACACACACACACACACACGCAGACACGCACGCACGCACACACACACACACACGCACACACACACACACACACACACACGCACACACACACACACACACACACACACACACACACACACACACACACACACACACACACACACACACACACACACACAGCATGGCAGTAACTTAAAGGGCAATGTGGACAACAGACTTTTATTGCCTGCCACTTTGTTATACAGATAAATGTATGGTGTGCTTTGGCAAAATAAATGGCATAATTAACCCATGTCAGTTTGTTTTCCATTGGCGTGACCACTAGGGGGTAGTGTAATTCCCATTTCCTCTTGGTGATTTTCCTTGAGTAGATTGTTCACATACCAGGGTTTTTCTATGAAGACCACTGGCCTCAGTTGCATTGGTATTGACTTCAGGCTTTATTTCATTCCAACATCTGATTTACAGATTGCTGTTACCTGTTGGACACAACTTTCGAGAATCCATCTTCATTGCTGAAAAAAGAGAAAGAAAAACGATTTTGTGATACCCATCAGTGACCGACTTTCACCTGAAAGCTATTCACCTTATTCAGCGGGTAAACATGGGCGCTGCCATGACGATTGTCATTCAACATCCGGTCTAGCAACGCATTGACTTAGCGTTGTGATATTTGGTGTTTTAACGGTCTAATATAAGTGGTCTTATTATGAAGTTGTGCTCACTACATCCATCAATATAGTTAGAACAGTTCGTCGCCAGATGAAAAATGATGTTTTCAGCAGTAAAAAGTGTGTTTCTACGGCTACAATAAGGAGTTTTGTGATCGTGGTATTTCATGAAAATTACGTTGATTTGAATGAGAGGCAGCGTCTAACGGAAGTTTCAAGACAATCGGAGGGCAAACGCGGAAGAAAAAAAGACGAAAAGGGGCGGGGCTGCATAAGGTGAATTGATTCGGTATGTCTCACTGCCCCTGCAAAGTCATTGGCTGACAGTACATACTTTAAAACCAAGCTAAAATTCATTGACTTACACTTTCCCTGATTACCCTGAATTTAGTCAGCGGAAAATTGATTATTTAAATAGAGTAGAACAGATGTAAGTTTTTCTTATCATTATTATATTCACTTGAAATCTCAATAACTTCCAGATGCAGGTTCCAGGTGTGT
>JAODXP020000006.1:27881481-27903981 GCA_027497455.2 Sardinella longiceps
CACACACACACACACACATGCACATATACACACACATTTGTCATTTGTGTGCTTTCTTATGTTCTATCAGTACAGAACCTACAGTACAGTCAGGGCCGGACTGGGACCAAAAAATGGCCATGGCGGCCCACAATCATTTTATTCAGTAATAACTTCATGACAAGCTAAAATAACACTGTAAATTGGACAAATTGTATGAACATGAGAGATTTAATTGGATTAGCCCAATATCCTTCAAGAAAATGATGAGTAAATTATGACAGCCCCGGCCCAAAAATGGCCCGTCGGCCCACCATGCATTGCCCTGTATGTCCTATATGGCCAGTCCATGCCTGCCTAGCCTACAGTATTTAAACTGCACTATAACTTTGAAATGCAGAGTAGTTCTAAAGAGGAAAGGAAAAGATGGGGTTATTGCTGAGGGTTATACATGTTTGTTTATAATGTTTATATAAATTATGTTTGGTTATCAAAGTTTCCGTTTCATAGTATGCTAGTTTGCTTGTTACATATAGCTATGTAACGTTGTATGTTATTGGGTCAGTGCATGTGTAGTTACCCATACAGGTTCCAGGGTGAGCGATACCAATGCGACGTCTCTTCCGACAGGCTTCTTTATGCAGCAGACACTCATTTCTGTAAGTCTTCCCCAAAACACTGCACACTGCCGCCCCCTGGCTGTGATTGTATGAAAGTACAAAAATATCAGGATTTGATATATTTCCTATGTTGAAAAATGTTTGCACATGCTCTTACATGAAGCTTAAACCAAGAGCAGGTGTAGCTGAATTTGAACTTCAGAGGCAATCCAGTGTTGTCTTCTTGAGAAACCTCTCACTCTGTCACAATTAGTCCTACCAGTATGTGTGTGTGTGTGTGTGTGTGTGTGTGTGTGTGTGTGTCTTACCGTGGACAGGTCTGAGGACAGACACACTTCGGGACAAAAATCCCTCCCTCCTCCACAACCTGACACCAGGATCCTACTGGACTGTGGCATTTCAGCAACCCACATAATGTCTCTACAAACAAACAAACAAACAAACAAACAAAAAAATAAAATAAAAAATAGAAAACCATGACTATGGCTCAAATATTTGAGAGAAGTATTGGTTTCAGTCTCAGTGGATCTGAACACTGCATCTCACCGGGATCCACTCTGCCCAGGTAAGGCTTTAAAGATTCCTCAGCTTGCCTCTGTCTCCGCTGTGCTCTTCCCCCCTACACACACACACACACACACACAAAGAGAGAGAGAGAGAGAGAGAGAGAGAGAGAGAGAGAGAGAGAGAGAGAGAGAGAGAGAGAGAGAAATACATACACACAGATGCAAGGAATTCTCATGGGCACACATACAAAGGAGGAACATCAAAATCAGCCATCATTCCACTGAGAACAGTTTGAGCAGGTGTTTGTCGTTTCATGCTGTTCTCACAGTTTTATGTGTATTTCATGATGTGCACAAGTTTTGATGTGAGTGAGTGTGTGTGTTTGTGTGTGTGTGTGTGTGTGTGTGTGTGTGTGTGTGTGTGTGAGAGAGAGAGAGAGAGAGAGACAGAGAGAGAGAGAGAGAGAATGAGTGTGTGTATCTGTGTGTGTGTGCGTGCGTGGGGGTGTGTGTGTACTGTATGTGCAAAACCCCAAAAGACTTTGTAGTGAGATCCAGGTCACGTCAAAGCCAAGTGTACCTCATTCTTATCAAAAACAGGTGCTGTCTGACATAACACACACACACACACACACACACACACACACACACACACACACACATACACAGCGCAAATCAAAATATGACATTTCTGAGAAAAATAAAGAGGCATTTTCAAATTCCTAGCATACATATCTAAAACTCTGAATACAACTCCATGACCTAATTAGTATGTGAGGTCATTAACTGTTATTTGTTTAGCTCTGGTTTTTCTTTTTCCATTTTATGTCACAACGGTTAGTGCTCACCGTGACTGCCTTGGGGTGAGACACCAGCGCCAAGAACAGGGTCAGGTTGATGGGAACCAGCATGGTTTTGGACACAGGTCAAACAGCCACAGGTCAAGAGCAGTCTGGAAGCATACAAGACATTTACACCAAAATGAGTATAAAACTTTCACTCACAATAAATTTAACAACACAGCCTGACCGTTTAAAACGATCACATTCAAGATTTAAACTTACTCTGATATATCATCTGTCGAAATGAAGGATGTGAGCAAAACACTGGTAGCTCTGCTAAAGACAACGTTCCTCTGAGCACTTCCTATAGGAGATGAATTACACTATGATATATGTCTTCTCTCTCCTGTTGTTGAAATCAGGCTAATGACTGAAAGTCTGGTGTCACAGTATTTGAAGTTCCCATCTGTGCTTATGCGTTGGAGCCCCAGCGATAATACGTCTCCGTCATTAGGAAGTCATTAGTCTACATTACGCCAAAGGCAGGATAGAATTACATAGAGCAGTAAGTCAAGCATTGACAGAGCTAGTCATTCCTGGGCTGTTTCTTTAATTGCTCTTGCAAGACTTACCAAGGGCTTCTCTTCTTTTCTCTTCTCTTCTTTCTTTCTTCTGCTCTGTCGTTTTTTCTTTTGTTTCTTTCTTTGGCATCCAGACAAATACCTTTTTCCCCCTTTTCTCTCCCTCCTAGTATACCTGCTCCTCCTCTCTACGTGTATTTGTACTCACTACCCTGTTCTTTTCGCTTTCTTTTATGTGATCTATATATTTTTATACTTCCTGTTGGGTTACACCATCTGTCCATCAGTCCCAGGTCCTCTGCATATGGTCTTTAATACATTTATAGTTCAACAGGTATTTACCTTCTTGAACCACTGCCTCAACGTACAGTACAGTACAGTACTGTACAGGATGGTACATGACACAAACTCAACATCTAAGCTCTCTCATCATCTGTCACGATACTCTCTAGGTTTTTCTGTCTATGTTTCTCTCTCTCTCTCTCTCTCTCTCTCTCTCTCTCTCTCTCTCTGTCTCTCGCTTGAGGGATGGGGTACATTGGGTTTGGTTGAGGCTGTGCACATGTGTTTCTCTCTGACCTGTAAATCTCCAGAGCTGTGGGCTCAGTGCCAGGCTCAATGAGAAACAGTCCTCTGCAAGATAGGCCATACACATACCCACCAGCCCCAACTCTCTCTATCCACTCCACATCTATGTGTATATCTGTCCCTTCTCACCCCATCACACAGACATCAGTATCATCATTCATAGTTTGGTGCACCGAGGGTGAATGTATGGATATTATGCCATTATCCTAGCAGAATAATGTTACAATAACAATGAAAATGTGCTAATATATATCTTTTAAAATAAAAATAACATCAACAATTCCTAAAAGCTACAGGTAGGCCTATCTCTTTTTTGGAATGTGGACACATCATAGACAATTACTATTAGTAGGCCTATCGTCATCTTTGGTATCATCTTTATTGCGTGAATAGTAGAAATCAATCTATGGCTCTGGTTGAAATGCACTTTCTACCTAATTTGAGATCTCTTTTAGGAGTCAACAATGGTAACTATGGTGCACATAGATGAGTCAACATATTTTCAGGTTGAATCATAAGTAATTTGACAGTGCCATCTAGTGGCAGCAGGTGCATTCAGTTGGTGCACAACAGGACAGACCTTTTAACTGTAACTGTCTCTTTTGTAAATAAAATCAACCAAGGGAGATGTGGGACATTTTCATATACATGAAAGTTTTAAGCTATAAACATGGATGTTTGCTGGACATTTCTGTGTCTTATACAAGTTCTAAGTCACTGCTAAAAGCTCTCTGGTATCTTCTCTGAATTAAATTTTCATGGTGCAGCTGAAGTGTTCTTATCGTTAACCGAGGTGGAAACATGGTCTTTTTCTCACTGTGTGTGTGTGTGTGTGTGTGTGTGTGTGTGTGTGTGTGTGTGTGTGTGTGTGTGTGTGTGTGTGTGCGCGTGTGCGTGCGTGTGTATTTTCAATATGCAGATACTGTGGAGCTTTACAGGCCTAAACCAGTAGGCTATAGTGAAATTATCATACATCAAAGTATGTAATCAGAGAGTTATTTCCATCCACAATTATCTGAAAAAATCTTTCTCGTCAGGCTCTTGCTCCAAATCCTTAGTTCATCTCTCAAAATATGTGCTGTCTAAATGACAAGTCCTTGCGTCATTGTGTAAGGATAAAATATTCAAATGGCTTAGTCATAATGTTCTGATGTAAATATATGGTTATGAACTTTATATCAACTGTTAAGTCACACCTTGCATGCATCACCTTGCTTCTTTGGTCCTTGACATAATTATTCGTTATGACAACATATTCAACCATTCTGCATGTCAAGACTACTATATGAACTAATGGCTATATGTTATGGGGGTGTGAGAATATTCAACATAGAATTGCACCATTTTTGGCATTGATGTTACAAAGCGTTAGCCACTTGTTCAAAACAAAATGAGACAGAGAGCTGTACCAGAGAACTATAAATGCTGCCCACTGGTGTTGGATTCTTTAAATTATTTTTTAGGGCAACCTAACATTTTATTTGCTCTCCAGGTATCAGTGGATCAGCACTGCTGTTTATCTTTTATTTGGATTGTTTGTATAATAAAGGCAAAACACTATATTATATTTATGATAAGAAGACTTAGCTCGCGATTCTAAAAATATATGTAGGCCTACTCCACGTGCACGAACAGCTCGCGCGCACGCTCTCCCCGTGTGGGGACTTTTGAAAAACGTTTGACGTCACACATCAGCTGCACCGCGCTCGTGAGGATGGATGAGAGGGGGAGGAGGGAAAGACAACAGTGCAGTCAAACTAAACAGTAAGGGAGCATGTTGTTTTTTCCCCATACGTCCGTTAATTTTGTTGCTTTTATGACCCAGTTTGTGAAACCTCGTGGTAGGCTACTGGTTCAAACCAACGGTTCGGATAACTGTTTTCCTCTGCGCGAGATGTTCTGTTTTGGTACTCCAATTTGAGCTCAGCCTCTTGACACTCAGGTGATTTTTGAACGCTCCTCCCTGGTGGACCACTAACTGGAGGATGTTGGGATGGCTTTTTGATAGACCTCTGCCCAAAATATCAGATGCTTCAAGTATTTATCACACGTAAAGCGTCGTTGTCTGGCTGGATATTGACTGACTTCAATGGGACATTGGAACTGGTCATTTGGCTCAAAGATTAACGGGTCCCGTTGACAAACATCACACGGCGGGCTTCTGAGAGGATTAATGCATTCACACTCGACAAACTTCTCAGCATTGAAAACAGCTTTACAGAAAATAAGTAAAGGTAAGTACAACACCATAAAAGTATAATGTAGTTATAATGTGTCGGCATGTATGCCAAACTGCTCTACGTTGGTGTAGGCTACTAGTTTGGTGTGATAAAGTTTGCCAGAATGATCCTTACCAGGCAACATTCAGTAGCCTTGGGCTAGGGCAAATTCTCTATGATTATCGTAACCAAAAATGTGCCCAGTTTGTTAACTGTGCAGGGTTAGACACTTGAATAACCCAAACAAGTGACGCTGAATGAAGCAGTGTCGTAGAATGGAAACAAAAAGTAGCCCCAAAGCAGATTTTCCCTGTGCCGCGGAGGGGAATAACATTGTAACAACTTTGTAACTAAAACAGGATTTCACTACTCATTTGTTCCTCGTCGGGTTCTATTTTAGTTTCATGGCCCTGTCAGCTAGTTGACATGAAGCTACGCTCTACTTTTTTGTGAAAACCTTCATTTCAGCGAACAGGTGGCAGGCTAGGCTACCATCAGATCACTTTTATTGTTTTATATTGTCATAAGCAGTTAGCACATACCGTATTGTTTTTCTTACTTACACTAGCACCAGACACGTTTTTTGACTCACACACTGCTGATACAGTTACGTTAGTCATACTTCCATTCAGTGCATCTCATTGCCGCCAGCACATGGGCTGTAGTCTGCTCAGCCAAGCAGAAGATGGTGGCGGATGTGCTTTATGCAACATGAAAGGCCTTTGGGTATTTCATGTTGGCGTACGTGATTCAGAAACAAGCTGAACTGAACTGTAGAAAAATATTGTATGTTGTCGTCACACATTACATAGCCTATTAGATGAATGAATAAATCATATGACATGCGCACTGTGTGTTTTCATCTGCCATGTGGCAGATGGTGTTGAAGGTTGTTGAAAATACAAGACATAGGTCTATTGCCGAACATGACATAGGATTAGTTTGAAAAGTTATGACGACTACCTCATAGCCTGACACATATCCACAACTGTAAGGGTTTTGCTAGACAGGGTGTCAAAACATATGGCCCGGGGAGCCAGCTCTTTACACATCATTTAATGAAGTCCGATCTGAATGGTTTGAAAATGGTAATATATTAGTTAATTATGGAGCAATTAATTCTCCTGTCTCCAAATACACAATACTGGCAGCTCTATATGCATGACATGTCACTCTTGAATTCAACTTAGTTGTGTTGTGTATGGCCTACGTGGTGCGGAAGACAACAATATTAGGTGGTCAGAAATACAATGTGGCTTTGTTTTTTTTTGTTTTAGACAAGGTGAGGCGTCAGTCTGAGGAAAAGTATAACGCTATGTTTCCCATAAAAAAAAGTGTTTGCAACCTACCTAAAAGCATAGTAAATTGCTGGGTTGGCACTGAAGAAAGGAGAATTTGCCCTACGGTTAGCTGTCAACTGCTACATAATAATCATATTGAGCTGCCCCAGCTGAGTCAATAAGAGTTCTGGGTTGTGTGACTTGCAAACTGTAGATCCAGGCCCTGTTCTTGTGCCAGTGTTCTTGTTGGACAACAACAGACTGATCATGTAGTGTAATCGCATGTGATACCTGTGCACACTGCACTCTCAAAACATTTTTTTTCCAGTTTAAACTCTCGAAAGTGTGTGTAGTTTAGTTTAGTCTCTCTGTCACTGACTGTGTCCTACTCAGAGTCTAGACACATTCCAGTCTTATCCATGGATGGCATGCTACGGCTAGGGTACCACCCAGATGGTGTGTTTGTCATCAAGTGCAACTGGTAATGGCTGATAGACATAGGGCGACAGATAAATGACCCAGACAGTGCTAAATCTCGCATCCACAAGTGTTAGCATTAAGTCATGACAGACTGGCTGTGATTATTTTAGTAGTGGAAGGGTGCAAGCGTATGTGTTTATATATATACATTTAGTATGTGTGTGTGTGTGTGTGTGTGTCAGTGCATGTGTTTAGGGCCTTGACAGCTGGATAGCTCCCTCTTTAAGTGTCTTCAGCACGGCTTGTCTTTACACCTCAATTCCGGGTATACAACAGCTGACCTGTCTGTACTCAAGGGGGGTCTGTCTTCAAGCATGCTAGTTAAACACTAACTCTCCCACCACGCCATCTTAACAGTCTGTCTGACCATGTCGGCCGTGCCCAACTATCTTGTTGCATTGGGCAGCACTAGACCTACATTGTGGAGCCACATTCCTTTCATTACTGGTGCCTGCAGTGTTCCTGTACCAAAGCTGCCCACTTGATAAAATTCCATTGCTGAATCAGTGCCACCAGGAAGGAATCCCTTCAGAACACCACGTTAGGTCATGTTACTTGCTGCTAGGAACAGGCTTCTCTCTTTTTTTCTTCTTTCTTACTTTTCAGAGGGCCGGCGAGGAAAGGAGGCAGCACTGTGCATAATAGGCCTACACCATTTATTCACACAGAGGCATTTACGCATTTTGCCTTCCTCAGTGTGTTGAGGAGGTATATATATATAGTGCACCCTCCTTATCTGTCTTTAAATTACTTCATATGATCTCAGTAAGTGTCTTTAGGCCCAGTGACCTGTTTGCTATGGGTACCATGTGGCAGTAGCATTGGGATAAATAATAATAAAGCCATGTGACTAAATTGCTGAAAACCATCCTTCTTTTTAACTTGTCACAGAGGCCCCATGCTGGTGCTGTCTTCTGTCCAGATATTGCTGTGATATGGTACCAGGTCCTGTGAATCATATATCGGGGATTTTCATGTCACTGTGACATGCTGTCACCACATGACTCCATAAACATAAACAAACATATCTACTCACACACAGCGAAATATTTATTAAAAATGTTTGGTTTGAGCCTATCCTCCTCAGTATGCAGAATTTCCATGTTTCAACCATGATGTTAGAAAGTGACCAGACCATTTTCTCTCTCTCTCTCTCTCTCTCTCTCTCTCTCTCTCTCTCTCTCTCTCTCTCTCTCTCTCTATTCTAACCCAGCCCCACCCCTCACATCTTCATTATCAGTAAATGTGTCCGACCTCTTAGCGTCTAAAAGCTTTTTGGGTAGCCAGCCTGTTCCCATGGGAAAGCTGCACCAAGCTTGGTTTGCATTTCTTAGTCCATGAAGCAGCCAGTAATGGCCATTCAGATTCAGACAGACATCCTTAAGGGAGAAAGAACAGCCTTTTCACAACTCTCTCTCTCTCTCTCTCTCTCTCTCTCTCTCTCTCTCTCTCTCTCTCTCTCTCTCTCTCTCTCTCTCTCTCTCTCTCTCTCTCTCTCTCTCTCTCTCTCTACACACACACACACACACACACACACACACACACACACACACACACACACGCGGAGTTGCATGGTGAAAGCTGGTTCCCCTCCTGATCTCCACCGTGTTGCTGGGTGGCCGTGGATCTAAATATAGCCTCACTTATCAATGACAGGCATGCCTACGGCTGTGCAGGCTTTGGCTTTAGAGGTGTCATGGAAGGTCTAGCAGTGTGAGATTTGTGTGAACTCATGTGGCTCTAGATTTTACAGGCAGCCCATTGGTTGGTTTGAGGAGAGGTGGGATGTGTGTGTGTGTGTGTGTGTGTGTGTGTGTGTGTGTGAGAGAGAGAGTGTGTGTGTGTGTGTGTGTGTGTGTGTGTGTGTGTGTGTGTGTGTGTGTGTGTGTGCGTGCGTGCGTGCACATCGTTGGTGTATGGGTCTTGATTAGGCATGTGCTATGATATTAGGTGTTGATAGATGTTTTCATGATAACAGCTGTAAATATGTGAACTGTAGGCTAACTATACAGCTTGGAAATACTGTATTTTACTTCAGGAATAGAATTATTTTCCTCATTGAATAGGCTTTGGCCTTGTGTGTTTTAACTAAAAACAGTTTATTTAAAATAGTGATAGTTTTGAAACCTTCCAAACCTAGTTTATCTTGTAACTGACTAACTATGCTTAGTTTTGATAATGTGTTGTAGGCCTACTCTTGATATTTACTCTTTATCTGATTGTTCACCACTCAGTCTTCCTTTACGGGAAGTAAATGACTCAGATATCCATCACATTACGTAACTTTACCCTCCCACATATTCTCAAAGCTATATAGTTTGTGTATCATGTCTTATTAAGCTATCTATTGAAACTTGACAACCAGTGTAATCAAGTGTAGGCTAGATCTGCTCTTTCAACTTATTTATTCTGTTCATTATTTCATTCTTCTTCTAGAGTGACATTTTCGCCAGGATGTTGAATATGAATGTGATGTAGGCCTAAAAAAAACAAAACAAGAACAGAACAGACTTTTTAGACCTTTCCGGTTAGGTCCATGTGCCTGTTGTTGACAGAGCATCTGTCTTAAAGTTAATCTCATGTTTCTCAGGGGGTAAACACACTGCTGAGAAGAAATGTGATTAGGAGTTTCACTGTGTTTGTTTACAGGATTTAAAATTAGCAGGTGCTGATACCGTGTACTATACCCCTTAGGTCAATACAGCTAGACGTGTTCCCAGAAGGCTTTCCTGTGTACAGTATGTCTGTGTAGTTGTTACCATATTTATAGCCTAGTTATTTGGTGGAAAAGAATGGTAGTGTAGGAGTTTGCAATAGCACACAGAATGTTTATAAATATGTCATAAGTGGTGAAAGAGGTGTAGAGATGTGAAAACTAAAGACAAGTCAGTGGGCCTCAACTGAATGAGCAAATTAGACAGTGTGAGTTTAAGCCCACATATGCCGGTCAATATGGGCCGCCTTTTTTTCTCTTCTGTGCACTGATGTGCATGATCCACCATTTTGGCTCTGGCATTGTACAGGGAACAGGCATATGTGGACTGGACACGACCCCATCTGTTCAACCGCAGTTTTCCTGCTGTTTCTGTCTATATCCTAGTTATAAAGCACACTCAATCAAGGATGGATATTATTCTTAGCATTAAGATGAAAGCAATCAGGTTATGTGTGTGTGTGTGTGTTTGTCTCTGTGTGTGTGTGCCTGTTAAATGGTATTTATGTGTGTGTTGGCTACTGTCAAAGTGTTTAGTGTAGCATTTGTTTGTAACTAGCCATGAGTTAGGGTTATCATGGTAATTAGATGAGAGATAATATGTTTCCTTCTTTTCAGAGCTTTGTTATGCTATGTCTTCCTAGAAGAAAACTGGTCATTGTATATTCAAAATCTACTGTCACTCACCTACAAGTCATTATCATTTGCTCTTGGGTTTGTTTTTTGGACTGGCTTGTTTGCTTGCAAAGAACTACCTAAAATGAACATTGCAATTCCACACAGGCCTTGTTATCACAGCCTGATCTCCATGTGACTCTGTATAATACCTGTCTTAAATGACTGGGTGTTGCCCTCAGCAGGACGTCAGCAACTTATGACACCTACAGCTGGCAGTCCTCTTATCTTCTTTAGTGATGTCATGTAAACCTGTGTAAAGAAATGCAAATTACTTTCAAATGCTCTAGTAGTCTCTTTGCATAACCAGTTCCACCAGTCTTTTGTTTGGGGCATTCAAAGCACAGGGTTTCCACAGGATTTCACAGTCTACACACATTGAATTTGCCCCCTCAGGCAAATGAAATATCCTGTTGTCGGGAATCTCTCATCATGCAGACTTGGTTGTCTGTGCCAGGTCAATGGTTTGAGTCTTTGAAGTGATATGAAATGATGGCATTTCTTTGGGGGAAGTGTACCTAGAGGGCTGTTTTTATCCACTATTCACCTATTCACTATGGTCGGTATTCTCCCAGGTGCTTAAGTCCAAAAAAGTGCTTAGCTCCATACGCACTAGGCACTTTTTTGGACTGAAGCACCTGGGAGAATACGGGCCTATGTGTGTTTTGTTTGCCAATGGGAAACATGACAATGACAACCTAAAAAACTTCATGAGGTTCATGTTCAAAAAATAGGCAGCATAATCCAAACTCCAGTGACATAAAAACAGTGTTGCCTGGTTTTCGGAATAGATAAATGAAGACAGTAGGAGACAGTAAGTCTGACCAATCCCTTGATTATTTGCCATTTGTTCAGTTTGGGAGCTCAGCCAGACTTGAGATTGGGTGGGCCAGTGATCCCTCCTCCCCCTTGCCCCCCCTCAGTGTGCTTGGCTGGTTCTTCTTGGGAGGTAGGCTACTGTATGTTCTTACAGCTATTGTATGAAAGAGTAGAATTTATTTTGTCAAATTGGGTATTTAAAGGCAATGTTTCTGATGTTTAATTGATTTTTAATATACAGTAACTACATGAAATTTATTATTTACCGGTAAGTCTAATACCCATACATTTTCTAGAACATGTTTATTACAATGTACCTGCTTGTTAATTTAAAAGAGATCCAATTATTTGCCTTTTGAGATTACACATACTCTACGTGATGTAATCGCAGATAATGTCCATATTCCATGACATCAATTTTCCAAATAGATTTTTCTTCTGCCTTCAACATTGACCCAGTGATGACATACCCACTTTAGTGAACAATTATTGAACAGATATTGAGTTAGGTTAAGTCGCACTGGGATTTCAGCATTTGATTGCATATCATTCTGCTCTTCTCGAGTCGTTTCCACTCAAATTAATTTAGTTCCACTCAGACTTTGGCTGTCAGCCCAGGGTCTTCTCCGAAAGTACCGGTAGTTGAGTGTGCTGGGAAACGGTTGTTTCCTGTCAGTGTGGCATATAAACGGTCTTTCTGATTGTGCTCCTCTCAGTGGTCCATCTCATGAATGCCTTTAATGTCCGTCATCATCATTAAAACTTACTTGATAGGCCCCAGCGAGAATTGAACTCGCGACCCCTGGTTTACAAGACCAGTGCTCTAACCACTGAGCTATGAGGCCTCACCTGTGTTAGTGTAAGTAGCCTCGGGATTTAATAGACACACCTTGGGTAACTACTAATTACGCTGACAGGTCAGAAAAAGAATGTTGTTTGTACACAGCTAAAGCTTTGTAAACTGTTTTGTCTGAGTACTGTATTGCCTTTGTGCTAACATTTGTGATAGCAAGTCTTGACTTGTCAGTAATGTGTGTAATGTGATGTTAAATCACTTTCTCACAGCTGTTCGGCTTAATTTACCCGTCTGACATGGTTTACGGCCATGATCTGAACTTTAGTAGCAGGAGACTTATGAGTAATGATGACGATGTGTGGTTTGCAGTTAAAGGAACCCTGTATAGCACGTTTTGCCTTTAATTCTGCATGTGGATAAATTCCTTAAATATTGTTAATGAATCTGATTGATTCAAAAGGAGTTGATCAGTAGGCCCCAGCGAGAATTGAACTCGCGACCCCTGGTTTACAAGACCAGTGCTCTAACCACTGAGCTATGAGGCCTTCCCAAGAAGTTGAATGGTGACTTCTACATTTGACGTACCTCTGGTAGACTCCACACCCATTATTGTTTGTCTAATAGGCAAGGACAAACACATTTTTTTCATTACCAACATACTGTAGCTGTGAGCACAGTGTCTTCCGCGAAGTCACTGAGAGTGCTCTACCATCGAGTCCAGGCTGTCTTGCAGCCTATTCGTTAACATGGTTTATGTAGCCTTGGCTCTCCAAGCAACTCCAATATTGCATGATAATGACTCCACTGGAAACATGGACCCCAGACAAAGATTCTGATCTTTTTTTTGTTTTGTCACAGTGTTATCTTTATCTCTCAGAAAGAAATCAGATATCAATCAGAAATTGAGCTCAAAACTGTTTTCTCCTAAGGGGGCTTTAGGAGAAACAAAACAAAATTCTCTGAATGGGGGCTTCAGGAGAAACAAAACAAAGTTCTGTAAAATCTGGTCAACAAATGTGAGCTCTTAAAATACTCTTCTGTAATTATTTTTCTCCTAAGGCGGGTTTTAGCCAAAGCAAATCTTATTTATTTATCTGAAACAACAACCCTGCCATGCCTTTTAATCTGGAATATAAAGTCCAACCAGTTTCTGTAATCAGTAATATCTGTCAGTATCTAAAAGCTCTTAATTCAAATTCCTGAGAAAGTTTAATTATCCCTCAAAGCTCTTGAAATACTCTTTGAACAGAGATTGAAATCAGTACCAGTAGTTTTAAAGTTTTCAGACAGTATCAACTCACCAGGAAGTAAATATTTGCCTAGACTCTACAAAAGTTGAAGCAAAGTCCATCAGGCTATATTTGGGACAAAAATATCAGAATTCAGTCAGAATTCAGATTTGACCAATTTCCCATTTGACCCTATTTGACCAAATATCGACAAGATGGTTGTAAGAAGTCATTTATTTTAAGCTATGCCAGCCTCTATTTGTGACAGATCTGTGCTTTATGTCATTAATTTATGGATGGACTGTCTATCCAGTTTGTGTACTGTTAATTTACAGTTAATCTCTAGATTACATGGTAGGCCTATAAAACGGGTAGGTCATTAGGCCCCAGCGAGAATTGAACTCGCGACCCCTGGTTTACAAGACCAGTGCTCTAACCACTGAGCTATGAGGCCTTGACTACTAGCCATTTGGTGACTGGTAGATTTGACATACCTCTGGTAAACTCCGTACCCATTATATTTGTTTAATAGGCAAGAACAAACTAATTTTTTTTATTATTAATTTATTATTTCTAAGATACTTCAGTTGTGAGTAATCACAGAAAGTACTCAGCCATCAAGTCTTAGCTGTCTAGCTGCCCATCCAATATCTTGAATGTAGTCTTGGTTCTCCAAACAACTCCAATATTACGTGGTAATGAATCCACTGGTAACATAGACCCCAGACAAAGATACTGATTCTTATCTTTCTTGCAGTCTTATCTTTGTCTCCCAGAAAGAAATCTGATATCAATCAGAAATTGAGCTGAAAACTGTTGTTTTCTCCTAAGGGGGCTTTAGGAGAAACAAAGCAAAATTCAGTAGGCTACGCTCTGGTCGAGAAATTTCTAATATTTTTCTTATTTTTCTCTTATTTAGCCAAAAACTTTGAAACAAATAAAACCTAGTCGATTTTCCATCAGGAATATCATAAATCCAACCAATTTCAGTAATTAGTAATATCTGTCCTGAGAAAGTCTAATTATTCCCCAACTCATTCCAATTTTAGTTTAACTTAAGCTCTTAAAATACACTTCAAACAGAGATTGAAAAGGATACTAATAGTTTTTAAGTTCTCAGACAGTATCAGCTCATGAGGAAGTAAATGTTTGCCTATAGAGGTTAGTTAGTCCACCGGGCTAGATTTAGGAGAAAAAGACCAAAATTCTCTCAGACTTTTAGAATTTTAGGGAAGATGGTTGTCCACAAGTTGGTTGTAAGAAGTCTTTTTTTCAACATACAAGCTCTGCCAACCTCACTTTGTGACAGATCTGTGCATTATGTCATTAATTCATACAAGGCTATGGATTTTCCATCCTGTGTGTGTATCGTTCATTTACAGTTGATCTGCATCTTACGTGATAGACCTGAGATGAAACGTGCCGAAAATCGAACTTGCGACCCAACAAGACCAGTTCTCTAACCACTGAGCTATGAGGCTTTCTGGTAGGCTTTCACACAAGGTTATCAACTTTCAATCTTGTGTGTCTATGCATTTTTTACTTGCAGTTACATCACATGCCTTTAAAATGGGAAGGTCATTAGGCCCCAGCGAGAATTGAACTCGCGACCCCTGGTTTACAAGACCAGTGCTCTAACCACTGAGCTATGAGGCCTTCTGTAGGACCTGTCAGGTAGCCTTTATTTTTAACATTCACACCTTGAATGGGCACACCCATCAAGGACATTACATCCGTATGTATGTACACAGAACATTGCAAAGATCATTTTTACTGTCCTGGGCTCCTGGTTTTCAATGTGAAATAGGGTGGCCTTGATGTCCATCCCCTGGATCACAGAAGGGGGACTGTAAGTTGATAGGTCCACATGGTATAATGCAGCCTAAAAAGAGCAAAATGATTATTCAGTCGAAAACAGACACATGGGTATCTCTGTCATACATACAAAATCATAATGTATTTCAGTATGCTCGTCCAAAAAAGCATTTCAAAGCAACGGATTTGGCACCCTGGAGGATTATGTTACATTTTTTTAAGTCTACACTATTTAATGTAGGGTCAGGACTTGCCTTGCTTGATGTTGCCTACAGGATATTGAATGACCACAAGGGTTACCCAATCACCAGCAGTGCTGCTTCTATGGACTGTTGAATGTGCTAGTGAAGTGTATTTGCAGTTAATGTTTAGATATCCACCATTCCAAAACATGCTGTTCAGTAGGCCCCAGCGAGAATTGAACTCGCGACCCCTGGTTTACAAGACCAGTGCTCTAACCACTGAGCTATGAGGCCCTGCCTGCTACCCTTGCCTTGAGGCTCAGTATGTAACGTTGCCTGCTGTGTTCCACACCCATTTGGTGAAGGCGGAGTAGTTGAGCTGCCAGAGTGCTATCGCGCAGAGCTGCTGTGTTCCTTGTTTAGAGAGAGAGAGAGAGAGAGAGAGAGAGAGAGAGAGAGAGAGAGAGAGAGAGAGAGAGAGAGAGAGAGAGAGAGAGAGAGAGAGAGAGAGAGAGAGAGGTCTTTCACAGAGAGTTCTGTTAAAAGTGGTTGCCCAATCTGTAGTCTAAGGTTTCTTTGGTTATGTGAGAATAGTTGGGTCTTTGTGTGTGTGTGTGTGTGTGTTCTCTTGTGATTGAAAAGGAGCTTGTTTTTGGGGGGGTGTTTTATGTTACTATGACATATATTATTGGACTTGTCAAATGTATTTTTTTCCAAAAACCTTTGAGATCTTCTCACCAGTTCAAGCGTCATAATAGAGGTATGAAAAAAATACCTGTTTTAATAGACCCCACAAAGTGACACAGACCATATTGTCCTAATGGAGATAGGCATGCTGTAAAATAATTTGCCAGTCAAAGCACTGAACGTGCGCCTCTGGAAAACATCCAGTTGACATATTAACATCGGTGGCAGACGGAACACAAGCCATGGCCAAAAAATCAGACAGACTAGGCTACATGCGGGCTGAGCCTAACCTCTGCTACCTCAGTGTGACAAAGTAGTGTAGTCTGTTGACTTGATTGATGGCGGCAGCTGTGTGTGGTATTACTCGTGAAAAGACATGAAAGGAAAATGTACAGTTCGTGGCTTTACAAGGCCAAGGGTTTGAATGACTAAGCTTTGAGTTGGAAGTTGCATTTATAGTACACTACATACAGTAAATGTTCTGTTAAGTTCCTTTGTGTGGGGAGAGGCTCTTTGGTTTACGCAGTATATGATGACACATTTGATGAAAAAGCAACTCGTGGTCAGTGTCCTTGAGTGTGCCTTTGTGTGTGTCTTTGTGTGTGTGTGTATGTGTGTGTCTTTGTGTACAGTATGTGTGTGTGTGTGTGTGTGTGTGTGTGTGTGTGTGTACAGTGTGTGTGTGTGTGTGTGTGTGTGTGTGTGTGTGTGTGTGTGTGTGTGTGTGTGTGTGTGTCAGAGAGAGAAAGAAAAAAAAGAGGGAGAGATTATGCATGCAAGAGAACAGGAAGAGATCAGTGTGGGTCATACAGTATGCATACATTATGTTGTGTCTCGCTGTTCAGACAGACACAGAGGAGAGGAGGGTGCAGCTATAGAGAATAGAAGATGTGTTTGACTGACTGAACATGTTTGCAGGCAGTGTCTTCCATATCAGGGTTATGACCCTTAAAACAAACAACCTTTGCACTCTGAAAAATGAATTGCCTCAGGCTAGAAATGACATCATACTGTACACCAGACTCCTATGGGCTCCATGTCTTCAAGGAGCTTCCCTTCGGGAGTGTGTGTTGAGTGGTACTGTCAACAGGGTGTTTCTCATAATTAAACCATTCATCCTATCAAAGACACATTTAGATAGAACAAGTCAGCCAAGCCTAGCATAGTAATCACATGGGAATTCTCATGGGAGTTCTCTCTCTCTCTCTCTCTCTCTCTCTCTCTCTCTCTCTCTCTCTCTCTCTCTGTCTCTGGAGAGCTATCTTCCTATGTTATTCTTGTTACTGTGCTGAAAAGGCTTGATCAAAAGGCAGACTTAATCTGTCTTTGTAGTTTAGCAAGCTCTTATACACTACCCCTCCCCCACCCCTCCCCCCATTTCTCAAGTTGACTACATGTCTTTCCCCAACTCATTTCACTTGTTTCTCGCTTTCACTTGTTCCTTGCTCTGATCTTGATCTGTTAACCCTTTCTTGCTTTCTCTTTCATATCAACCCTCTGCCCTACTGTACATGTTAGCGGGGCCACGTGGTGATCAGCTGACTGTCATGGTAGTGCAGGAGAGGATAATGTTGCACTAGCGTAAGCTGAATGCCTCTCGGACATACAGGGAGAAAGGTACAGACACACACATGCTCAGTAAACAGCTTGATGGTGTTTTTTTTTTTTTTTTTTTTTGCCATGTCAGTGCTTAGAAGCATGTGGTCTGTACCAGGCACAACTCAAGAGTCACAAGCCAGGTCTGTAGTCTCTATATTCTTGCGTGATCTGCAGAGTGTGAGTGTGTGTGAGTGCTTAGGCTAATACGGTGGAGAGAGAGTGTGTGTCTATAATGGATGTATTCCTTTGAGCTGTGTGTAAGGGGGTGGGGGTAGGGGGGTGTTCCAAGTAGGAGGTGGCGAAGCTGGGTAAACTAAGCCGGAAAACCTGATAATAGAAGACCATAGAGTCCTCTTGGAGTCTCCAAGGACTCCCGGAGTCTTTCTTTTCAACTAAACAAAGTAAGAAGGCGACACTGTGGAGGGAGGTTTACCACTTGAGTTTCTCTAGCGCAACATATCACTTTACCACCTACTTGGAATACCCCCTCTGGATGACAGTGTCGAATGTGAGCTTATTAGCATAGCAGTGCTAATGCAAGTAGAAGTGGGTCAAGAATGGAACTGCTTTGAAAGCGATTTGTTTATGTTAGGAGATGAGTTGAAGTGTTAATAGCTATGCAGTTGGCACCAATGGTTTAAAAAAAAAAAAATAAAAAAAAAAATGAATGGTGGAGTTGAAAACACATTGAAGCCTTGAATGTTTACTCATGCTTGTCATGGAAAGGTGTTGTTTTATGTTGTCCACATCAGAGGTGAAAGGAAAGAATACCATAAAAGTTGGCTACTGTTTCTTCCTTCAAGACTGCAGTTGACCTTTGAACTTTTTATGCTCCTCTCTCATCTATGACACTTTATGAGGCACTCAAGGACAGTGAGGTTGGAAAATCGATAACCACTTAGACCGCGCTGTGCTCTCTCTCTCTCTCTCTCTCTCTCTCTCTCTCAGATCCATTACTCAGCGTCTTATGTTTCCTGTCCTCCCATTTCTGCAGCTTTTCTTTCCCTCTTTCTGTTCCCTTCTTCTCTCCTTGTCTTCTGTTTCTCCTCCACAATAGGCCATGTTTTTGACTCAGCCTTTTATTCACCCCGACGTGAAAGATCACTCTAGGAAAAAAAAAAAACAACTAAACAACCAAACCCAAAACAACAAACAAAGTCCTCGGCTTTGTGCTTCGGCCGGGTGTGCTTTCATGTTTAACATTTGGACATGTAATAGCATTCTGTGGAGTAAATCTCCTTTTCTGTAGTTTCTCATAAGCTGCTTTGGGTTTGAACATGTGGCTTTATTTGGGTGTCACCACCGACATGTTTTATAGAAACCCAGTTAAACCAAGAGGGGCTGTTTGAGATTTATTATTTGGCTGGTTTGATGGTTCTATAACACACTGTATGAAAAAAGAAAGAGAAACGAATTTAGCCTGCCATGTCACTATGTTTTAAAATGATGTAATGTTGGGAGGAGCCATGGGAAAATCCTTCAAATTAGACATAGTGTTGTAATACTGTATATAGACATGAGTACAATTTGCATGTCTGTGGTAGATCCAGTTGTGCAGCATACTGTACGGTATGTGATATTTCCTATTGCAGTTAGGCAGGCTCACTGCCTTCCAAAAACCTAATTCCTATTTTGTGAATATCCAAGTTGAATGCATGTATTTATCCAATTACGGAGATCATTTCCGCCTGTGAACTTCTCTGCTGAAACTGTTCATTTCCTTGAAAGTTCAGCTCAGCTATAATTGAACATCACACATCAGACACACACACACACACACACACACACACACACACACACACACACACACACACACACACCATCCCGCTGCCTCCAGCTCGGCGTTCTGCCCTGTCTTGTGTTTCCCTGCTGGGTTTCTGATCCGAGCATCATTACGAGTGCCGGACACGGTGCCAGAGCGAGTAGCCGTAGCGGCCAGCCAGCACACACATTATCCACACACCCTCTGCACACACACACACACACACACACACACACACACACACACACACACACACACTCGCCCTGCCTGCCACTGACAGCTGATCTGCCCCTCTGAGTCCAGAGCAGAGCAGAGGGTCAGAGAGTGGAGAGTGGAGAGGGCCAGAGATTTGAGGTCGCTTCAGCCAGCCAGCCTGTGTCGTTCACGCTCCACTCACTGTGCTTGTGCGCCACACTCCCAGGGCCCCTCTCTCCCGCTTTCCTGTGTGCCTGCCTGCCTGCCTGCCTGCTTGCTTGCCAGGGTGGGGCTCCATCAATATTACAGCACCCTGCCACCACCGGCAGTGGCATACACACACACACACTCACACAGACACGTGGGGAAGAGAGACGTGCCAGAGAGTGCCTGAGAGTCTGAATGTGCTTGAAGGAGCTTGGAGCTCCTTCCCTCTCTCTCTCTCTTTCTCTCTCTATCAGCTGGCCGTTCCTGAGACCTAAAGGTTGGTCACACCGTGCGGGAAAGGTAACACAGCCTTTTCTAAGGGGCATTTTATTTCCTAGAAATTTCATGTTCAGGTGCTTGTTTTATAAAGTGTGAGGTCCATCTTTGGACCTCAAGTTTATGTCAGCAGTCAGCATGGGGAAAGGTAACACTGACCTTTCTAAGGGGCATTTTTTTTCTTTTTTTCTTTAGGAATCTCATCTCTTCAGGTGCTTGTCTTATAAAGTGTGTGTGTGTTCTTGGACTTTGCGGGTACCTTCTTCCTGCTGTGGTGTGTGTGTGTGTGTGTGTGTGTGTGTGTGTGTGTGTGGGTGTGTGTGTGAGAGAGAGAGAAGGCAGGCTCCATGCAGCACGTGCGTGGGAGGGTGCTATAGCCCTAACCTTGTTGAAGCTCATTTGATTAGAGTTTGCTAATGGGCAGCGAGGGCCTCCCTGTTGGATGAGTGCCCCATGATCTATCCAGCTGCCAACGGTGCTCCAACGGTGCCCGTTACTTACGGACATACAAAACCATGGGCAGTTTGGTGGTGTCATACTTTTATTTTGTTTTGGTGTACTTTTGCTCGTTATAAATTATTTGGCTGAATAAGTTAAAGACTGGCATACAAAAATTATGAGCAGTTTGATTGTGTCAGACTTTAGTTTGAGTTGCTTGTTAGAAATTATTTGGTTGAGTAAGTCACACTGACAGGCATACAAAAATCATGGGCAATTTGGTGGTGTCATACTTTTAATTGAGTTGTTCGTTGTACAAAAACCAAAGGCAGTTTGGTGTTGTGTCGCACTTTTGTTTGAATTGCTCGCCTTCAATTATTTGTCACATGTGGTTTGTATTTGTTCACTGAAGGCAAGGCTTGTTGGTTAATTAGTTGACTCTGGATTGCGTACGGCCTTGTGGATATACAGTAGTTGAAGTGAATCAAAGGAAAAGTCATGTGATGGTTTTAGCAGAGAGGATTCAAGCTATTCCATGATCTTTGGTTTTAGTAAGAATCCAAATGAATCCACACACATGCAGCTATTTAACAATTGGCTTTGTTTTGAAGAAGATCAGGTCTACTAGTAGGTCTAGTAGGCACCTGGAAGTGTACATTAATGATTGTGTGAGTAGGGGTAAGTCTGCTGTAAATCTGTTAACCAAGGCTCTCTCTCTCTCTCTCTCTCTCTCTCTCTCTCTCTCTCTCTCTCTCTCTCTCTCTCTCTCTCTCTCTCTCTCCCGCCATCTCCTCTCGTGCTTTCTGCTCTGGCCCAGTAGCCTACATAAGGAGAGGCCAGTAGGGGTAAAAGCGAGTGGTTCTGTCAGGTTTGGGGAAAGCACTCGTGCTGAAAAATCACTGAAGGCTACTGTGGTGTCCTGGAAACCTGCACGCATGTACCGCCCTCTCCACACACACACACACACACACACACACACACACACACACACACACACACACACACACACACACACACACACACACACACACCACACCACACACACACACACACACACACACACACACACACACACACACACACACACACACACACACACACCCTCCCCTTGCTTTGGCCACTAGTGAGTCTGCCCATTCCATCTCCCATGAGCCCCAGTGGGGCTGACATGCAAGCGCTGCTGTGCCTAATTGATTAGGTCCTGTGCTATCCTGTGCTCTCTCTCTCTCTCTGTGTGTGTGTGTGTCTGCATGTGACTGTTGCTCTTCAAGAATGTCCGCCTGTGTTTGGATTTAATTTTTTAGTGCTCGTGTTGAGTGCTTGTGGGTGAGGGCATGCTTGCGTGTCTGTGTCTGCGTCTGTGTGTATGTTTCCTTGACATACTTTCACAAGTGGCCTTCCACACACATTTCGTTCCCTTGTTCTTTTTCTAGTCCTTCTCCCCTCCTGTTCTCCTGTCTGGCCACTGTAAACACTACCAGTTAGTGTGAGGCCAAGTTCCCGTATTTGATGATGTGTCCATGAATCTTTTAAAGCACGCTGTGCTGACGTATCAGATCACTCTGCCACTGCCAGGTAGTAACCCAAAGTTCCTGAGTGAGAAATGGCCATAGGAGAGGAAAGAGCCAAGCTAACAGCTTTATGTGTTAGCATTAGGGAAATTGATTCTCTCTCTCTCTCTCTCTCTCTCTCTCTCTCTCTCTCTCTCTCTCTCTCTCTCTCTCTCTCTCTCTCTCTCTCTCTCTCTCGTTCTCTCTCTCTCGCTTGCGCTCTCTCCCTTATTGCCTGTCATGAGTGTAATGAGTCGTTCAGTGTACCCTGGAGGGAACCAGGTCCGAACCCAATCAGCAGAATTACTCAACAATGGTCGGAAAAGCAGGCCTAAATGGGCAGAAAGCAGCTAATGTGCAATTACTGGTTAACCCAGCCAAGCTAAGCCTTAGCAGTTCCAAGGGATTAGCATTCCAAACTGGCAACATAAATTCTTGTCTTCATACAGTAATGAATTGCAATTCTCAAGGAGCCAAACATGAGAAATGAATGAACCAGCTTTTCATGTAGGTCAAGCTACA
>JAODXP020000006.1:27913981-27918981 GCA_027497455.2 Sardinella longiceps
AATGGTTAGTACAGTACTGTAGGTTATTTATAATAGGCCTGACAGCTCCACGGGGATATGTTCCTGTGATTGTGTTGATTGGTGTCTGCCTGAAGACTTAAAGGAAAATACCGGAGTGAGTTCAAGCATGGCCCTGCTGCACGATCCTTCTAACAGCAATTCGCATGAAATGCAAGAATTTCAAACAGCATAGATCTAACGCGAACGCAAAACACTTTACATTGAGTCAATGTAACCTGAGATCTTACTTTCGGTCCCATTGATTCAGTGTGAAGTGCCTGTTCGCTTCTCTGCATTCGCGTTCGGTCTGTGCTGTACCAAATTATTTCGTTCCACTCGCTAACTAGCGCATTTAGCAAGCCCTTTCAATAGGTCTATGCTTGAATTCACTCCGGTATTTTCCTTTAAGAAGAAGGGAGAAGGAAAGCACTGATGTTATTGCTTTGTTTCATATGAAAATTGCTCAGTGACCCACCCCCTACCCCAGCCTCCATCACTCTCTTAGGCAATGAGTGATGAGAATGGGTTAGGGAGCAGGAAGCAGAATTGCAACTTGTGCTGTTGCCTCAAGGGGGCAGTGTGGTGCTTCTTCAAGAGATCAATCCTTGGAGTGTTGTGTGGACTTGTCTAGTCTTACACGATTATTGAATTTTTCAGCTGTTTTACATTTTTTATTTATTTTTTTTATTTAATTATTTATTTTTTTGGGGGGAGGGTGGTGGGAATCTGGGTTCTAGTCAATAATCCGACTGCATAAGATGCCAGTCTGACTGAGTCAATAGGATTGATCTCTCAGGCCATCCATAGTCTGAGCGCAAGCATAAGCATGTACGTGCTTCTCCAGAAACCTCTTGGCTTGTTTTTGAAACAATCGATTGATAGCCAACAGTTTAGAGCTTTTGTTAGGCAACTTTTTGTGCGCTAATGGCCCTGGCTTTACATGAGCGGTCACCTGCTTAGCAGCTAAGCTCACTTTTGTTTTTGGTGGGTTTTTTTTTTTTTTGCCGCACCATTAGGCAAGCAACAGGTTTTGAGTACACCGTGACCTCTCTCTCTCTTTCTCTCTCTCACTCTCTTTCCTGAAGATTTTTCTAATGGTCAGACCACATTAAGGACAGGGTGTACACAAATGCTATTTGTGAGAGTTCCGCTCTACCACTTTGGCATCTTTTTTTCCCTCAGCTCTTCATTCCTCGCATCATCTCACGGGCCATTTGCCTTTTTAATCCCCCCTCCACGCCTGTTCTCCTGCGGGCAGCTTTACTGGTTGGCTAGTTATGTTAAGATGTTTGTGTGTAGATTTTGTTTGGCTGCGCCAATGCACAGATGCAACATATCAATCCATTGGTGGCTCAATAATGGAGGCACTCGTGCCTTTGTTGCCATGGCGATAAGCAGGCATTTGTATCGGGATGCTTTGTCACTATTAATTAAACAGTAACTCACATGCAACGTACAGAACACTGTCACTAGTAGACCCGCCGGATACTAGAGTGCACACACACATATCTTTGCTGTAGTGTGGTCATAGGAATAATTTTCCTTTCTGTGGAATCACTTGAAATGCCTGTGGTAGCACTGCTTGTTTATTTTTCCCTTGGCACGAAACACACACACACACACACACACACACACACACACACACACACACACACACACACACACACACACACACACACACACACACACACATGCACACACATACACACATGTATGATCATGTCAGCCGTATACTCTTATTAACTCTCAAGAGTGTTATTATGTGATGTGGTCATTTGGCTCTGGTTGTTGTTGAGGTCCATTTGGCCCTTAGAAAAAGCCCATATAAGGGTAAACCCAGGACCATAATGATGCATGCAGTGCAGTCTGTTGCCTCACCAACACTGTTGTCTCCTGTGGCTTGCTGACTAGTAGTACAGAAAATCTAGAGAGCGAATGACACCATACATAGTGCCATGGTGCTACCTTATATCTAGCCACGCCATTGTGCATAATTGGTGGCAGTTAGGTTTTACAGGTTGTGGATCAGTGTCCTTTATGTTCTCAGATGGGTTGCAGCACATTGCGCCGTAACTCCTCTGATTCACGGTCAGCACCCAAGAGCCCAAATTACTTAAGGCCGCTCCTCCGTCTCAGTCTTGGCACGGGGCTCTGCTTCTGTGGACAGAGAGTGTAAATTGCACTTGGACTGGTGCACTTGAAGATGAGAGTGGTGGTGTTTGAGCTGATAGGTCAGACTGATGCCTGGCCGGGATTGATCATCTTGTGATGGGAGCAAATGGGTTGAATCATTGGATCGGCGGCGGCGGCGGCGGTGCACGTCGACTCTGGGTCGACTCTCGAAGACTGGGTCTTCTAAAGTGCAGGCTAGCTTGAGGGCCGATTCGTAGCCAACGCAATCTACACAACAACTCATGTAATAGCATGGAGCGCCAAGAGGGGCGTTTGCGTACAAGTGTTGACTATGAATCATTTGTTTGTTTGTTGTTAATGTTTACAGCCTCACATTCAAACACACACATCTATATTCCTTCTATGGTCTATGATGAACACGTCAACACCAAGGCACACACACACACACACACACACACACACACACACACACACACACACACACACACACACACACACACAAGCACACTATAATAATCTGTATTTTGCTCCAATTTGCTATCTGCTTCAATAGAGATGTTTAAAATATTAAAATCTGCATGGACGGCGAGACCCATTATATGTGACTGATTGAGCACATAATGAGAACCAGGGGCGTGCAGGGTGCATTCTCTCTGCCTGGTTCACCCAGCACGGGGTGGATCAATGGACTGACACCTCCTACAGCCTGAGTGTGTCAGTGCTTACCCCGGAACACTGAGACTTGCTGAAAACATGGATGGAGATCTGAGATGAATATTGATTTGAGGGCTTTGAGGGTTTTTGTGTATGTGTGTATATGTGTGTGTGTCTGTGTGTGTGTGTGTGTGTGTGTGTGTGTGTGTGTGTGTGTGTGTGTGTGTGTGTGTGTGTGTGTGTGTATGTGTGTGTCTGTGTGGGTGGATGGGTGTTCGTGCTCTTTCTTTTTTTATTCCACTTTTTTCATAAGAAAACACTGCGGTTGCTGTGATGAATATTGGATAGGCAGCATCCACAGATGTGTCATGGCTGCGGCGAAGGTGCTTTTTTTTGCAGCACAAATGATTCTGACTGCTGTCATGACTGAACAAGGCCCAATGATATCTAATGCAGCCTCTGGAATATAGCATAGGCACGCACAAGTTCTCTGTCAAAATAAGTGAGCTCAGCTGGCTCTCATGGAGGTTAAAGAGTGGCAAGAACATCTATTTATATATTTTTATATTGATTTTATATATATATAAATAAATAAAAACTCAAATCGAAACCTCCCTTACTTAAAGAAGAAAGCCAGTGTAAATCAATCCATAGCCCATAGTTGTTCAAACTCTCCACGTGCTGTAGGTAGGAAAAAGAATTAGAAAAGTTTGATTCAACATAGACTTAGCAGTGAACCGGCAACTAACACTAAGTGAATGGGGCATAACAGCATACGTTCAGTTTCATTTCATTTCATTATGCCCCATTCAGTCAACATTAGTAATCGGTTTGTTGTTCGGTCTATGTAGCATCAATTTTTTTTTGTTCTTTTTCTTGAAGACAGCATTCAGGTACCTGGGACAACAGGGCCATTGACTGATTCACACCGTATTTCTCCTTTAAGCCAAGTGTGCTCAGTGTTGTTAATATTCAATTCAACTCATTATACCCCGTTTGTTTCCACTCAAGTTCTCCCATTTCGGCCGTATTCGCGATGATGCATAAACAGGGTTGTCGGCTTGGCTCAGCCTTTTGGACACTAACACCCGGTGTTATCAGCAGGCCAGCCAAGCTACGTTGCTCCGCACCTGCGCAACGGTATAATCCCATCTTCCCTGCGTGGCCCCTCGTGGGCTGTCTGGAAAAGAGCGGCCGTAGTGTGTGTGTGTGTGTGTGTGTGTGTGTGTGTGTGTGTGTGTGTGTGTGTGTGTAAGGGGGGGGGGGGTACTCTCCCATATACACACCCAAACATAATGCACACGCACACAAGCACTCACACACACAAACACAATGCACACACTCACACACACACACACACACACACACACACACACACACACACACACACACACACACACAGCACACACACACACACACACTCACACATTCAGTCACTCACTCCCGAATACACATCCACACACTCACACACAGACACAGAGACAGACAGACAGACAGATAGACCCGCACACACACACACGCAGACACACCATCGGAGAAGATGATACAGCCACGGCCGTAGCTAAGCTCCTGACCCAGCTGTGTGAAATATCTTTTCCCCAGTGCAGCACGCCGTGACTAAGCTCTCTCTGCTGCCACGGCTGCTGGACACACCGGCACTGAAGGGCAGTTGTAAATGTGTGTGTGTGTGTGTGTGTGTGTCTGTGTGTGTGTGTGTGTCTGTGTCTGTGTCTGTGTGTGTGTGTGTGTGTGTGTGTGTGTGTGTCTTTGCATAAATGTGAATGTGTTATCGCTTCTCTGTTTGATTGTGTGTGTGTCTGTGTGTGTGTGTGTGCGTGCATGTGTGTGTGTGTCTGCATAAATGTGAGTGTGTTATCACTTGTCTGTCTGATTGTGTGTGTGTGTGTGTGTGCATCTGCCTGCATGTGTGTGTGTATGTGCATGTGAGAGTTGTGAGAGACCGTTGAAGGCCATAACTGATTTTGGCTACTTAGAGCAAATGCCACTCGCTGCTGGTTGATATTGAGCACTATTTAACCAAGAGTGATAAGCAAAAGGTTTCATTTGACATTGCAAATTCAAACGATTTATCTTTCATGAGCGGCAGCGTGGGGCTCTGTTAATATGGCAGTCTCCCCTCTCACATTCTCTTGATTATTAAAGACTAGCATAGGAAAATCATTTTGCTCTCTACATCTGAACCATGTTGATGA
>JAODXP020000006.1:27933981-27936481 GCA_027497455.2 Sardinella longiceps
CATGCAATCTTGGTAGGAGCAACAGTTAGAAAGTTAATCTTACAGTAATGCTTATTTTGCGATGTACGGTTAGCTTGGCCTGGAGGATGATCAGTTTGGTGAGGTTCAATTGGAAGTCCATGCAGATACATCAGAAAGACAGTCAGTTTTGACATTCCACAGATTTGTGTTGACTCAGAAATGACTAGGACAAGGAAAAGACAGATAGAGCTGGGTATCATCTGCATAGCATCGGTGATAGGTGAAGCCATGTGTGATAATTAGACCCAACAGCATAGTATTGATTAAAGAGGAGGGGCCCCATCACTGAGCCTTGGAGCACCCCTGTGATGCGGTGATGTAGCGAAGACATTTGCCCTAGCTATGACATGTTGAACGATCGTCCAATGAATAATAATTCAAACCAGGAGTGCACTTTGCCATCAATGCCCATGTTTCTGAGTTTGTTTAGGTGTGTGACGCGCTCCAAGATGGCGCCTTACTATGGCGACTCGGTGTTGCTCCTTGTTTGCTGTGTGAGCACACCAAAGTACATTCCTAGCAACTGTATTTTATACTGTTGATATGGCTAAATAAAACTTGAACTTGAACTTGAAATGTGGTGTTTGGCCGTACCAATCACTACTGATATGTCAAGTAGGATGAGTACAAAGGATTGACCTGCTGCTCTGGCTTCTTTTAAGGCTTCCATCACAGACAGAAATGTTGTTTCTGTTGAGTGGCATCTTTTGAAACCAGACTTGGAATCTCTGTGAAAAAATTCTTTGACGTGTTTGAAGACCATCAATAGGCACAACAGCAGACTGCGAGTTATGAGCAAGGCCAGAACAAAATGTAGGGAAATCTAAGTACCTGTCTGTTCATAATGTTTGTTGTAATGTTTCATGTGGCTGAAAAAAGTTACATATATATTTGATTTCCATAAAATGTAATACACAGGTTGTGGCTCTAAATCTGTGTTGTCAAGCAAACACTGAAAAAAAACAACAACACAAGTTTATGGAACATCGTGTTTATACAACACAAAGGCTCAATTAAAGCGAATGACACAGCAAAAATCAATGCAAATGATTTGCCATTTTGTATTCCATTATACCCTGAATCACTACCATTCTGTTTTTCTATGGCCACAGTGGAGGCTGTGTTTTTACATAGCTAGCAGGCCTATTAGAGGAAGAGAAGAATGAATGATAAAGAGTATTTTTAGCATTGCATGCAGCCAGACAGGCTGCTGTGTGTCTTTTTTAACAGATGCACTGCTTCCATTAGAGTAGCAGGTTTCTCAAACTTTTCCAGACCGAGGACCACTTATCCCCGAAAAAAAAAAAAAAAAAATCTCTATAGTGACCTCACTTTGCCTCAGGTACAGAATACACAGAAGATCTGTCTGAGTGTCCATGCATATGTATTAAAATGAATAAACTAGTCTTTGGGAAGTGTCAAATGTAATGCTAGATCTTCAGAAGATATTTTACAGAACACAATAGCTGGCAGTAGTAAAACTTGTCTTTTTTAAAAAATCCATTATGTACCTGTAAACAAACCGCCGGCAAGCTGAGGCGTTGGGAAAGCAATGACCTTATCAGTTATGTCAATTATCCCTGGGAGAGAAGTGCAGAGACAAGCCAAACAGCCAATGAGAGGGATCCTCTTTACCGTAGTCTGCCAGCTGTTTTCTTTAACAAATAGAACTGGCCTCAACCAGACGACAGACGTCTTCCAACATCGGCCGCATTTCCCCAAACCTCTTAAATATAGCCTCAAAGTCACTCAAAGGCGATGCTGACACCATCAGACATCCAACGGTGGGGGCTGTGAGCCACTCTGTTTAAAGGCCCCATGGTGTGATATGAATAAAATGTAACTTTACAACTTTAATTTCACAATTTCATAATGTATCTGGTCTTGCCCAAGGGGAAGATGTCCACCCAGTCTTAAGCAGCTGTTGAGATATGTGTATTTGTGTCTGTCTGTCTGTCCTTGGTTGCCTTCCCCCCTCTATGAGGAGGGGAGTAAAGGGCCAGACAGGAAAAGTGGAAATGAAGCCGGCAAATAGATAGTTTAAATTATGGTGTTGACAGCTAATGAAAGATTAAAACTTTCCCTCCGAGTCTTTCTCTCTATCCCTCCCTCCCTCTCTCCTCAGACGAAAATATATTAAAAGCAGTCGGAGGTGTTCTGTGGAAGGGCTGTCAAAGGGATTTTGTGATTTTTGAAAGCATTCAAAGAAAAAAATGTGGATGTGGATGTGCATGCGCAAACAGGCATAAATTTCCAATAAGAAAAAAAAAAGGCTGTCTTTTGGTTCACACCTTTCATAGCGACACCATTTACCTGTGTGCCTTTTCCGAATTCACAATTTGACAATTTGGCCCCTAACAAAATTAGCCTTACAATTTCACAAAATCCTCTCTACACCCTTCTCTTTCTTATGCTGAAGATATTCTGCTCTCATTTGTACTTGGACATGATTTGATTAATTCAGAACACTCTCTCTCTC
>JAODXP020000006.1:27941481-27943981 GCA_027497455.2 Sardinella longiceps
TGGAGAGAGGGATGGAGGGAGGGGAGGGGAGGGTCAGGAGGAGCGCGGGCAGAGGAAGAGAGAGGAGGAGAGAGATGAGTGAAGCTTTGATGTAGCCTCATGTGGCTGTCATGGGGAGGAGGGGCGGGGTGGGGGGGCACAAGGTTTAAGCTCCCTCTGATGGATGTTTTTGATGTCGTTTCTCAGGGTGGGGGGGTGAGGAGGGTGGGATAGTTGAAGTGGGGAGGGGGTGTGGTGGGCGACTGCTGGTGGCAACACGGCGCTCTTCTGCGACACACACACACAGAGAGCGTGCTTCATTCCGTTCTGTTGTGTCGCTGCGCTGCTGGTGTCTCCGAGTCCCCAAAACTCAGTCCTCTTAAAGATCAAGAGGCGCCGTGTTGGTCTGTTGCAATTCCATCAGACGTGTGCCCGCCGAACATGGCTTTGGTGCCAACAGTCTCCCCAGAACCCATGTGGCAGTGGTGGTCCAAAATCTTTTTCATTTTTATTCACACAGCTTAGCTAGAATTCAATTATCGTGTAGTGTGTTTTTACAGTGGGTGTGTTAGAGGCATAGCATAGCATTCATGTGTTTGTGTCATGGATGCAGTCTCTCTCTCTGTCCTCTTTCTGCTTCTTTACATACTGTACCTGTATGTGAGTCTGTTGATATGTGTACAAAGTATGTGATAGATCTATTTGCTTTGTGTGTGTGTGTGTGTGTGTGTGTGTGTGTGTGTGTGTGTGTGTGTGTGTGTGTCTAAGTAATTTTTTCTTCTGTGTATACTCATACATATGTTTCTCCTCTGGCATGTCCTCTACTGTATGTCCGTGGTATGTGTGGGGTGTTTGGTATGCATCGTATGTTTTTGTGTATATGCATATACAAAACATTGATCTTGTATGGATGTGTGTGTGTATGTGTGTGTGTGCGCGCTTTTGAGTGTGTGTAACGTTTGTGTATGCCTGTGTGTTCGTGTGTATGATTATCTACTGTGTGCGTGTGTGTGCGTGTGTGTGTGCGTGTGTGTGTGTGTGTGTGTGTGTGTGTGTGTGTGTGTGTGTGTGTGTGTGTGTGTGTGTGTGTGTGAGTTGTGCGTCATGGTTTCTCTGTGTGTTCTCTGTGCAGGCTGTGCTGGCCGCTCCCCTCCTCAACCCCTGGCCAGGTCCATACCAGGGGCCGCCTCGAGCCAGCATGCCCCACCGCAGACACAGTGAGTCACTAACAACCCCCCCCCCCCAAACATACCCCCCCCCCCCATACCAATCCCTCCCCCAGCAACCCCTCTAGTCCCGCCTCTTGCAGCACATGACCTCTCTTTCCTTTATTAACGCTTTATTAATCAACTGTGTACTAAAAATGCCTTCTAGAATGCCTTTCTCCCTCTGTGCGTGTAAGTGTACTAAAAATGCCTTCTAGAATGCCTTTCTCTCTCTGTGCGTATAATGCTTAAGCTAATTAAGGCAATAATCAATTGTCAATAATCAATCAATTAGTCCATAATCAATTACTGTAATTGTATTCTTGTCCTCTTTTACCCTTTTTTCCTTTTTCTTTCTTCACATTTCTTTCTTTCTTTTTTTTTTCTTCTGGTAAATGACTTGGCTGTGTGTGTGTGTGTGTGTCATTGGCTGTGTTTCATAGCTCCAAGTGCGGAGGCCCGAAAGGCTAATCCTAGTCATTAAGCACTGTGACAGACATGACAGTTACTCTAATGGTGCCGCGAAACTGCTTGCACAGGCAGCGAGAGCGAAAACCAGGCCCGGAAGGTTAGATCAGAGGTCCCGATCCGAACAAGGCCGGCGATCTGAAGGGGGCGATCAGCAGGTGTCGCCAGCTCATTAACCGATCCGCGCTTAAACACTGTAATTGTGCTGCGTAAATGTGCGATGTGATCACACAAAGTCACCGCTTTGTTAGTTTAGCCCAATTATGAGTAAATAGAGGCGAGAGCCAAGCAAGGATGCGAAGGGGTGAAAAAAAAAGAAAGAAAGAAAAAAAAAACGGCGTGCAAGATAAAGTGAATGAATAATTTCCTGCTCTGTGGCTTTGAAGTGCCACGGCAGGACACAGAGGAGACGCTGTGCCAGATGAAGTGCGATATTGGGTATGTGAGTGTGTGTGTGTGTGTGTGTGTGTGTGTGTGTGTGTGTGTGTGTGAGAGAGAGAGAGAGAGAGAGAGAGAGAGAGAGAGAGAGAGAGGACATGTGTGTATGTGTGCCCGTATGCGCATGCGGTTGTGTTTGTGTTGACGCACAGTCACACAGTCACACACACACACCCCCAGGGTTGCACAATGAGTGCTATTTATTTGGATCTGTTTTGTTTGGGGGTTTTGTGTAAACATCACAGCATGGCCTCACCCCTGCTGTCAATCAAAGTCTCTGCAGCCATTATGGCTGGCAGCTTGAAGCTGGGAAGTTTTAGTCTTTAGAGAGAATGAAAGACAGGAAGAAAGGAAAAAAAAGAAAAGGAAGACAAAAAAAACTCTCTGGCAATGGATGTAGATAGAGAAAA
>JAODXP020000006.1:27946481-27993981 GCA_027497455.2 Sardinella longiceps
CACAGTACAGTACATGCTTGTTCCATGCATGAAGTATCACTTCACAAAATGCACAAAGTTTTTGGTATGTTGCACATCATTTGTGAACGACAGAATATGCATTATTGTGTGAAACACTACACCGTGCTTTGGCAGGCATATTGGGAAATATGCCACATACTGTATGTGCTCATCAAAAACTTGGGTATTTTCTTTCTGTTTGTTTCTTTGTTTCGTTCGTTCTTTCTTTCTTTTTTTCTTTGGAGGGCAGTTAAGTTCATTTGCGGCCATATGACTGCCACTTACCCAGTCTGGGATCATCATTGTGTGAATGCGGGCGGGCGCGGCGGTTTAGAAACTACTCCACGCAGAGTCACAGACAAATGACTGTAATGATCATCCTCGTCTCTGTGGCTTCATTATCCTGGCCCTGGGAACTAAACACCGACTGAAATTGAAAATAGCCAAGACACATCTATCTAACAGCCAGTATAATAGCAATCACCTTTGGCTGTTTTTTTTTTTTTTTAAATAGCAATAAAGGTGTTCTTCTTAAGAAGCCCGTTAAAACAGGACCGTAAATAGTTTTTGACAGTTAACTTTTTCTTCACTGTCATGTGGCTTCAGGCAGGCTCATATTTTATAGCAAAATACATTTAAGTGAAAGAATGAACTTTGCTTTAATAGGCTTATTTCCAAAATTATTTGTAAAAAAAAAAAGGGGGATAACTTCAGGTCCCCAAAAATGGCTGCATATTATCTGACATTCTGTAAGTCCGTTTCCATGGATGCTAGACTCATTTCAATTCCGAGCCTTTCTTCTCTGATATATAAAACTCAGATGAGCTCGCTGTGTCCTTTTTAGCTGAAGTAAACAGAAAATTCAAGGACCTTATTTTTTATAAAATATGCACAGCGGGGTGGTGTCACATTATTCACATGCTTGTGAAACATTGTTGTTTTCAAGGCCACGCTACCCTTCACAAACATTTGTATGTGAAGTGGATGATGCGTCCTTTCAACACCGGCCCTGGGGGTTGAGTCTCTCCAACTGTGCGTGTGTTTTTGGTAATATCCATTTAGTGTAAAACAGAGTCCCAGACCATTTTTTATGGGGTGGGAGTGGGGGTGGATATGTTTTTGATGTTTGAGATATTTGACAGTCTGTCAACTGTCGTTTGGAAGATGCTTTTTGGAATGTTTTCAAAACCCCACTCCCCCTCTCTCTCTCTATCTCTCTCTGTGTCTTTCTCACACCTTGACTTGAACTGGATTTAAGTGTGAATCCATTCAAATAAGCACCAAGTCTGTCCTTCCTCCCTCATGACTGACTGGTGGCAAAGTTGAGTCGTCCCTAAGATGCCCTTGTGTTGCTGGCAGGACAGAGGGCAGGCAGGCAGGCAGGCGGGGGACCCTGATGGTTAAGCTTGTGACAGGAGTGAGGTGTCCGCTCCTCCGAGAGGCCCTAGGACTCCTGCTACCCAGGAGGACTGTGAATAATGGATGGTGTCTCTGCAGAGAGCCCCCTGTCCTCCTCTCGGCTCCTCTCTCTCTCTCTCTCTCTCTCTCTCTCTCTCTCTCTCTCTCTCTCTCTCTCTCTCTCTCTCTCTCTCTCTCTCTCTCTCTCTCTCTCTCTCTCTCTCTCTCTCTCTCTCTCTTTCTCTCTCTCATCTCTCTCTCTCTCTCTCTCTCTCTCTCCCTCTCTCTCTCTCTCTCTCTCTCTCTCTCTCTCTCTCTCTCTCTCTCTCTCTCTCTCTCTCTCTCTCTCTCTCTCTCTCTCTCTCTCTCTCTCTCTCTTTCTGCCCCTGCTTGCCCTTCATGGCTCTGCAGAGCCCAGGGAGCAGGTCCCTGTGGAGACCAGAGGGCACCCGTGCTTCAGCACACACACATACATACACACACACACCATGTCCACTTAACACACACACACAGGCACACACACACACTCGTGTCACACTCTCACCCTCTCTCCCTCTCGCTCACATACACAAACACACTATTCGCCTCACGCACACACTCACGCATGCTCTTATACACACAGGTGTGCAGACACAGATAGACACACACACACACACACACACACACACACACACACACACACACACACACACACACACAAATCTAGTTCCCAGTCCCCCAGCCCATATCCTAACGCAGGCTGGTTACTTTCCTATCATCTTCCTCCTCTTCCTCCTCTCCTCAGAGGATGCGTGACTTCCCCTCATAACCCCTTCGCCACTATTTTGCATTGTCAGATAAGGACGGGAGTATTCACCTGACACCCAGCAGTGCAATTATAGAGGCAGATCCATAAGAAAACATCAACAGAGAGAGCGTGGCTCCCGAGGATTTCGTCTCTCTTCCCCCCGGTAAACCTGCCAGGGCTGGAGTACCAGCAGTGATCCTTAGGGGGTGCTGTGGTGCAGTGCTTAAGTAGCTGACAGCATTAGGTGGTACCATGTGAATTCCCACCTCTCTCTCCCCCCTTTGCTACAAATAGATTCTGCTCTGAATAGCTTTCGTCTTGCTACACAAATTGCTTCTACAAAGCTTGTTACAGTTTTTTTTATTATTTACACTGGTAGTATTGTTCTTCATGTTTTTTAATAGTGGAGTGTAAGGGCACCTTGATTATATCTGTAAAAGACTCACACAAGCCTTAGCCTGAAGACAACAAGCTCACTAACAGTTGTTAGCGGCGTTCATGGGGTTCAAGCATATTGCTGTATCGCATCGATCAATGAGTTGAGAATTGACTCTCTGTGCTACATTTGTTTGTTTAATAAATCAATTATTTTTGGCTGCTCTGGGCCTTGGGGAGTAGCATTTCTGGCTTAGAAAAACCACAATGTTTAGGCTTTGGCTAGATGTAATGCAGTGACTGTAGTAGCACATTATCTTCCAGTTCCTCTTTTGACTTTAGACGGCGAGAAGAGAAATGGTCCCTTGGGTGTGGGCTTTTGAAAAAGCACTCGCTTCAGTAGGATACACAGACAGAGAGATGGCCCTGACCTTTTCAGCATGACGAAGCATTTGTCAAGGGCGCAGGGATGGGAAAGTTTTTGTCAGGTGTCGTGTTCAGCGGGGAGGAATTCTGCTCTTTGCCCCCTTCCAAAGCACAAAATCTCACCAGCGCAGTCTGCTCGCTGTTGCATGCCAGGGTATTTTTTAAGCTACCTATATGTAAATAAATAGTGTAACTATTTATTATACATATAGTGTGTGAAGTGTGGTTGTTGCATGTCGTTTATAATACTGCTTGATTATGATAAATGTTTTTTTTTGGGGGGGGGGGGGTATAGCAAATCATTTGGCTTTAGTGCATGCAAATAAATGTGATAGAAAATGCCATTCTAATACTGTCGTTTCTATTTCCTGATAGCCTCCAACTCTTCGACCCTCCAGCACCTCCCCCAGCAAGCCCCACACCAAGGGAAGTCTAGCAAGAACAGCCCACACAGAGGGCCGCAGTGATCTGAAGCCTGTCGAGGTACTCTCCCATGGCCAGGCAGCCTCTACCATGAATGCAGAAGGTGGCGTCACTGCCACCGCTGCCCCTCGACTTCTGCCTGACCCTGAAGAGCTCAGTCTTCTGCTCAGCACGCACCTCAAGATCCACGACAGCGAGACAGCTCCTCCGCAGGTCCCCAGACCCCGCAGCCTGGGACCCCCACCCAGCTTGGCGAGCCAGCCAGGAGAAGGGCTTCTGCAGGGCTCCAGGTCCCTGACCCAGCTCCCCCTCCTCAGTCCCCGTGTCCTGCAGCCTCCCCGCATCCACAAAAGAGTCTCCATCCCAGGCCTCACGCAAGGGGACTCCAGAATGTCCTTTGACTGTGCGGCCAGGCCCAGTGTGAAGTCTGGCTCAGTGGCTAACTCGAGGCAGATCAAGCAGCTCCCGCCTCCATCCAGGGGTCTCCCCTGCTTCAATTCAGGGCCACAGGCTCTGGGTCCCTGCCTGGCTACCATGCTGCAGACCCAACCCAAAACCCTGGGTCTGAGGAGAGACCCTACTCCCCCCAGCCAGGGAGAGAAGGACAAGGACACCGGGGTGATTCCCAGAACCCGCACCTTGGTCCCCATCAACCTGGCAACAAGATTCCCCAAGATCGGCAAGGCTGCTTCTCAGGACGCCGAGTTTGGGCTCCACAAGTCTTTCGAAGATATACCCCAAGCCAAAGACCCGCTACGGACTAAGCTCACCTGAGCAGTTGTGCGCACCTGTGCAGGTTGCTCTCAACAACCCGTCCGTCCTCAGACTGACTGACTTTGGACTCGGCCTTAGGAGTGACTGATGAAAAAAAAAGGACATAATGAATATGTAGCATGTCCAGGTTCTTCACACACTCAAAAACACATTTATACACAACATACACTTGTACTCTCTCTCTCTCTCTTTATCTCTCTCTATCTATCTCTCTCTCACACTCACACACACACACACACACACACACACACACACACACACACACACACATACACACATACACACACGGAGAGAAGGGGGGTGCAAAAGCTTTTCCGTCTGCCCACCAGTAACTGCTCTCGGTTTCTATGCATAGATTCTCAATCACAGTAGATTTTTCACACAGTGAGAGATGCTTTGGTGTTTTGAAGTAAGTAATCTTTCTCAGGAAATGCCATACATAAAATCATCTCACACCGCAGGACCTTTTGTAAACACAACAAATCTTTTGGTTGGGTTGATCCTCCTGGCAACAGCCTTTTTTTAGAGGGGGGCTTCAGAAAGGGGAGAGCATCTGCCAGAGTCTTTGATATCAGTCCATTTGTAGTCCTTTGGCTCACAGCAAAGTGCACTTTTTTTTTACCAAGGCTATATTTGCCAGTGTAGATAAAAAGTTTGCTTAGCTGATAAGAGTATGTGAGTGGGAGGATGAAGAGTGTAGAGTTAGGCCTGTAACACATTTACTCAGAAGGTTTGTGGTTTTTATTACACACACACACACACACACACACACACACACACACACACACACACACACACACACACACCAGTTGCCGGTGTCCATTCTCCTATATAAATAAATACACATAGCACATCTCAGTGCAGAGGCAGACAGGAAATTGTGGAAAAGGTGACATTTTCTTTAGTCATGAATCAGGCCCATTATGTATACAGTATGCAGAACTGATGCATTTTATCTGAATCATCACTGCTAATATCCAAGCAAGTGACGTACTGTACTGTATAGGACTGAAGCTATCTTACCCTTCTCCCTTCTCAGCCTTCTGCCTTTTCTCATGAAAGGTCCCCTGAGACCAGTCCCCTCCGATTAGCCATTCACCAGAGGGAGTATTGACATCACCAGACATAACCCGCTGGAACCTTTGAAGTGTAGGGCACCCTTTTCCCATGTACGCCTCTTCATGTTGACCCCCTAACAACAGTCAACAGTGGTGCCTGTCACCCTAAGGGGAGTCAGAGACTCGGGGGGAACACACACAGATGCGTGTGTGTGTGTGTGTATGCGTGTGTGTGTGTGTGTGTGTGTGTGTGTGTGCAGTCATGACGCAGAGCTTTGCCTCTGCAGTCCAGAAGGCTGCTTTACATTCAGAGGCACGATCGGTGTCCCTCATTTCTGCGTCTGTCTCCGTGGTGATTTGGATGATGGATGGCCATGGTGTGGGCGGGTGGGGGACAGAGGGAGCTTCTCCCACTCAGGATCTGATCTGACGGTCAGCCACCACCCCCACCCAACCCCTGCTCCACCCCTACACCCCCCCCCCCCCTACACTTGTGGAGGCGTGATTAGAAATGAGCGCCAATGAGCGGTCCCCTTGTTTTTTATAATGATGAGCTCATTGTTCCCAGAGTGGATGGCTATCCAGACTATCTGGCTATCTGACGCATTGTCATTTATCTAAATGAATTGATACAAGGGTCCAAGTGACCCCGTGCCTTTGACATTATATGTTGATAAGGAGTTTTGTTAGATAAAAATCAGAAACATACTTTATGTATATATATTTATATATATATTTAAAAAGTAGAAAATGCTTAACTTAAAAAATGCTTTAAATAAACAAACACTGCAACATCAGAGAACATTAAGATGGTAGGCTGCCCATTAGTATTGGCTCTTCTCAGTCTGTCAAAATAATTCCCATTTAATGCATCGAGTTCCTTATTTGAAATGTCAATAAAAGCAATGAACCTGTAGATTGCAGGTCAGATGCAATTAAAAAGTGGGGGAAAAAAGGTAACAAAAGAATCTTTTTCCTACTCCTATTAGTCTGGTGGTTGTCAGGAGAGAAGAGTCATTAAAGCATGCTCAAGAATAGCTATTAAAATGGGCATAACGAAAAAAAAAAAAAAACCTACTTACTGCCTTTATTGTCTACTTCATCTTTCTTAAAGCCATTGTTCTTTTTAGTCCCAGTTCAAATTAAGCTATGATTGAGATATAGTGACAATGATTCCCTATTTATGTTTCTGACTGTCATGTTTCAAAGGAAATATTAAAGTGACAGAGGAACAAGGAGAACTGATGTCTTTGCTAGTTTGCTCAAAGTTTAGCAGACAATTATATTATACCTTTGTAGTCTCTAGATAACTACAGTGCTGTGGAGAAGTTTTCCTCTTCCTCACTTTGGAGAGCGGTAGTGGAACCAGTTTAGACTCTCTCCATTGGTGATGGCTGCTACAATAATCCCCTTGTCTGTTGTCTGGGTAGGTGCAGTGTCATTCCGAGTTAAGGCACCATTTTGTTTTTATTTTTCTCATGCATGCGTGCATGTCAGCAGGCCGTGCGGGGTGGTCAGGTGTTCCAGGGCTTTACTGCCTAAGGCTTACACATCCACCGCCTCCCTTAAGAGAGCATCCTTCCTCCAAACAAGGACACACACACACACTTGCACACACACACACACACACTTGCATACACACACACACACACTTGCATACTCACACACAGGTATGCTACACACACACAAACTCGCACAGATATACAACCTTTTAGCCCACTGTATTTAATGCATGAGACAAAAGAAAGAAAGGCTTTTGAAATTATATACCAAAGACTGCACTGCAATCATGGTGATCAACCCATCCAATAGAGCCGAGCACTTACCAAGGTTGAGTGCTGACTTGTATGTAGCCTAACGAAACATTTTCCTTACATCTTCACCATACCTATTGGACTGCATGTTTATCGTAAACATTGAAAGTGGAATTGAATTCACTACCATTAACCAACATTCATCTCTTCCAGAATAGAAACCCACACAATCTTGTTGTTGCTAGTTTTCTCAGGTATAGCCTCAGCCATAACCAACAGGGAATCAATCTGTATGAGAATCTACCTTTTTCCCTTCCTTATACCTGCCCCTCTTTTGTCATTCTGTGACAAGCCGCCTCTTCTCTTCTCTTCACCCCCCCCCCCCCACCCCCCCTCCCAAACCCTCTTTAAATGTGTGTGCGAGCCCCGGCACATCGGTGCGCATTCATTTGCCACAGGTCCCTCCATGTGCCATCTCTTTCATGTTTTGTCTGTTGGCACCTAACAGAAAATCAATAGCAGCCAATGCTGAGACTCTATACGCCATCTGTGTCTCCAGTGCTGGATGCCGCAGATTGTGCGTGAGATAGTGGGACTCTGTGTGTGTAGATCTGTAATTCCTATTGTGCCCAGGAGAGAGAGAGAGAGACGGAGAAAGAAAGAAAGAAAGAAAGAGACAGATCTTAATCTCTTTATTCCTTTTTTGTTACGTGAGTTGTGATCTAAAAGTAAGACATGAAGGTCACATGACTTAACACATGAGTTTTCTATCGCATGTTAGCACAGTACTGGTTCCTGAAAACAGTAGAAACATCTGGCTGCTGGGTCAAAACTTGGAACTTGGCTGGGCATCTGCAATCATAATAGAGGAAATGGCATCTCAGCACTGAGACTCTGAATACCTACAGTATATGGCAGCAGTCATTCCAAAGATAGGCCTAAGCAGCGTGAACGACACTGCCCCAGATACTTCATGTGTGACCACACCACACTACAACATGCACCTGAGTCATCGCGTGTCGGCCCAGTGCTTGCACTCCATCTCCAAGCTGCAACCGTGCCAGACGCCTCATGCCTCTGAGGGCATGATTGTTCATGACCCCCCCCCACACACACACACACACACACACACACACACACACACACACAGATATGCTTTCACACAATGGGACTCACGCAATACAGTACATACACACCGCCACAAGCTATGCTAGTATGCTCCACAAGGTCTCACCTACTCACCTCAACAGAATGTGTCATAAAAGAAAACAAATAACAAAAAAAGACTAAATGAAGTATCCTCAAATTGCATCGGCTTGTAACTGGTGTGTGGAGGACGGATACTCCTAGTGCATTTGCGCTGTGGGGGTATCCCATCACATAAAAGCACCTTGGCTCTTTGTTCTTTGGCTTCCGTCAAATCAAGTGTTCCGTAGGATCAACTTAGCTAAGCTTGTTTGTCCATTGTATATGTGTGCAATGATAGAAGGAAAAAAGTGTACTGAAAGAAGGAATGAGAAGTGTACTGTGTGATCAGTTAGATCAGAGAGAGAGATCTGTTCAGAACACTGTACAGTACATCTAACAACTGTTGCTAACCTGTGCATTTGTACATGTGATTATATTCTTTAGATGCTAATCAATTAGCGATCACAAGCACTTTAAATGACATGATGCCACGACAACTGGACTTGAAAACTGGAGAGACAGCAGCCTGCCAGGCATTTCATGGTGTTATTTTATGTGCATTGTTGGCTGATTTCACAGTTTCATTTTATTATCTGACGATTAATTTATTGTTGCATTTTTTATGTAGTTTTTTTGAGTTGGTTTGTTTTTCTTTTCTTTTCTTTTTTTTGGCTGTTGTTTTCTTTAGAGTTTTTTTTGTTTTGTAAGGCTGCAATAAACGCTGTAACATTGGCTTGCTTTTTGTGGTTTTGTTTTATTGATGTTGACAGAGAGAGTGGTGCTCATAGCAAGCAAGCATTCAGCTGGGCTCTATTTGTTTACCCCTATTCACATGTTGGAGACTGTAAAAAAAAACCACTCTGGATTTACCGCAAAGAGCCGTTTTCATGGCTCTCGTAAAACTTCACCATCAGTTTGAAGAAAGACGACATGATAATCACATAAATAAAAACAAATAATATAAAATGAATACCCTTTTTACAGTAAATATACTGATATATAGTGCTTGTGTGTACCTTTGGATAGAACTTACTCACATACAGTACATTGTTATGAGTTTATGAGAGAAGTTGAGGATAGGAGTAGGCCTAGTTATTTGTCTCACTTTCGTCTCCCTTGCCTAACATGATGTGTGTTGTAGAGACAGCCTCAAGGTTGATCTGTATCCCGCTGCGATCTGTCTGGATAAGCCCAGCCTGGTCCGCGATCAGTCTGGATAAGCTAGCTCAACAAGCCCGCCTGCCCGCCCGCCCGCCGCCTCTGCTGACAGAATGTGAATGCGTTTGACGTTCCTGTTTCAGAAAGTTCTGCCGCCATCCTTACCCCACCCCACCCCACCCCTGGCACAAAAAAAAAAAAAAAAAGTTGTGACTTTGACTGACTGTTTCCTAACAGCTAATAACAGTTTCCTTTCTTGTTCTGAGTTGTATCCAGCTGGCCCCGTGGAGGGCAGGACATGAAGTTTTAATTGAAACTCAGCAGAACTTTAGAAGGAGGAGGGTGTATGTCCAGGTGACTTCTCTGTAGGTGTGCCTGTGATACTGTACACATATTAGACTTTGAAGTTTGACAGTTCTGAGGGGGGAGAAGAGAGGGGTGGAGGTTTTTAACCTCCCAGAGAAGCTTCCAGGGTTGCAACCCTGGTTTAGATGCAGGGGGGAAAGCAGGCCTTGAGGTTTTCTTTTCATCCACTTGTCTAGCTTTTCACTCAACTGAAGACCATTTGACCTATGTCCACCCCCATCCACCAATCTCTGCTCACCCGTGATGGCCGGAAACATGATTGTCAGATCTTGGCACTGTACATTTGTTATTAAATCCAAAGTTTACTTTTGCAGAGATGAGAATGGAAAAGAGAGAGAGAGAGAGAGTGTGTGTGTGTGTGTGTGTGTGTGTGTGTGTGTGTGTGTGTGTGTGTGCTCTGTCCTTATTTTTACCCCTCTGTGTATTGCAAAGAGGTTGGATTTCTTTTGCGTATGATGATGAAAAATGGAGTGCAAAACCTGAAATAATAAAACTTTTTAAACAGTTTTAATTATCAGGCCAAACAGGAAATGGTTTTTAGTTTCCCTAAAAACATCCCAGTGTAACCAATAATGCAAACTCATGGGGTTTACTGCTTTCAGGAAGGCTGCAAATTAAATGTAATTAGATGCTGAATTTGTTGTCATAAAAGCAATGCAGTTGCAAGATGGATTTTGTGCACTTGCCCGTAACACTGTAGAGCAGTGTGTTTAACTTACAGTGCTATATGCAAAGATTTTCTACCCAGTTCTAACTAGGAAATGTCCTTAGAATGCAGCTCATAGTCCATAACCAGAGACCCATGGAATGCCTCTCTCAGCTAAATCAATGTTGATTAATGCTATTATTGTCCACAATATTAGTTTAATATCGGCCTATCAACCACAGATGACACAGTGACAGAACCAAACTGTGAGTGTCTGATTACCGTCTTATTGTTTTGTCATCAGTTATCATTACCCGTTGCCTCAGTCTATCTGTCATAATCAAATTGAAAAGAATTTTAAAGAAGCTAAAAGAATTATAGAGATCACAAGCAAAGAGCTTTCCTATCTCACACCAGAGCTCCTGTTTTATTGTTGGCATAACTGCTGTTTCACACTGCTCACGTCAGTCGACGGATCTCATTGGGCCTCATTCACCAATATCTAAGAATATTAGAATATTACCTCACTCAAGTCAGATGATGTGCTACGTAACTTTAAAGCACTTCCGCGCAACGATCTGATGTTGAAGAGCGATTTCAAGCCCAATATTCTCTAACCGAACCAATCAGAGCTGCTGGCAGCTGTAGATGGTGTGACGTAGCGAAGAAGCAACTGTTTTGAATCCAACCAATCCAACAAACGTAACCAGCGTCATCGATTGCTTTCGATGTGATTGGCTGAAGTGTACGTCAATTAAATTGATGGACAAGCCGTTTGTCCAGTTAGATTCAAGGATTTCTGGCTGCTGAAATAACTCGTCTTTCGTTGATCATCAGATGTTCGCGCGTAGCGCCACATCTGACGTTAGTGAGGTAAATTGGAATATACATCAGAACAACAACATATAAGAATTTTCTTAAATTTGTTCTTGAGGTCCCACATTCTTGAGTGTCTCCTACATTGGTGAATACTCATGGTGAATACTTATAAAAACTGTGAGTCGGATTTAAGAACAAATTTGAATGGATGGGGAATAAGGCTCATTAACTTTGAATGGAGCTCTCCCAAAATGCATTGTGGGTCCGTCCGTTTCCTCCGTCTAAAAGTTGAAAAATGTTTTCAGGCTGAAACGGAGCCGCCGTTCTCTACGTCAGACATGCCTTCTGTCATCCGCTGATGGACGTGCACCATGTGAAACAAGAGTAAGTGGACAATCTTAGGGGACTAACAGGGAGGCTACACTGGATGCGTCAAGTCAACGACTTATCTGCCGTAACAATTAGCTTCCATTATACACAATGGAAGTGGCTACACCGGATGCGGCACAACAGTGAACATTCTAGATTCTATTCCCCATTCATTTCAATGTATTTTTTATGGAACTTGACTTAAGACTTAACTTAACGCATCCACATGACAGATGGGGCGCGAGACATCTCTTTGCCCCCCAAATTCACAGTTATTCATCAGATATGCACATTTGACAGTAAATTGAGCTTTCCAATGGTGCTATTTGCTACTTGGTGTGATGAGGGGTTTGAGAGAATTTGGCTTTCAAACATTGAAAAAAATCCTATACTCGCAAAGTATTTCTCACAGAGATATTGTGCGCAAATTGAGCCTTCCAGGTGGGGCGTGAAAATTCTCTGCCTTCTAAAGTGGGGAATGACAGAAAAAGTTTGAGAACCACTGCTTTAAAGACATTGCTGTCTAACTGAGATCAGCGGAGACTTCTCGCTAACAGGGAGACAGTTGAGAGGGATGATGGGGAGAAATCTGGTGTGAATCAGTCAATAGCCCTGTTGTTCCAGGTGCCTGAATGATGCCATTACGAAAGAGAACAAGAAAAGGCTAAGGTTAAGCTAAGGTTCTTTCTACAGCATCACTAACACTGCTACACACCCTGATTGACAATACAATAACCATACAATAATAACCATGCCTCAGATACACTTCTGTGCTCCATTAGGGCTTTTAGGGTGGTTTTCTCCCAAGTGCTTAAGTCCGAAAAAGTGCATGGAGTTAAGTGATTTATTTATTTTGGACTTTAGCACCAGGGGGAATACTCCCCTAATTGAAGAGGAGTTGGCTCGTGATAGTAGGGATTGTGAAATAAAGAACTCCTCACTAAAATGAAGAAGGGAAGAGGCAAGTCTGTTTAATAGGCAAAACAACAATAAAACAATAACAAAAGTTGTTGACAATCAGGAAAGTATTGCTTGGATGTTTTTCTTGTTGTTTTTCTTGTTGTTGTTGTTGTTGTTGTTGTTGTGTGCTTTATTATATCCAGGCCTATTTTCTTAGAGCAAACTGAAATGTATAAGATACCTGTTGAATATCCGTTGTAATGGTTTTGATTGATGTTACCCTGAAGCTACATAATATGAAGTATAAAATGTGTATATTGACATTGTCTATTGACTTAATGGCTGAACTATACAGAACAAAATAGAGATATGTTTATGATTATCCACCATAACTGAATCCTTCATAGAGACAACACAAAAGTATCAAAGGCACATAAGCAAATGCTCCTAAAATTAGAGTATACTAAAACATCAGAGACACCCTTTCTCATGTCACACATAATTAGAGGATGCAGTAAAGCTGCCAAGTGATGTGTCAAAGCAAAGTGACTAAAATCACTAAACACCTTGTGCAAATGCTTACTTTGCACCTGCCTCTCATATTTGAACGTGAACGACCCACAGAAAAGAGAGGACATTTTCATGGTGATTTGGAAGACCCTGTGGATTTTTCATTTAAAAAAAATCAGCTGCTTGTTTGTGTCTGTCTGTCCATGAGGACAAAACGTCAGACCCATTTTCATACCACATGCACAAAGGGAGTCAATAGCTATACAAAAAATAAAAGTAAAGAAGATGAAAGAAAGTACAGAAGATGAAAGAAAGTAACAGCACAAAAGGATAAAAATCAGCAAAGGCAAAATGCTGACTCTTAGAGATTGCTTTCATGTGACTTGAAGTTAAGGTAACTTAATGAAGATCTTTAACTGTCTCTTTTGTTTTTAGCTCCTTTGTAGGCTATTGAGGACAGTGGCGATCCTAAATATTTCTGATGTGTGGTGCTTTCCAAAATACACTTGAAAATATGACATGAACATATTTAGCTAAGGAGTTATTTTTTGTCTAAGAAATGCACAGCTGTGTTGTCATTTTTAATTAGACTTGCCCAGTGGTTTACTGTCTATCAGCCTGAGTCGAGACAGATGGGAAGAGGTTCTGATTTCTTAAGCATATCCAAATATACAACTGAGGGTTGAAGGGGAAATTTTGAGACAGCCAGCTTGTGTAGCCCATTGTAGTTACCAGTTTTTAAAACTGTGAACTGTCCCTGCCTAGAAAATCCTTGGAAATTCAAGTGATTTTTGAAAACAGTCTCAGAGTTATAAAAATAAATATAGCTTTGTCCACTTCAGAGGACCCAGTTTTTGAAATGAAACCTTCCCCTTGGCTATTTGATCAACATTTACATGCCCACAGGCAAGGTGAAAAACACTCATAATCAGTCCTCCACATATTACTACTCCTCTACTTTTGTCTTTTTCCAAACAGTATATTTGCCTTCCACATTCCTTGACACTTTACTAACTGTCCCATGTTTTATTAATAATTACAGTTTGGTCCATATGTATGTGGATACTGACTCAAGTTTTGTTAGTTCACCCTCTTTAAAAATAAAGTTGAATGTCCGCACACTTGCTTCCCGTTTTGCTTTTTTATTTTTTTCACCAAGTGAACGTTTTTATCTATATTTCGAGTCTGATGAAGAGTGAATAGCTCGAAAATGTTCACTTGGTGAAAAAAAATCAAAAAGCAAAACGGGAACAAGTGTGCGGACATTCAACTTTATTTTTATAATACTTTGACTTTTTTGTTCTGCACCTGCATCTTGGATGTGCGCACCACTTTCTTGTTTAGTTTACCCTCTTTACAATGACATATTCAAATCAGAGTCAATATACAGTAGGCCTAATGCATTTCGGCAGAAAGCACAGTCTCCAAGCTCTTCCAAATTGTACAAAGTGTTTAAGAAATAAAAACTGTTAAACATGGGCCACTCTGTCTTTACAGGGATTAAAAGTAATTGGACACTTAGATCAGAAGCTATTTTTAAGGACATATTGTACGTAGACATGTCCTTCTCTACATCATTATCAGTGAAGAAGAATTTTGGAGTTGATACCAGCAATGGAGTTGTTGTTTTGAACACACACCATGTGGTCAAAATACCCATTGGAGGTTTGTCACATTCTCCAAAACAAAACACTGGTGACCTTCACCTCAGAAAAAGGCCTAGATGTCCAAAGAAGACAATATTCGTGAATGATTACAGGATAATGTCCATAGTGAAGAAAAAACCCTTATACAGCCACCATGCTGTAAGCTATCTGCCTGAAATTGATCAAAGTTTGTGTGAAATGAAAGCACCATAACTTTTCTAGCACCAGAGATATAGGGCTTTTAGGAAGCTGGTAGGCTGGAATTGGTTAGAATTTCTCTTATTGGTTCCAATGAAAATGCTTCATTTCTCCCCAGCATGCATTGCTTTAAGCCAGTCAGCCTCATCCTAAATGGACCCATAGCAGAGATCCTTTATTAGGGAGATAAACCTTGAGGACCCACTTCCTGGAGTCATGAGGGGCATGCCAAATATGGTTCATGGGCGGCATAGAAATATAACAAGGGTGGCGCTCACATAACCTTATGCTGTGGAGAGGCGGCGCTTTACCCTTTATGCAGTGGACTGGCTTATTCTGTAACATTGAGGTCTATGACAGAATCCAAGAATTTCACTGAATGTTTAAAAGTCTTATTTTTATGAGTAATGGATGTACATTTCCACGACTAGGGTGGCAGATAGCAGATCATATGAACTACACTTTGCTCCCATAGACATGAACAACCACGAAATATCTGGCTTCTAAAGAATCTGTGCCCATACTTAGACACACACCTGCAACTCAGGTGAGTCTAATTATACCTAATTAAGTTGAATTGACACTGAGGATGTCACGCCTTTATAAACCCCTCAACACCCATTTGAAATCACTCTTTGTGTGGTTGATTGGGTTGACTGAACATGGCATTCTTGGCAAACATTTTTGTGTGGTTGGTTGTTGCCAATTTCTGTAATGGTGAGTGTACATTTTTTTGGTCTCTGCATTCTGTCTTCCAATCCTGCCATAGATGAAGTCTTATTTTTATTTTTTTTCTATGCAGTCTTTGGTTCTCCTGTGGGGGGTGTTAAAGGTGGCCATGTGATTACTACAACACCCACTCCCCTCAACCAGACTCAGGCGGAAGTTACTAGTAAGACTCTTGTCTGTTGTTACTGAAAACTGTAGTAGGTAGTAAAGGAGTTTGTGTGTGAGTGTGAATGTGATTGTGGCATAATTGTGTGTTTGTTTACTACCAGAAGCTGGTGTAACGGAAGGTGTTGTTGCCACATCTGCCCCAGCTGAAAATGCTGGTAAGGACCTCTGTACATTTTACCTTTTTTTTTTTTGTTTTACATCAAATCATCAAACTTGGTTCTCAGAATTTGTACCATTCCATCCACAATGCTTTTATTTATTCATAGGAATCAAAGGTGGGCCAAGTGATGATGACATGATGGTAGATGTAACTCCAAATCCACTAAATCAGACTTCATCTGTCACAGATGGAGAAACTGGTGAGAACTTTGTGTAGTATTTGAACTTTAAATAATTTCATGTGTTGGCAAATCCTGATTTGAACCCACAGACAGGAAATTCTAAATAGCAATGCCAAAATGGATTTTGATTGTAATCTGAACATACCATAATTAAAGGAATATACCGGAGTGAATTCAAGCATAGCCCTGTTGAAAGCGCTTGCTAAATGCGCTAGTTAGCGAGTGGAACAAAATAATTTGGTACAGCATAGACCGAACGCAGAAGCGAACAGGCACTTTACACTGAATCAATGGGACTTGACTATTGGAAACCGAAAGTAAGATCTGAGGTTACATTGACTCAATATAAAGTGTTCGTGTTCGCGTTAGGTCTATGCTGTTCGAAATTCATTTCATGCGAAATATATTGCTGTTGGAAGGCTTGTGCAGCAGGGCTATGCTTGAATTCACTCCGGTGCATTCCTTTAACTTGTCTCCACCCTGTCCTCCACGTGGAATTCAAGATGGTCTAAGTGAGGATGATGCTGTGTTAACAACGATGGTAGCTGCACAGAATGGGACGACTCCAGAAGAAACTTCAGGTACTGGCATTGATATTTATTCTGTCCTGTTAGTGGTTTAACTTTATTCATGACCTGCATATTTAAATTCCTTAGCTGGAGGATGGCAAAATTTAAATGTTCAGTAGTTCATCTGTGTGTCGGCTTGGTATTTATTCATAGGAATCAAAGGTGGGCCAAGTGATGACATGATGGTAGATGTAACTCCAAATCCACTAAATCAGACTTCATCTGTTACAGATGGAGAAACTGGTGAGAACTTTTTGTAGTATTTGAACTCTGAAAATACTTATGTTGGGCAAATCCTGATTTGAACCCACAGACAGGAAATGCTAAATAGCAATGCTAAAATGGATTTTGATTGTAATCTAAACATACTGCACTTGTCTCCACGCTGTCCCCCATGTGAAATTCAAGATGGTCTAAGTGAGGATGATGCTGCATTAACCACGATGGTAGCTGAACAGAATGCAACAAGTGTAACGGAAAGTGCTGTTACCACATCTGCCCCAGCTAAAAATGCTGGTAAGGACATCTGTACATTTGACCTTTTGTTTTACATCAAATCAAAAATGCTTCTAAGAATTTGTACCATTCCATCCACAATGCTTTTATTTATTCAGTAGGAATCAAAGGTGGGCCAAGTGATGACATGATGGTAGATGTAACTCCAAATCCACTAAATCAGACTTCATCTGTCACAGATGGAGAAACTGGTGAGAACTTTTTGTAGCATTTGAACTCTGTACATACTGTCATGCTTGGCAAATCCTGATTTGAAACTAGACAGGAAATGCTAAAATGGATTTTGATTGTAATCTGAACATGATTAACTTGTCTCCACCCTGTCCCCCATGTGGAATTCAAGATGGTCTAAGTGAGGATGATGCTGTGTTAACCACGATGGTAGCTGAACAGAATGCAACAAGTGTAACAGAAAATGCGGTTACTACATCTGCCCCAGCTAAAAATGCTGGTAAGGACATCTGTACATATGACCTTTGTTTTACATCAAATCAAAAATGCTTCTAAGAATTTGTACCATTCCATCCACAATGCTTTTATTTATTCAGTAGGAGTCAAAGGTGGGCCAAGTGATGACATGATGGTAGATGTAACTCCAAATCCACAAAATCAGACTTCATCCGTCACAGATGGAGAAACAGGTTGGAACTTTTCGTAGTATTTGAACTCCGTAAATACTTTCATGTCAGGCAAATCCTGATTTGAACCTTGAGATATCTGAATATGATTAATTTGTCTCCACCCTGTCCCCCATGTGGAATTCAAGATGGTCTAAGTGAGGATGATGCTGTGTTAACAACGATGGTAGCTGCACAGAATGGAACGACTCCTACCCAAGAAGAAACTTCAGGTGCTGGCATTGGAAGTTTTTCTGTCCTCTTAGAGGTTTAACTTTATTCATGACCTGCATGTTTAAATTCCTTAAGTGGAGGATGGTAAAATTAAAATGTTCAGTAGTTCATTGGTGTGTCTGCTTGGTGGCTGACCTTAGTCATGAGACTGATGAACTGATTGGTTTTAATTTCGTGTTGAGAGGACTTCCTACAGAAGTCTTGACCTGCTTTCTAAACAAAGACTGTTCTTCCTCTCTTTTCTAGGTGCCTAGGGTCCTGCAAAGAAGATTCCAGAAGGGACCGATCAGGCTAAGATGTAAACTCCAGTCTTTTGACCAATTTCACTTGATTTGTCTGCTGCAGCCTGACTTGTCCATCATAAATACAATAAAGGCCTCATTTTTACTCAGTTCTGTGGTTGGGTTTGGTCGTTGAAGGAGGTGTCTAGTGCCATCGAACACACGTGTTCAGGATCACAGGAGTGCTGTCTGAAGGGGGGAAAAGCAACCAGAGAATGTCTGGTTAATGTAACTGGCTGTGGATTGGTATAAATGCAGGCTTAAGGGATGTCTTTATATTGTAAGATGCCACTATATAATAATCCTATAGCAAAACTATTTTCAACCAAACATGACTTATTGCACCAAACCTGCTGGTTATTTTAATGAAGAAAGTGACACTAAAAATGAGGCCTGCTGTCATGATCCTGTCGGAGTGCGCAATGGATTTTGACTGTAGGAGACAGATGGATATGCTACTGACTAAAGGCTATGGGGCTTAGTGACTGGGTAGGTTGGGCTGACTCCTTGTAGACTTTCCATTTATTAAGGGATGACCTAAACTGTGTAGCAATGGCCATTATGAAGAGTAACAAGATGTGTAGCCAGTAGGTTAACTTTATTTGCAAAGGAGATGCTAGAGACAACTTGGTTATTTAGTGAATGTCCATCTTTTTGAGATATGAAGATATTGCTTATGGAGAAGTTTTCTGAGTGTTGGATTAACTGCAATGGAGGTAGAGTGCGAGCATCAATGAACATCACATCAAAATGACATGCCCCACGCACCTCAATTTTAGCCACTTTTGGTTAATGAATGAAAATAACCATCTCAAAACACATCCGATTGCTATGATTGGGAGTTATACATGGAGTAGCACATTCATGATCAAATTAGCCCTAGAAAGCCTATCCCTCCAGATTGTTTTCTTTAAACCATATTTCTTTAAACTTTTAAACCATTTTCCTTTAAACAATTACTCATATTGCCATTTCTGTGGGAGTGGTCACAAATAAGTGGAAAGACAGTGGGGACCTATAATACATACAGTAGACAATATGATTTACAATAATATATGCATAATTATCACAAATGAATTGACAAAATATCTCAAATTGCACACAGTGGGAGTGTTTACATTGGACCCAATGAGAAGGCTTCATTGCTATCCAGCCTGCATTGTTTTAAATCAGACAGACAGACAGACAGACAGTCATCTCAAATGAGCCCATACTGAGACACACACCTGCAACTCAGGTGAGTCTAATTATACCTAATTAAGTTGAATTGACACTGAGGATGTCACGCCTTTATAAACCCCTCAACACCCATTTGAAATCACTCTTTGTGTGGTTGGGAGGTGACTGAACATGGCATTCTTGGCAAACATTTTTGTGTGGTTGGTTGTTGCCAATTTCTGTAATGGTGAGTGTAAGTTTTTTTGGTCTCTGCATTCTGTCTTCCAATCCTGCCATAGATGAAGTCTTATTTTTATTTTTTTTCTATGCAGTCTTTGGTTCTCCTGTGGGGGGTGTTAAAGGTGGCCATGTGATTACTACAACACCCACTCCCCTCAACCAGACTCAGGCGGAAGTTACTAGTAAGACTCTTGTCTGTTGCTACTGAAAACTGTAGTAGGTAGTAAAGGAGTTTGTGTGTGAGTGTATGAATGTGATTGTGGCATAATTGTGTGTGTTTGTTTACTACCAGAAGCTGGTGTAACGGAAAGCAATGTTACCACATCTGCCCCAGATGAAAATGCTGGTAAGGACCTCTGTACATTTGACCTTTTGTTTTACATCAAATCATCAAACTTGGTTCTCAGAATTTGTACCATTCCATCCACAATGCTTTTAATTATTCATAGGAATCAAAGGTGGGCCAAGTGATGATGACATGATGGTAGATGTAACTCCAAATCCACTAAATCAGACTTCATCTGTCACAGATGGAGAAACTGGTGAGAACTTTGTGTAGTATTTGAACTTTAAATAATTTCATGTGTTCGCAAATCCTGTTTTGAACCCACAGACAGGAAATTCTAAATAGCAATGCCAAAATGGATTTTGATTGTAATCTGAACATACTGTAATTAAAGGAATATACCGGAGTGAATTCAAGCATAGCCCTGTTGAAGGCGCTTGCTAAATGCGCTAGTTAGCGAGTGGAACAAAATAATTTGGTACAGCATAGACCGAACGCAGAAGCGAACAGGCACTTTACACTGAATCAATGGGACTTGACTATTGGAAACCGAAAGTAAGATCTGAGGTTACAATGACTCAATATAAAGTGTTCGTGTTTGCGTTAGGTCTATGCTGTTCGAAATTCATTTCATGCGAAATATATTGCTGTTGGAAGGCTTGTGCAGCAGGGCTATGCTTGAATTCACTTCGGTGCATTCCTTTAACTTGTCTCCACCCTGTCCTCCACGTGGAATTCAAGATGGTCTAAGTGAGGATGATGCTGTGTTAACAACGATGGTAGCTGCACAGAATGGGACGACTCCAGAAGAAACTTCAGGTACTGGCATTGGACATTTATTCTGTCCTGTTAGTGGTTTAACTTTATTCATGACCTGCATATTTAAATTCCTTAGCTGGAGGATGGCAAAATTTAAATGTTCAGTAGTTCATCTGTGTCGGCTTGGTATTTATTCATAGGAATCAAAGGTGGGCCAAGTGATGACATGATGGTAGATGTAACTCCAAATCCACTAAATCAGACTTCATCTGTTACAGATGGAGAAACTGGTGAGAACTTTTTGTAGTATTTGAACTCTGAAAATACTTATGTTGGGCAAATCCTGATTTGAACCCACAGACAGGAAATGCTAAATAGCAATGCTAAAATGGATTTTGATTGTAATCTAAACATACCGCAATTGTCTCCACGCTGTCCCCCATGTGGAATTCAAGATGGTCTAAGTGAGGATGATGCTGTGTTAACCACGATGGTAGCTGAACAGAATGCAACAAGTGTAACGGAAAGTGCTGTTACCACATCTGCCCCAGCTAAAAATGCTGGTAAGGACATCTGTACATATGACCTTTTGTTTTACATCGAATCAAAAATGCTTCTCAGAATTCGTACCATTCCATCCACAATGCTTTTATTTATTCAGTAGGAATCAAAGGTGGGCCAAGTGATGACATGATGGTAGATGTAACTCCAAATCCACAAAATCAGACTTCATCCGTCACAGATGGAGAAACAGGTTGGGGAACTTTTCGTAGTATTTGAACTCCGTAAATACTTTCATGTCAGGCAAATCCTGATTTGAACCTTGATGATATCTGAATATGATTAATTTGTCTCCACCCTGTCCCCCATGTGGAATTCAAGATGGTCTAAGTGAGGATGATGCTGTGTTAACAACGATGGTAGCTGCACAGAATGGAACGACTCCTACCCAAGAAGAAACTTCAGGTACTGGCATTGGAAGTTTTTCTGTCCTCTTAGAGGTTTAACTTTATTCATGACCTAGCATGTTTAAATTCCTTAAGTGGAGGATGGTAAAATTAAAATCTTCAGTAGGTCATCGGTGTGTCTGCTTGGTGGCTGACCTTAGTCATGAGAATGATGTACGGATGAACTGATTGGTTTTAATTTCGTGTTGAGAGGACTTCCTACAGAAGTCTTGACCTGCTTTCTAAACAAAGACTGTTCTTCCTCTCTTCTCTAGGTGCCTAGGGTCCTGCAAAGAAGATTCCAGAAGGGACTGATCAGGCTAAGATGTAAAGAACTCCAGTCTTTAGACCAATTCCACATGATTTGTCTGCTGCAGCCTGACTTGTCAATCATACAATAAAGGCCTTGTTTTTACTCAGTTCTGTGGTTGGGTTGTTTGGTCATTAAAGGAGATGTCTAGTGTATCCAACACACCTGTTCAGGATCACAGGAGTGCTGTCTGGAGGGGGGGAAAGCAACCAGAGAATGTCTGATAGTCTGGTCAATGTAACTGGCTGTGGATTGGTATAAATGCAGGCTTAAGGGATGTCTTTATATTGTAAGATGCCACTATATAATAATCCTATAGCAAAACTATTTTCAACCAAACATGACTTATTGCACCAAACCTGCTGGTTATTTTAATGAAGAAAGTAACACTAAAAATTAGGCCTGCTGCTGTCATGAGACCTGTCAGAGTGTGCAACGAATTCTGACTGTAGGAGACAGATGGATATGCTACTGACTAAAGGCTATGGGGCTTAGTGACTGGGTAGGTTGGGCTGAATCCTTCTAGACTTTCCATTTCTTAAGGGATAAAATAAACTGTCTAGCAATGGCCATTATGAAATGTAACAAGATGTGTAGCCAGTAGGTTCACTTTATTTGCAAAAGAGATGCTAGAGACAACTTGGTTCTTTAGTGAATGTCCATGTTTTTGAGAGATATGGAGATATTGCTTATGGAGAAGTTTTTTGAGTGTTGGATTAACTGCAATGGAGGGAGAGTGTGAGCATCAATGAACATCACAACAAAATGACATGCCCCTCGCACATCAATTTTAGCCACTTTTGGTTAATGAATAAAAAAACCAACTCAAAATACATCTGATTGCCATGATTGGGGGTTATACATGGAGTAGCACATTCATGATTAAATTAGCCTCCTAGAAAGCCTATCCCTCCATTTTTTTGTTCTTTAAACCATATTTCTTTAAACTTTTAAACCATTTTCCTTTAAACAATAACTCATATTGCCATTTCTGTGGGAGTGGTCACAAATAAGTGGAAAGACAGTGGGGACCTATAATACATACAATATTATGTACAATAATATATATGCAAAATTATCACAAATGAATTGACAAAATATCACAAATTGCACACAGTGGGAGTGTTTACATTGGACCCAATGAGAAGGCTTCATTGCTATCCAGCCTGCATTGTTTTAAGTCAGACAGACAGACAGACAGCCATCTCAAATGAGCCCATACTGAGAGACACACACCTGCAACTCAGGTGAGTCTAATTATACCTAATTAAGTTGAATTGACACTGAGGATGTCACGCCTTTATAAACCCCTCAACATCCATTTGAAATCACTCTTTGTGTGGTTGATTGGGTTGACTGAACATGGCATTCTTGGCAAACATTTTTGTGTGGTTGGCTGTTGCCAATTTCTGTAATGGTGAGTGTACATTTTTTTGGTCTCTGCATTCTGTCTTCCAATCCTGCCTCAAAATGAAGTTTCTATTTTTATTTTATTTTTTTTCTAGTCTTTGGTTCTCCAATGGGAGGTGTTAAAGGTGGGCATCAGATTGTTACTACAACACCCACTCCCCTCAACCAGACCCAGGCTGGAGTTACTGGTAAGAATCTTTTCTTCTGCTGCTGAAAACTGTAGTAGGAGTGTGAATGCTGTTCTGTGAATGTGGCATAATCATGTGTGTTTGCTACCAGAAGCTGGTGTAACGGAAAGTAATGTTACCACATCTGCCCCAACTCAAAATGCTGGTAAGGACATCTACATTTGACCTCTTTTTTTGTTTTACATCAAATCAAAATTAGTTCCCAGAATTTGTACCATTCCATCCACAATGCTTTTATTTATCAGTAGGAATCAAAGGTGGGCCAAGTGATGACATGATGGTAGATGTAACTCCAAATCCACTAAATCAGACTTCATCTGTTACAGATGGAGAAACTGGTGAGAACTTTTTGTAGTATTTGAACTCAGTCAATGCTTTCATGTTTGGCAAATCCTGATTTTTGAGATGGGAAATTCTAAATAGCAATGCTAAAATGGATTTTTGATTGTAATCTGAACATACATATAACTTGTCTCCACCCTGTCCCCCATGTGGAATTCAAGATGGTCTAAGTGAGGATGATGCTGTGTTAACCACGATGGTAGCTGAACAGAATGCAACAAGTGTAACGGAAAGTGCTGTTACCACATCTGCCCCAGCTAAAAATGCTGGTAAGGACAACTGTACATTTGACCTTTGTTTTGCATCAAATCAAAAATGCTTCTAAGAATTTGTACCATTCCATCCACAATGCTTTTATTTATTCAGTAGGAATCAAAGGTGGGCCAAGTGATGACATGATGGTAGATGTAACTCCAAATCCGCAAAATCAGACTGAGGCTGAAGTTACTGGTAAGAATCTTGTCAGCTAAAAACTGTAGCAGGTTGTAAAGGAATTTTGGAGCCTTCTGTGAATGACATATATGTGTGTGTGTGTGTGTGTGTTGGCAACAGAAGCTGGTGTAACAGAAAGTGCTACTCCCACATCTGGCCCAGTTAAAAATTCTGGTAAGGATCTCCAAACATATGATTGTTTTACATCAACTTTCCAATGTGGTTCTAAGAATTCCTACCATTCCATCCACAATGTTTTTATTTATTCATAGGAATCAAAGGTGGGCCAAGTGATGACATGATGGTAGATGTAACTCCAAACCCACTAAATCAGACTTCATCTGTCACAGATGGAGAAACTGGTGAGAACTTTTTGTAGTATTTGAACTCAGTCAATGCTTTCATGTTTGGCAAATCCTGATTTTTGAGATGGGAAATTCTAAATAGCAATGCTAAAATGGATTTTAATTGTTATCTGAATATGATTAACTTGTCTCCGCCCTGTCCCCCATGTGGAATTCAAGATGGTCTAAGTGAGGATGATGCTGTGTTAACCACGATGGTAGCTGCACAGAATGGAACGACTCCTACCCAAGAAGAAACTTCAGGTGCTGGCATTGGAAGTTTTTCTGTCCTGTTAGAAGTTTAACTTTATTCAGCAAAATTAAAATGTTCAGTTCATCTGTGTGTCTGCTTGGTAGCTGATCTTAGTCATAAGATTGTAAGGATGAACTGATTGGTTGTAATCTGATAGGTTGTGTGGAGGGGACTTCTAACAGAAGCCTTGACCTGCTTTCTAAACAAATACTGTCCTTTCTTCTCTAGGTGGCCATGGTTCTGCAAAGATGTAATGAACTCCAGTCTCTAGGCAACTTCCACTTAATCGGTCTGCTGCTGTCTGACTTGTCCCACCATGAATTCAATAAAGTCTTAATTTCTAAAATCTCAATCTTGTCTGTCTTGATGGATACACAAGGCTTCTTCCTTTAACCCATCAATAGCCCTGTTCAAGGTCAGGGCTGTCTGTAGGAAAAGCAAGCAGAAATGGATGCAATATAAAACCAGATAGCAAACCAGCATTAACCGACATCAACTTAATGGAGCATAGGGAACTATAAGTGAGTTTCGTACCCTAATAGATGAGTTTTGTCGGGTGTTGTTTGGATGGCTAGGGTTGACCATAATGTATTGGTTATGGAGCGTCTCACAAATGCAAGGGAAGAGGGCAAGTTTATTACGGTCAGGCTTTAGTGTTGGTGTGTGTCTGAAGGCCTAAGGGAAGTCTTGCTCTACTACCCCCCAGTGCGGAGACTAATGTGATTTGGTGATGTTAGTCACAGAATATGGCTTCGTCTGCAGGACTTGAGCTAGCTGTAAGAAATAAGGCCACGTGCTAAGGAAGCAATCAAGCTGTAACTGAACATGTTGGTCTGAGATGATTGCATCTACTGCCTTTCATATAGCATTCACTGGTGATGAGGGAGGGCCCCATTTTCTTTTATTTTGAAGTTCCAGAGTGTCTTCATATGGCAAAACGTAAGAAAACGTAGAGCAATCCAGTGGTATTTGACTATATTTGCAAACCAGTAGGTCAGACCTAAGCTTTTTCTAGTCTATTTACATGTCAATTTCACTTCCACTTCTGGCCTTTTAAGATAATATATATAAAAAAATCACATTGCTCCTGGGGCCCTGTTAAGCATGTGAGATGCATCTGATCTGTGTTTGTGTCTGTGTTCAGCTCAGAACACATGCTGAGTATTACTCATCTGGAGAACAGGTTCACAGTGAATGATGAATTGAGAACACACCATTGAGCTTCAAAAAGAGTTTTCTGCTTTAATGCTGTTGAAGCTATTTTCATGGGCAGAAGGCTAGTGCTGTTTGAATGGACTTTAAATAATCAACTGCAGGATGACAAATCATAAACAGCATAACTTGTGGAAGGAAGACCGAGTTTGCTTTTTAATTTCTACAATTTTCATGCCTCATTAGTAGTTTAAACAATTTAATCAAAATGTGCAGGGAGATAGAGAGAAAGAGCAATGTAAACTTTTGGACTCTGATCAGGGCTGTGACCTTATCGGCAGCTAATATAATCATTATGGTAGAGAAGGCATCCCTTGGGTTGAGTCCTTGATGAATTGGGAAAACAGATGAGCTTGCCTTTAAGACACGTCTCCACTTTTCAACTCTTGAGAGGAATTTTGCTGGAGTCAACAACAATTGAAAATGTGGTGCAGCTGAAATGAATCTAAATGCTGACAAAAACCAGGCTGACTGATTTTATATTACACATCATTGTGTACAGGAGTACTTTTACCAGCGGTTTTGAATGGCTAGACATATTTAGAAACACTATTTTAATGAGAAAACCAACCAGTGAAAGGACACAGACGTGAGAAGAAGGTTTTTTTTTTTTGTGGGGCACAGATGGTGTTGGTAATGTTAAGAGAGAATCTCAGTATGAGGCAGCTGGGGCCTACTGCTTTGGGGGCTTTGAGCTTAAATAGAGGGGTTGCCGGTTCGATCCCTGACCAGGGGTGCGTCTCCCAAACATTTACGAGCTATTTACGGGCTAACTGGGGCTTACCAACATCGTGGGAACCATGAAACTACGAGAGAGGTGTTCCCCAAAATGCTCGTCCATACTATGGAGGTGAAACCTCCATGTTACGATGTACGTAGCTACTATGTCCTTGTTTCTCGAAATCATGGTTCCTGCGCTATATCGTAAACAACATCGTAACTTGATCCGTACCTACGAGAGCTCTTCACCTCCCGTAACAAGTTAGTATCTTACTACAACACTGTAGTCAACAGAGGGCGTTGAACATACCATAGTTGGGTAAATTTGGAGACAACGAAATTGTTGATTAAAAACACTTCAATGATGAGTAAGACTTGGTTATATACTGACAATGTGATTTCCTGTTAATTATTAATATTATAGGCCACGTTAGTCTCCTTGAGTATTTTCATGATTTAAATTAGGCAAGAGATATAGTGTGTATTGAGATGACTGGTGGCGTAAATGGATAAGCCAGTGCGCCTTTGAGGCGTATAACGGTGATTCCTGCGAGTTCAAAACCACCTGTCAACGTGTGTGGGATTTGTTTCTGTTGTCCTCTCCTTTATTATTTAGGAAGAATTTTCATTTGGAGAAAGTGGTGGTGATTATTGGTGATAACAGGTGTAATGGCAGGCCTATTCAATTAGGAAATTAGATGGTTTCGTTGTTAATGTGAGTGTTATCAATCGGTAGACGTTCAAATGCAAAGATAATATTGCATGGAACAAGCGGGGACAGGCGAATTGTTATAGCCTAGGCACTAATGCGTAAACTATGCCCAAGCAAATGGATAATAATTTCAGTTTATTTGTCTTGTATTGTTTTAAATATAATAATTTAGACACAGAGTAAGAAGATATTCTATAACAATCACCTGGCATTGAACCTCCGACTGCTCTAATGAATGTGAGTCAAAGCTGTGCGCTTAACCCACTAGGCCACCTGCTGCACGTAGAGGAAGGTTGCTCACATCTAATTAGACTACTTGCCAATATAATTTCCTGTCGTTATTATTTCTTGTATTTTCACTCGAAGGTGAAGATAAACTAGACCACTTTTGGCATATGACTTAATTGAATCTTATATTGATCACAGGTTCATGTAACCGCCGTTATTAACTGACTATATCAACATAAATGTATAAACGGGACTGGCATGCTTCCTACCGCGAATGCGCCCGAATTGTCTCCGAACACTTCCGAAAACATCTGCAAACATGGTCGTAGCCGTAGGAACTATGGTGGTACATACCAACATGGTAGAAACTTACATAGTAGTCTACCATGTTGGTAGGCGTTTTTTGGGAAACACCCATAGCTGAGCACCTACCTAGTTCCCACGAACATCGTACTTTGATGGTAGAATGCTAACATCCATCGTTGTACGGGAAACGCACCCCAGCAGGATAAATGTGGGATGGGGAAATGGTTGAGCACTGCTCTCCCATGCCAACATCCGCGGCTTATGTTCCTTTGAGAAACACACTCAACCCCTGTAGAAGGCAGCCCACTGCTCCAGGTTAGTGTGTTCTTCACCTCACTGTGTGTTTTCCACTACTGTATCATACAAGGTTGCTCTTTATAGAAATCATTATGTGTAATTTCTACACCCCACTGGCAGTTGATCCAGCCTGGATAATTTGCACTGAAACACAATGAAAAGTGGACTCCTTTGGACAAACTCCACAGAAGTTATTTTAGCTGTGTTTACCTCTGGAGAGACTGGCTGCATGAGGGATCATGGGGAAGTAGCCCACACTAGAAACACACTTATAAAACACACCAGCATCCTCATCATCACACCGAACTCCAGGTAATTGCTTGCTGGACCCTCACGTAATGATTCCTTCCAGATGCCCAGCGGATGATCAAACAGGTGTTGAGATTTTATTTGATGTCTGCCTCACTCACTCACTCACTCACTCAGATAGCCCTAGAACTATTTGGCTGAGATGGCCAAGCGAATGGCAAATGGTGGATCCCAGTGCATTCACAGAGATCAATGTACATTTATGAATGAAGCTCGACTTCAGATTGGTACAGAATATTCTATAATGACCGACCCGGCTGCTACAGTGTCTTAGGTTTCACGGTTTGATTGCTGTCAAATTGTCAATGGCTGTTGGAAAATTGCTCTGGCAGGCTGGCAGCTTTTGGGCTTGAGTATTGTGGCTAATTGGCCAGAAAGAGAGTCATAAAAAAATAAAGATAATAAGAGCGTTATAATGGAATGGGAAATCAAAAAGTGACTGAGATATCAAAAAATGAGAATACAATATTAAATAGAGCTGAAGGAGCGACGAGAGGGAAATGGGTATAGAGTCTGCTCTGAAATACTCTTTGGCCATTGCTTTTTCTGTTATACTCTAGCTATGTTTGGTGGCATTTCTAAAACTCTGGTTCTTAATTGTGATTGGTTGAAGCGTGTTTGATGTCATTGTAAATTCACAATTTCCCATGGCTCTGACCATCTGCATTTTGTTCTATATTGTTGTGCCACATGAAAGTGAATGGTAGCTGCGTCTGTGCGTTACTTCAGTAAAACGAGATATACTTTTGGGTGGAGGAATTGGTATCTATGAATAATTTGCTACAAGACAAGACCTTGTGATTTACATCCATGAAACCATGCCAAGTTAAAGTGGTAGCCTAACAATTTTAAAAGTGCATTAAAGCATGGTGTCTAACAACATTCATTGTAAAACCTGCATAACCACCAGCCTCTCTTAGTTTATTGCTTATTTCTCACCTCTCTGCAAACTAATGTCAGGTGTCGACCAGCCTTCCCATGAATTCAGCTTCTTTTAATGTGGAATGGAGGCTGCAGCACTGGGAGACTCATGTGAGAGTTAGAAACAATATACCACAATCTTTATAACAACAAGGCATCTCACCCAAGTAACAATTCACTTGCCAAATTGCATAGAACAATAGTGTGATTGTCAGTGTCAACAGACTGCTAATCTCGCCTACTGAGAAAAACTTCAGAGCTCCAAAACCAACAGAGATAACAGTATGTATCACTGAGCATGTGCTACTGGCAATTCCAATGCAATCAAGATGCCTCGTACCAAGCCAGAACGTTTTGACTAGGCTATGTGGTTTGGGGAGTCCAGAGAATAATTTCTGGATAACTGGAAATTGCCATTGTTGCAGAGAATGTCTTACAGAAAAGAATAAAAGCAGGGATTCTGTAAAGAGCAAAGAAGACCTATCTATTACAGAGGGCCCTTCTAAAGAACATGTATAGCATAGCGACCAGCTGGAAGCGAGAAAGTAATGCAACATCCCAGGGGTCAAGAGAACAAGGCTTGTGAGATGTATTTATAGAGGTGTGAATCATGCAAGCAATGTGTGGAACCATATGGGAAGAAAGAGTTAAGTGCTACAGTAGATGGTTGACTTGACTGCACTGACTACAAATGTGGTGGAGGAGGGCACAAAATGATGAAAAGTTTACACTCAATCAGACATGAGTTTGTTGATATTCTATCTGCAATGTGAGGTCAAAAAAAGTGATTTTTGTTGTTGTTGTTGTTGATATTTCAGCTATTAGCTATCATGAATTATGTTGCAGAAGGAAATAAATTGGACATCTCAGAGTAAGTCCTTACCCTCAAAGAGGTTATTGGGCATGGGGTTCAGTGCTTCTTAAGTGTATCTGTACAGACTGAAAAAAAAAAAATATGTTGCTAAAACATTAATTCAGAAGAGAAGAAATTGTGCATTTATCTGAGTCTGGAATTGGTTCTCAAGCAACTGAAAATCACCCATAATCATAAACCACTGGCAGTCGCAAACATTGCCAGATAATACCTCTCTTTTCTCAGAGCAGAAGCAGAGCCCCATGCCCAAACAACCCCCCCAAACCCCACACACACACACACACACACACACACACACACACTTTCCCTGATTCCCACCGTCTGCTCTTCTAGTGAGGAGAGCCTCCATTGCAGCAGACAAGAAGCCTTCCCCTCTTCCCACTCCTCTGGGGGTTAGGATGGTGAGGTGCTGACTGATTAACCCATCCTGGCAGACAGGAGACAGCAATGAGGGGGCTGTGTGTGTGTGTGTGTGTGTGTGTGTGTGTGTGTGTGTGTGTGTGTGTGTGTGTGTGTGTGTGTGTGTGTGTGTGTGTCTGTGTGTGTGTGTGTGTGTGTGTGTGTGTGTGTGGTGGGGGGAGAGGGGAGACAGCTGTTGGCCTCAGCCTGTGCCCAACATCTCTGAGCTGACATCAAGAGCTCGGTCACAAATGAGGAACAGATTCCAGCATGACACAAGGACAGCGCTGCCAGTTTTAATGGGACCTGATTGCCAGTGTGTTGCCTCACCTCACCAGGGATATGGGACCTAAGGTTTTACCCACAAAGGTGTGGCAATTGTTAAGATTTTTATTTCTATTTATTTATTTATTTTTATTGTTATCTGAAGCCTTAAAGAGGAAATGCCATTGTACACAAGGTGTGGCAGCATTCAAATGGCATTGAAAAGTCAAAGTCTGTTTATCTTATACAGCTTTCTTTTCTGTTTTGCATAATCTTAAGAAGCACTGAAATTACTACTTTAAGTTAATAAGAGGAAAAAAATCATAATAAGGAGTGCTAGTTACAAGGAAGTGCTAGTTACTAGGCTGTAAGAAATGCAGAGAAATTATGTCTGCTAGCTTCTTTGTGCATTAGTTTGGGGGTGGGTGTGTGGGGGTGTGGGACCAGAGAGGCAAGGTTGGTGTTTGTTCACCAATTTTATTATCTTTTTTTTATTTCAGCAGGGAGAATTGCAATGTTCACATGGTGATCCCTGTCCTTATTATCCCAGTGGAAGCCCTGTGTGAATAGGGTTGAAGATTATTAATTAGCTCTCCCAAGTGCTGTCTAAAAACGCCTCACTTGGGGGACTATAGTCAGTGTTTAATTTCAGATATCTGTGTATACTCTGTTAATAATGTCATGGAAATTAATGGGTGTCAGAATACAACTTTTTTTTTTTACAATGTTTTATCGACCTCAGTTGGAAGTGTTGAAATACAATATATTTTATCTTATTCTCTCTGATTATAGGCCTAAGCTTTGTTATTTTTTAATATCATGCAGTGTGCTACAGTAGATCATTTCAAAGGAGCTGTGAATGCTGCATGCACATAATAAGGAAGTATCCAGAGACATGGAAAAATGGCTCTGGAAATATCCAATATCCATTCTATTGGAAATTTCTCTTTTGCTCACCAAAACATAAAACACAAAAGACAGAAATATAGTCATTATTGTAGAAATACAGTCATCACATATCAATCAAACTGTTTTCACTGAATCTCTTTTTCTAACTTTAACACTCAGTAGCCTACAGTGCAAGCATTATTTCAAAAGGCTGCTTTACTGTGCATTACTTGTGCTTTTACAATGTTATATTGATCATTATTAACAACATGTTGAGCAATATAGCCTGGCCAATGGCCATCCCCTTTGTCTACACTGCAGATGATTATCGAGTGGAAATACGTAGGCCTACTGTAGGAAGGCAACGCCAGGCTAAGCATTAAAGGACTATTTTAAATTTGAGACCTGCAAAGATGCAAATTTGTGTCTCAGTGTTTACAGTTTTTTTTTTTTTTTTTTCCTTTGGCAGGGAAGCCTCACCAATTAAGCCAGAACAGAGGGGTTTCTCCAGCACGGCTCGGCTCTCTGATGATGGGTGGCAAGGCAACTCCTCTCTCCCCTCCCCATTGGCTCCCAGTGGGGCGGAGACAGGCAGATTAATGCCAGGCTAGTCACATTTGTCAGAAATGGATAAATGCCGTCCGCCAAAGTGGCGGTCGCTCCATCATCCCAGCAGAGCCTCAGTACCCTGGGCTGGTGGGGTGGGGTGGGGAGGGGTAGGGCTTTGCAGTGGGAAGGAGGCAGCAGAGACCCACATTGCAGGCCCCACATGGGTGATGCTGGCTGGGACTGGGAGCTTGGCTGCAGCCGGGCGGTAGAACGGGGTGGACGAGTGGAGGTGGTGGTGGGAGTGGGGAGGACGGTAGACCAAGTCGTGTGTCAGATTTGACAGATTCACAAGGCCCAAGGCCACTCGATCACACTGGCTTGATGTGGAGTGCTGTGTGTGTGTGTGTGTGTGTGTGTGTGTGTGTGTGTGTGTGTGTGTGTGTGTGTGTGTGTATGTGTGTGTTGGGATGGTGTGGGGGAGAACAGGTGGCTCCCAGGTACACATGGTGTCTGCAAAGTTGATGATGTCAATTCAGCTCTTGCCAGGCTTTGAGCACAGGCTGGGGAGGTTCCCTGCGTCTCCCCACATCTAAAGCTCACGATGGATCATTAATCAGCACTTACCTGTGTGTGTGTGTGTGTGTGTGTGTGTGTGTGTGTGTGTGTGTGTGTGTGTGTGTGTGTGTGTGTGTGTGTGTGTGTGTGTGTGCGTGTGTGTGTGTGTGTGTGTGTGTGTGAGTGTGCGTGTGTGTGTGTGTGTGTGTGTGTGTGTGTGTGTGTGTGTGTGTGTGGCTGTTGAAACACATAGCGTCTCTGCTCACTGGCACTGCTGGATGTCATCTCCTTGTTTAATTCTTTGCTCCTTCCCTGTAGGTTGCATCTCATGGATTAACTTTTTCTTTTGTTTGGATTAAACCAACCAATTTACACATAAATTACTTGTAAACAAATTATGCAATTGATAAGAGCAAATTAAGATATTTATCCTGTCTCCCTGCTGCGTTTACCCCACAAGATATTCAGAGTTTCTGCACTAGTTTCTGCAATTCACATGCAAATTACGCTGTGAGAATTTTTTGAAAGTCGTTGACATGGGCAAGGCATAAAAAAAGAGAAAATAACTGCATATCAGTGGAAAGAATTACACACTCTGCTGAAAACATGAGGGCACATAGAGACACATTTGTCTTTTGGATCGAAACAACAACAACAACAACAACAAAATGTACTGTAATGTTTGAAACCAATGTTTGAACTTTTGACAAAACATCATTTTTGTTTTTTTCTCACCTACTTAAATATATAATCTTACAGGAGGTCATAATTGAGACCCTCCATATTTTTCTGTTTTTAAATATTATTAATGGTTAAGAAATGTAATTGTTCTCGAGTAAATGAAAGTGGCATTTAAAAGCAAAATAAACAGTGTATGATAAATTCTTATCCTTTTCTACACTCCCTTGTTATTTATTTATTTTATTTTTTTCACAAAAAGTTTCCACAGAGTGATAAACATTTTTCGAAGACATTCATGACCTAGTTTTGTGGAGGCATGTGGATGCTGGCAGCAGGCAAATAATCCACTTAAAGTGGGGATAAATGATGCTGAGGAGAGGTTCAAAGAGCACATCCATCAGATTGGAGCAGCACAGGCTCTCTGAGGTGACTGCGTGTCTGTGCGTGCGTGTGTGTGTGTGTGTGTGTGTGTGTGTGTGTGTGTGTGTGTATGTGTTTGTGTTTGTGTATGTGGGTGGGAGGATCAGTACAGTGCAGATCTTTGCTGCATTGATCACGTCCCTCATTTAGAGCAGAGTGGTAATCAATGCAGGCCAGAGCAATCCTGCCATGATGGGATAGTTTGATGTGTTGTTGTGTACACAACAGCCCTGGATTCATAGCCAAGAATCACACCGACAACTCTCTCTCTCTCTCTCTCTCTCTCTCTCTCTCTCTCTCTCTCTCTCTCTCTCTCTCTCTCTCTCTCTCTCTCTCTCTCTCTCTCTCTCTCTCTCTCTCTCTCTCTCTCTCTCTCTCTCTCTCTCTCTCTCTCTCTCTCTCTCTCTCTCTCTCTCTCTCTCTCTCTCTATCTCTCTCTCTCTCTCTCTATCTATCTCTCTCTCTCTCTCTCTCTCTCTCTCTCTCTCTCTCTTCAGGTGACTGCCCACACCCACCAATCAGTGATGTTTCAGTGAGTGGCCAACAACGTCGTTAAAAGTGCACACTCTGTCCACACAGCATGTTTGTTTGTTTGTTTGTTTGTTTTATTTTCACAACTAAACTGCATGTAATCCAATCAGGTAGTTATGATTTTCCTTTGCTAGATAGTATTATCATTCATCACAAATTATATCAAAGGATCTTGCCAAAAAACAAGCCTAATTTCAAAATCCAGAACACTGGATGTCATAATGTCTTCTTGACACTATGACCATGTAACCTGTAATATGCTATTTTATAACATCAATACAGTGAACATTCATTGCATCCTGGAGGGACTTTTATGTAGAAATTAGATGGAGTTTACAGTGAAAATCATTGTGAAATTGCTTGCAAATGTTTAGAAAACACCACCACAAAACCAAAAACAACTAGAGAAGTGCTTAGAGAGCGCAGACCTCCGCCAACATAATGAGGTCACTGATGGTGTTTTGGACCACCTATCGCCACCAAAATCGAATCAGTCCTTACTAGCCCCACACATAGACAGACAGATGGACAGACACACACACGCCGGCAAAAACAACCTCCATGGCGGAGGTAAAAATCACACAAAAAAAATTAAAAAATCCTGGAGGGACTGCTTAAAGCTAAGAAAGGTCTTCTGACACTACACACTGACAACATTATTGCAATCTACTGTATCATTAAAAGGGTTGGACACTGAAGAGAACTGATAGAGAACCCTGTTGTCTTTATGCTTCACATTGGCGTCACCATTTAAGCAGTTTATCTTGTTGGCTGTTCTTTTAAGTACCACACACTTCAGGTGTTTTTTATTGCCATTCCAAACACACTACAGTGAGATGAAATTCAGTTCAAACAACGTAAAAAAAAAGACGTTCAATGCATGGCTACATTAGTGTATGCTTGAAGGTGAACATAAAGTGCAGTGACCTCTGGAGGTAGAACATTTTAAGACAAACAAGGGACAGGGCAGAGGTGGATGTAGGATGTATAATTTAAGAATTAGCGGAAGAGAAAAGAAAAAATAATTTCTTGAGCCTTGATTTTATGAAGGCTTCATTTAAACTGATCTTGATTTAAAGTGCCTTGGGACATCCTCTTATATGGTAGCCTGACTAATAAGCCGACTGTTGACTCCGTCACAGTCTGGAACAATGCAATTGAAACATGTTTCCGTTTGGATATGACGTATCCTCTCACCTGGCTCTCACTTCCGCATTCAGCAGTAACAGATCGCTAGCTAATTCCAATTTATTTTGACATTGTAGCGGCAATAAGTCCTCAAGATCATGAATGTTAATGTCATGTACCAATTTTGTAAAGGTAATTCGAAAGTAGGGGGGAGAATAACGAACGTGTTCAGGCAAGTTAAGAGACATCGCTCTAAACTGTGTGCTGATTGGCTAAACCGTGAGCGAACCGAAGTAAGCGCTCTGGTCCAGACTAGTGCGGAGGTAAAATTCATTTTAACGTAAGTACATAGGATGGCACTGCCAGAGCTACTTATATGGTGCTACATACTGTACATAAAACTGCATCAAAATTTAAATTTAATATAAGATATGCCTTCACTGATGAATGCCATCCAGTAGTAGGCTATTTCAGAGTGTCTGTGCTGTTAGTTGTCCTCTGCTTCCACCTACTGTGTTTATTACTTTACCTATAATGAGGCAGGGTAAATAAGGCTCAGAGGGCACATTAGCTTTTCCCATAAAAGTCCCAGACACCCTCCCAAATAATTAACATGTACATTACGAGGCCACTAACAGAAACTGTATATCACTGATGCAAACTACAGACAGGCTAGAGCAATTGTCATTTTAATGTAAAACTTTGTAGGAATAAGTTGCATGACATCTAGCATTGTGTCCTATTGTGTCTATTATGAATAAGAAAATGAAAACAGAATTAAAGCATAAGCTCTGTGGCAGCGACTGAAATGAAATTGCTGGGAGAATTTAGAGGTGAGCTCATGAGTATATCAACACTGGCATCTGTATCACTATCATAGTCATCTGATAAAAACCATCTTTTGAAGAAATTGCTGCTTGTAACTATGAGAAATTCATCAGCGTCAGCATCAGTATTCTATGTTTAACTACAGTATCTTCGATAGGATTATTTTGGAAGTTCTTGGGTAGGAATTTCTTTAACCCTTATGTTCGAAGACATAAAAAAAACTTGCCTTGCAAATTAGTAGCCTAGAATCTCCACCTTCTCTCCTCCTCACTACTCATTGCTGCTCAGAAGGTCACAAAGGTTTGTGCGTGCGCGCACACACACACACACACACACACACACACACACACACACACACACACACACACACACACACACACACACACACACACACACACACACACTTCACCCTTTCGTTATTCTCACACACTACACTAGTTCAAGCACCTCCCTCCCTCTTTTCTTTTGGAGGCTTATCAAGGCCACACGCGGGCAGCTGTGCCTCAGTCTCTCCTGTACTCCTGCAGCCCAATTAGAGATCCTCTAATAAAGCCACGCCGCTTCTCTTCCCCTTCCCTTCCCTTCCCTTACTCTCTGCTTCGGTGCTTGGAGTCCATTAAGTGTCAATGACGGCAAGAGGCAGTCATAAATAAACAGCAGAACCCCAGGGACAACAACACAGGATAATAGAGATCTAACACGAGGCGGAGGGAACTGGATTTATTCCTCATGCTTTGGCTGGTGAGATGAAGACAGTGACTGTGTGTGTGTGTGTGTGTGTCTGTGTGTGTGTGTGTGTGTGTGTTTGGTTCATCATCTCTGTGAGGCAAGCTCAGTAAATGCACAGTGCATGTTATTCTGATAACAAATGATCGTTCGTTGAAGCTAGAATTGTTAATTTACACAAAAGAAAAATATTTAAATAAAAACTTACTCAACGTTGCGTGGAAAAAAATGCATTTACAGTACATGCGTGCTGAATGGTAACACAAAGAACTACAAACACTCTGAATCACATGACTTAAGAGGCAGTCATAGATGAGGTGAGACCCACAACTGGGTCACCCTAGGAAGTACTACGGCAAGGAAGGAGGATTGAACTAATGACAGCCGGAACCGATTTCCTCATCCCTGATCCTCCAACTCAACAGCAAGTCAAAAGGAGTTCAAAGGCAGCAAACTTGGAGAAAAACAGTGACTCGGCAACCATTAGCTGAGTTCTAAAAGGTCTCCCCTTCACTCTCACTCTTCCTTCTCTCTCTCTCTCTTTCTCTCTCTATCTATCTCTCCTCTTCCCTTTCTCTCTCTACGGCACACTCTCCTAATGTTTGCCAGCGTCAGAGGCTAATCTATGTTAAATCTACTTTCATTGCTATGCTCCGCGGCTAATGTTTTGCCTCCAACAGTGTTCTCTTAATGAGGGGGTGAGAAGAGGTCTGGGTGCGGCAAACAGATCAATGAGCAGGCCATGGACATGTTAAACAAGCCCTAAGCTGGAACCCTAGACTTTCAATGAATGCCTTTGACTGTAGCAGAGGATCAGGGACTAGCAGGTGCAGTGGGGACGTAGCCTGGCAAGCCAACCCAGTACAGCAAGCAAGAAGCTGTACTGGGGTCTGGGGCAACACGATTGGTAGTGTGGGCGGGTTTAATCGTTTGACTCTAACGCTACAAACCAATCAGAGCGTTATGTAGTCGTGAGTGGTGGAAAGTCCATAGTGGAATGTAAAGTAAAGTAAATTTTGTTTGTATAGCACATTTAGCGACCGAAAGGCCACTCAAAACGCTGAAGATGTAGACAACGTAAACAAAGTAGGCCTAGCGATGGTTGAGGCCTAGCGATACCATTTGAATTTTCAGCCTTGCAAAACAATGACAATTGACAAAACTGACCCTTGCTGCAAATTCAATTGACAGCCGCAAGGGGCATCTAGAATTCTAGGGTAGTAGGGACGATGAGCTGGAAACTTCCCTCTATCTCTTCCCACAGCACCTGAAATTGTGTGTGTTTTATGTTGTGAACAGCAGAACACATAGCACAGTGCCTGTGTATGATGATGACCCTCTTCTTGGTTGCCATGATACTACAAGGATATCTCAGAATGCATTCAATGGTAGAGTAATGTTGATAGAATTGATAAAAGGGGTCACCTAATTCCATAGAAGGTCTCAGTCTTCATACACACATGCAATATACACACATACATATGCACACCACTCCTTTGACTGAGAGTAAAATAGAGGGATGAATATATTCATAGAGAAAGAGAATACAGAGGTTATTTGTAGCTGATGTGTTATTATCTAGAGATGAGAGATGCTTCAGGTATTATAATTCTGTAATAGCATGGCAGAAGTAGGTCTACAAGACACAAATTTGCATACAAGTCACGTATGCCGCATACTCTATGTGTATTCCTGACCAAGGCTTTGATAACAATTTTTAAAAGATGAAAAATAACATAAATAAAGATTCCACAAAGTCTTGTTTTGCTGGATACATACATGCATACAGTACTTGCAGTATGAACCTATGGACTGTAGTTCAGGTAGTTCACTATTATGGGCTAATATGTTTAAAAGATCTCTAGCAGGACATGTTAGCCTTGTAATATTGATGTTGGCATCACTTATGGAAGTGTAATTATTCATTTTTAAAAAAATTCAAAATGCTTCTGTTTAAGCGTTTTAGAAAATCCTTTCACCCATAAGCTGACCCTCTCTATATATCCAAGTATAAAAATAAAACTTAAAACTATTTTAAAAAAATAATAAAGTAAAACTTCAAACTATTAAAAAAAATAAAGTACTCATGCAAGAGTTGATATTAAATGTTGGCCTAAAGAAGCCATTTTTTTAGTATAAAAAAATAAATGTAGAAATCTATGAAGTTGATGCTAATCTTGGATGAGGGCAACAGATTGAGGGGCTGTGCAGAGCTGAATCTGAATGGACATTTATTTGCATGGCTTTGAAGGCAGCTGTGTCCTGCTGCCCCTGTGTTTCATCTGTGATTTGCTGCTCTCTCCCTCTTCACTGGTTTAGAGGTTTAGTCAGGCAGCGTCAGCTGCTCCTTCTGCAATCAGCGGCCAGATGCAATCCTCACTCCGTTTGTGACAGAGTGGTCCGCCACGCGATTGATTTGGACCCTTATCTCGGTCCTGCCCAGTTCCGCACGAGTCGGAAACACAAATTGTGAATTGGGCAGAAAGTTTGAGTGACTTGTGTGGTGGTCTATGCAATTACTGTCAAACTTTTTTTTTTTCTTGGACTATTTTGCCCCTGGATATTGCACTTAGATTCAGTGGCATTGTGAAAGAGGCTGGGTAAAATATTCTTTCTTGGAATGGCTTTACTGCATTATCTTAATCTGTTTATTTGTTACTAAATGATTTGTTTCTAATGGAATTGCAATTTATTCACAAACCTATAAGGTGATTGCTGCCTAGGAACAATACTTAGCCTCAGGTGGCCTGATACTAAAGATGGCAGACAGACATTGAATACAGATGACTGACCCCATCTGTGACTGTGCCATCATTTCTGGAACTCACAGCTCAAAACATTTCGGTTTCATAAATGTCCTTCTACTCCACCGATTGATAGCACTCCTTATGTGTTTTGTGTTGTTTCTTTACTCTTTCTCAAACAGTTGACTTTGAGGAAAGGCATGCAATACATGTAAATTAAAAATAAATAAATAAATAAAATAAAATAAAAATAATAATAATACATTTTACAGAAAGTTTATGATAGAAACAGGAGACAGAAGCAGAACGCAACGTCGGGAAGCAAGATTGATGCTAAAGAATCTTAGGCCTATTGGCAAACATGCTAACCTGTCCATTCAATAGCAACTAAGATGCAAGTTTATGTCATGCATTTCTAAAAGGTTGATTGTCTGTTTTCACTGCAAGCCAGGACTTAACATTTCTCAACTTCGCCATTTTTGCATTACAAATCAGCTGCAATATATTACTATGGAAGAACATTAAAGGGACACCAGGAAACGTTTTACTGTTAATTTACCATCCTCGAAGTCACTTCGATGATTAAATGGTTCATTAGGGGGTGACCAATGGCTCTCTAGTCAGTCTCTAGCATTTGTTTCGCGGTAATCCCGCTTGGCAGAATGACTGGTCGCGGGTCCACGAAATAGAAACTGAAAGTAGATATAACTGAAATCACATTTATTACCGGCTTGTCAGACAACGTAGCGCACGAAAATGATCATCCTTGGCTCATACTTTTTGGTTTGCAAATAAATTTACAGTGATTGTTGAGAATGTACAATTTAGTTGTAATTTTTATAATATTTCGGAGATTGTAGGTGGAGCTCCGGAGATAGAAAAACGCAGTCCTGCCCGGTGTCCCTTTAAGTTGAAACGTGATGTACAGTAACAGTAAGTGATGGGTATTCTCCTATGTACATAAGTGTCTCTGCTATGATATGCAATGGCAGTTGTTGCTTTGGAAGAAGGCAGTCACCATCACTCAGCATCTAGAGACCTAGAAAGGTCAAATGGTTCTCATCCACCTCACTCTCCAGCCTGAGAGGCCTTGTCATGTTTTGACAACCTCTTGCAGAACATCCAAAAACACCACGTAATGGCGAAGTCTGCAGAGTCACCCATCCACCCACCCACAACTTGCCACCCATAGAAGTGGATGGAAGCGGAAGGCTATACCTGCCGACAGCAGCGCCCTTCAGTGCACCTTTGCCTTAGCTTTAGTCGTGCGTGCCTGGTGGGGAAAGCGCCGGCACAGAAAAGTGAGGCGCCCTCAGGTGTAAACTGATGCGCCCAGACAGAACGAATGGAAGAGTGGTGAAAAATTAATTCTCGGGAGAGGGGGGGGGGGGAGTTAGCTGGCTGAGGCAGTACCTTCAGTTCTTAAACTGAACACACACACTGACCAGCTTCACCCTCTCCAAAACCCTGCTGCCTCCACCCACAAAAGATAACTAAATGAGGCAGAGACATGACACACATTACACAATATTTCAGCATTATATATTTATGGAATCCATGGTGGGTCTGGAAAAGAGAAAGTGCATGTGCATGGTGAAGTAGTGTGTGTGTGTGTGTGTGTGTGTTTGTACACGTGGGGTTTCAATGTGACCTTACTTTCACGCTGCGGTCGTCATGGGACCCACGTGAGACGACGCAAACGTCAGGCAAATGTAACCTTTGTCAATACCGTTTAACAATGATTGCACCGCGGGGGTTCCCTTCTGTCAGTAACCTATCTGTAGCAGAATTACTTTCGACATGTTTATCATAATGAGAGGCAAACAAAAGGGGGTTGCAGCTAAGAGCTGTTGATGTGCAGAGTTTTCTCCCTTGGGTGAATGACCCACACCTTAGCCCATCGTGTTCCATTTTCCTCAACAAGAAACTGACCTGCCGGAATGCGAACAGACAGGAAGATGTGCCCTTTGACCTCTTCATGCCTAGCGCATCATCTGCGGCCTCCCAATAAGACATGTGACTTGAAATGGTGAGACGCTGCCGCCTCTAAATTGGAAGGGGGGGGTGTTTAAATCCCATTTGCATAGCTCTCACTATTTGTTAGCTGCGGTGTCAGTTACCCACGCTAACGCCTTTGTTCTCAGCTTCGCTTCCAGTCCTTGTTGAGCACCAACTGGAAGAGGCTGGCACATCACACACACACACACACACACACACACACACACACACACACACACACACACACACACACACACACACACACACACACACACACACACACACACACACACACACACACACACACACACAGACACTGTGATGCATCTTTATCAGGTTTCTGGCAGGGCCTTTTTGAGGTTTGAGGGAGTCCAGACTGGGCCGTGTTGGAGCTTCAGCTAGCAGGAGAATTATGGAAATGAGTTCCACCTCCTTTCATGCATCTATTAACAGTACAAGTGTGTATAGCACGAAAAGAATTCCAAATATTGATATTTATATTCGCCTGATGATAAGGGGGAGAAGACTTCTCTGAGGCAGTCTTTGTTGTGCAGCTCTGCTCACAGCTCCGAGATAGAGAGTAAATAATATACTGTATTACATTAGTTTCATATATGACTAGTATGCCTCTGCATTTAAGCTGTCAGCTATTCTGGTCTGACATATGTGCTATATGATTTCCACAAACGTACACACATTCCTTCTTGTGGTGTTTTCATATATATATATGTTTTGAAAGATATGTCACTAGATAATTATACTGTAGAGAGAGAAAACAAATCGTCTTGTCATGCCCATACTGATTTTTTTTTCTCCCCTGGACTGAAATAGGGCACATTCTGGAGCAGTAACAACCTTACCACACTCTGTTGTCTTCCTTACCACACTGTTGCCTGTGTTAAGAACATCCCACTCTTTTGTCAACATTGACAGGCTCTTCACCGAAACACACACACACACACACACACACACACACACACACACACACACACACACACACAGAGAGAGAGAGAGACACAGACTCGACTCACACACACACACACAGACCCCCCCCCCGCCCACCCCACCCCAAACACACACACACACACACACACACACACACACACACACACACACAAACACTTTGTGAATGTTATGAATGGTGTGAAGTCAAGCTTGTAAGAAAATGAAGTTACCCACTTGACTTGAAAAGCAGTGCAATCAGAACTCAGTGTAGCAGTCGTTCCTTGGAGCACAACTGCCAGCGGCATCTCCCAAGAGGCCAAGCCTCAAAACAGACTGCTGCCATGATAACCCCACAAATATACAGCATGAAAGCAATTATACACCCTTACCACAGTAGCGGAGCTGCCAAAACATTCAGTTGAAGCCTACATAAAGCACATCGTAGGAAATGAAGAAAAAGAAAAAAAAAATGGGAGTGTTTGACAGAAACTCTATGATCAGACTTATTGCGTTTTGAAAGTTCATTGTTACAGTAATATAGGCCTATAGAAGAAAGCAGCAATGAGGGGGGGCAATCAGTAAGTGAAACCAATGTTGTTTGTAGTCGTTTGTGTTGAAATAGATATGTGACCAAGTTTGGTTAAAGGAGAAATTTGGTGTGATAAGGACCCAAAGTATATTGTAACATCATAAAAAGTTGGAACACTTGCAGGGAGCAGAATTTTGATACGTTCTTGCAGGCTGGAGAAAATGACTTGCTAGTTGTACCTTCCAGGGGCATCTAGCTATGTGTTAGTAGCCAAATCGCTGTTTTTATTCATAAAAAGGCTCAAAATAGCCCCACAGTTTGTTTATAGTATAATGATAGTTCCAACATAACTAGGCATTGAAATCTTGGTAATTGTACAGATAACTACTTACCACCGAGCTGGATGTCTCCAGAAGCTACAACTAGCAAGTGGTTTTCTCCATCCTGCACAAACGTCTCAAAATTCTAATAATGGTGTGCGGTATCTGTTTGTGATCATCATAATAATAGCTACATGTACTGACAAAAATGAATACATTTAACTTCTCAGTGGGGAGCTACCTTTGAAGGACTGCCAGGATCTCAGTCACTGAAGATGAAAACTCATCATACAAAAGAAGATCTGCAGTTACTTTTCTCCTTTGGCAAGTGTTTTTATGCAAACTAAATGAGTTATATACTGTATCTGCTGTGCATTTCTATCTGAATATACAGTGCACTGCCCATCTGTTATCAAATACATGACTTTGGTCTTAGTTCTTTGATATACAGTAACCTCCCTACTGTGTGAGATGTGATTGCTTATGGTCATTTCTAGGAACGCTCTAGTCTTATCTTGCCCAAAACCTGCACCAGAGAATATGAATAGATCTTCTGAGGATTTAATTCCTACCATCATTTCCATAAGGCACCACACAGTGAATATAGGCTATGCACCTCTTTGAGTTCTAATACATTCAGATCTTTCTCTACTAAGGATAGACACATGAGGGGCCTTAGATAAACGCCAAGGACGGAATCAGCACAGTTCACACAGATATGATATGATGCTGTCATAAACCTACTGTACACTCTATGGCTTCTAGTTATCAAAACATTTTCATTCATATTGAAGTAAAGAAGATGGGGGACCCCTGCTGATTGGATGTTTTTTTTATTTTTTTATTTTTCATAAGAGTGTATTTTGTGATGTTTGCATTGCTTATAATCATGCCTTCCGAGTGTTAAGTCGACATATAGAAGCCATCCAAGTATTCCACTTTGTGGCCTACAAGCTTCGCTTCACATAGCCTAGGTCAGTTGAGTCGTAGATTGATTTTCAGAATCTCCATTTTATAGCTGCGTTGAGATAGAGACTATTTGGATTTGTTGGGTTATTTTTGGATTAACAAATGCTGAAAGGTAGCCTATATGCTACTTTTGAGTGATGTTGTTTTGAACCTTTCAGTAGTTTTAAAAATACTTTTGTATCACTGCAATGACATGCCACACACACTGTCATTTAAATGCTTTAGGAATCACTAAAACCAAACTTTCTCAAAAACACATTTGATTGACGTGATTGGTGTGTCAGTAATTGAAAGTATAACCTTGTAATCATATAAAAATAGCCTTGAAGAATTTCATTCCACATTTTTTTTAATCATAAAAGTGATGGCTTAAAACTAAAAGTTAAAAGTTAAGAAACATTTTAATGTCTTGCTTTTCTATCCGAGAATTGTGTGGATCATGAAGTATGTGGCCTGCAGGCTGCTAATTGAATAACATACAGTATGTAATATGTAATTACATTTCTTGTTGGATTTGCTTTATTTACCAAAACCATATTAAATATCTGCAGTAACCAATTTAGAAAAGCCACAATCTTCAAAATCATATCCACCCCTTTGCTTGTCTATAATCAGTAGAAGCAAGGTCTCTTGATGTTAAAAATGTGTGTTTACAGGAGCTTCCAAAACTGTATCTGTATTTGTATCTTCACACTGCAATCGCTTTTGTCACTCATAAAAAATAAGTCATAGCCAATTTGTGTAAACTTGAGCAGTTTTATATTTGTTATACCCAGCTTTAGTTGCTTTTGTTTCTCTTGTCCATACAAAGTAAATCTCTTTAGCTGATTTTATAGCTTTATTCTCTTGTTTTGAACACTCATTAGGCTCATATCTTGCAGATTCAAAATGAACTGAGAATAGCATTTTTCATTCAGATGAATGAACTGCAGTGTCTAGTCTATGCGAACAAACAAATATAATGACAGTTTGTAAGTCTGCCTCGAATATGAATTGTTTCTTCATTCATCATTCAACTAACAGCACAGTCTTCCTATATACCTTTCAGAGTATAATATGCATATCAAGACGTAATTATTATATTGTAATATTCCTGTGCCATATTATGTACATGTAACCCCCTACCCAATATGTCCAGAAATTATTCTCCAATCACTGGGCTAATGGTCATTGTGACCAGGCTCTATATGCAATGCTGTCAGCCAATTTAATCAACTGGACACTTTCATAATCACATTATAATACCACTTATTCCTATGGTTTGGTAAACAACAGCAGAAGCAGCACAATACATAAACTTGACATGCCCATACAGTTTTCTCATCTTGCTTCACTCAGAGGAGACTGTATCAATTCAGGACAAGGTTTTGGTGTTTGCATATAAAAATCACCACCTTCTGAGATAAGTAGCTTTCTCTCCAAGGGTCTTCAATGTAAAATATACTGCATACATTTTTCGGTCTAAGCATTTTTTCTCCTCCTCTCACAGTGTCTGTATTCATTGGAATAGGGCATCTGATTATGATGGAAATGACACCTGCGTGAGATGAGATGCGTTGTCACGATGGCAGGGCCTGTCTAGCACAGTGTTGCTGGCGATCTCTCCTACTGTATGTCTTGCTTTAATTTAAACGCTCCTTCGACTACAGACTCCATGTAGCTTGCCGGAAGCGTTTTGTGGTGGGTTTAATATTTCAGTGCTGTGCAACTGGACCATCTGGGCTCTCTCAGGCCAATCTGGTACAAAGTATTGAGTTCCTCTCTCTCTCTCTCTCTCTCTCTCTCTCTCTGGATTCCACTCATGGCTTTTTTACCTCTTGGGAAATAACAGTTCTTGAAATTAGTAGTATAATATTTATTTGGCCAAGTGGACTGGTAGACTGGCAGAATTGGTGAGTTTTAGGGCTGCCTGCTGGAGAGGGTCTGGAATTTCACGCTCAGAATACTTGAGGCTCTTGTAAAGTTGGAACCCTAAAATGAGGAACCTTTACAAGAGCCTCGAGTATCCCGCAAAGATCTTCAAAGAACTAATGTATTTTTTGAAAGTGTTCCTGAAAGCTCCACTATGGGTTCCACCAGTGTGGCGAAGTGAGGAACCTTAAAAAGTGCTTTGAGTATCCTTTCATTTTAAGAGCGTACAGTAATCTCTCTACCTTCAATCGATGCACCACTCTTTTTCCCCTCTTACCCACTCACTCCTCTGAGGGGCACAACAAGCATTCTTTAATTGTCTTGGTTTTAGGGGGGTGTCTCTCCTGCTGTTAAAGTGATGAAAGGCTGTTTGGTAAAACCAGAGCCGCTTTGAGACACCTTGGAATAAATCCAGACTTACTTGGCTGAGCTTGGCCTTGCTGCATTTGTGCACCTGTAAATTGGGGAATCAGAAATAATAAACTGTGTGATGTTCACAGCAGGGGGGCATGCTCTCATGCATATTAGTCCATTATGGTCAACAGCAGAGACGATAATAAAAACGGAGATGACTGGTTTCAGCAGGTTTTTATCTCTAATTGTGCTTGAAATACCTG
>JAODXP020000006.1:27998981-28058981 GCA_027497455.2 Sardinella longiceps
AGAAGCACACACATGCACACATACACGCACACACATGCACACATGCACACACACACACGCACACACACACACACACACACACACAGAATTTTGGCTGTTTTCTCTTGCTTATGGCCAACACACACACACACACACACACACACACACACACACACACACACACACACACACACACACACACACAGAGAGAGAGAGAGAGAGAGAGAGAGAGAGAGAGAGAGAGAGAGAGAGAGAGAGAGAGAGAGAGAGACAAGCACACACATGCACACATACACGCACACACATGCACAGACACACACACACACACACACACACACACACACACTCCTAGTTTTACATGTTTTATTACAAGTGAGTTAGATCCCTCAAAGTCAAATTGCATGAAGTGCTTTGTGGAGCGTCTGGTCTCGGGGCAGATCTCCATCTGGGTGAAGTGTCGTCAGAGTGAGCTCAGCAGGAAAGGGAGAATTTATTTAGCTAATGACACAGCTGGAGAGAGCCAGATGCACAAGATTTGTGACTGAACTAGATCAGGAAGGAAAACAAATACACTAGTTAGCATTAATTTGATAGGATTAAACTGTAGAATTTTAATGATGCTATATTAACCTTTTAAGCCCTATAGGCTATTTTCAGAACAATTTCACCGCCTTTACTTAAGTTTTATAAGAGCCTTCAGTACATTCTATATATTGTCTTGCTATATGCTTAACTGAAATGTATATTTATACATTAGTGGTATATATTAGTCGTGTCAAACGATTAAAAAATAATCTGATTAATAATAAAATTTTGCTATGATTAATCATGATTAATCACCTTTAATCGCAATTTGAATGCTAGGGTAGGTTGCATCCTCATTTTGCCCTGGCAAGACCTTGAAGCTAATTAGCTGTCTTTGTTCTTCTCAAATGGGGCATTTACTTATCCCCCACCCCCACTGATTCCACAAACATCCAGTACAGTATGTGACCAAGACTTGGAGGGAAATTTTAGGCTATCCAAGAGTGTGCAGTGTTTGGTGTGACAATGCAGAATTTTGATGTGATTTCAAGACCCGATTACAATTGATTACATACAATTGTGATTGGTAGGTTCTCCTGTTAATTTTGATATGCGGTTGCACCAATATGAACAATTATTGCATGGACAGAGCCGTAGTAGTATTTATTTCAAATTCTACTAGTTTTCATCAGGATTAGACACCAATGGAAAGCTCTAGTTATCTAGTTTCACGTGATATGCACATGGTTTCTGTGTGATGAACACTATGCGTAATCAAACAGTGAAGAATGATAGCAAATTCAGGGGGCACGGCTTAGGCCTCGCTCTCAAGGGGTTAAAACTATTTCCCTCAATATGTTCTATCCTCTTTGCAGTAGACAGGTAAAACAGATTGAATCATGCCCAGCTCCACGTTTCTTTTTTTTTTTTTTTGTCATGCGCCTTCAAAGACACAAAATGGATTAATGTCTTGTAGTGCCTAACGGCCCTGATGATAACACAATTAATAATTATACTAAGCTTGCTTTCAGTCTGAATGCTCATTAACGATGTCTGAGCCTATTCCAATAATAAGCCAAATGCAGAATTCATTTATGGGAACTTGGGTCTATGATATAGTCCTAATGCCGCTTTAATTAACACAGCTATGCATCATAGCAGCAGCTAATTTTCTGTTGGGTTATTGCCTCAGGCATCTTAATGGAAAAATAACCAATGTGTAACATTACCAGAGACAAAACTAACCAAGATTATTTACAATGCCATTAAATGAAATGATCAGAGAGGTTGTCCACCATTGCAACATGGTAGTCGTGAAATTACAGAAACAAAGGCATCAATAGACAAAGCAAATCATACATGATTAGTTTTCTCTTAGGCCAATACGGGATACAGGGGAGTGGACTACTATCATGTTTGGTCTAAATGAAGTTGACCATGGCATTCTGGGATGCTTCCCGTACTGTCTGTAAAGCGTTGCGAGACAATGTACTGTATTTGAGCGCTCTACAAATAAAATTGAATTGAATTGAATTGAATTCTTGAGCTTTGAGGAGAAAAAAAAAAAACCACATTTTATTCTCATAAGAATTCTTGTAGTTACATGCAATACTCTTCCATCAGAACAGTCGCTATTTGTGTGAATAAGCTCATTTGGTTTATTTATACTTTAATACACTACTTTTTGTTCATGACCCCCGGCAGTTGGGTTGTCTCTTGAGCTGTAAATATGCTCAGGATTTCCGCTGTGAATACTTACTTACCACGGGGGAGCTTTTGCTTTTCCTTGCCCTTGTGGCTCAGTTGCTCTTTGTTAATGTCTTTAGTCCCTGAAGGAAAATCTCTTGCAAATGCCATAAATATAATTTAAATCAATTTAATTCAATTAATACATTTTTAATTGCCATTTTTATGCAGAACCTAGTGGAGGAGAATGATTAAAGCAGAGCTTATATCAATTAAGTGCTAAAAGCAGAAGTAATCTCAACATTCATAGGTACTTGTCACAACAAAACCTTCACCTCAGTCAGAACATTATACAGTCATTCAGTTTAAAAGAAAATCTCTTGAATTTACTGTATTATCCTTTAGATTAAATTGGTTATCTCTGCCACTATAGAACATACCACTTACTTAAACGATTCACATCCCACTGGAGGTAAAATATACCACACTGACCACACAGCTTGCCATCTGCTTCAGGGTAGCTGTAAGCAAGAAGATGCATGGCATGCAGACACACACTTAAATAAGTTTCGTCCCCATTTAGCCTAACCATTACTGCTCTTGAGTTTGGGCAGGCTTGTGCCCTGTGTAGCTATCTCCCCCCACTAAGTTAAATTGAAGTGCATTGATCTTTGTGTGTCTCTGTCGGGGCGCCATTAGCCAGGGCACAGAAAGATATTAAAACTGATTTAGTGGGACATGTGCCTATTAGTAATGACAGAACTGGGTAACATTTAGAGTCTTTCTTTCTTTATGGCTCTGTCAGGGGTATAGGGGAGAGAGAGAGAGAGAGAGAGAGAGAGAGAGAGAGAGAGAGAGAGAGAGAGAGAGAGAGAGAGAGAGAGAGAGAGAGAAAACACACAGACTCAAAATAAAGGACTTATGGATGGCTGTTTTTAATATTGATCAAAATGTTGGTGTATAGGTATAAAAAGGAAAATAAAGATTGACACGTCATTTATAACCATTGCAAATATGATTAAACAAGTGTAATTCAATATATGCAACTAATTGGCCAAGGCTGTTTACCAGACATACATTAAATGTCAGATGTGTACATATTACAGTATGCACAGAAATAGGCATATGCCACAAGGAGGCAAGCATGAGATATGTGTGGCCTTTGATGTGGTCTGTTGACAGGGTGAAAGGGAGAGGTAGAAATTATGTGTTATCTAAAATTTGCTGAGTTCAAAGTAAAATATCAAAATAACAGTAGTTGTGAAAATAGAGACAAGTTGGCAGCCATTTTGCAGCTGAGAACAATGGAAATGATCATTTGAATAATTAGGGGTGGCCTGTCATAGGCTACAGGGGAAACCCTCAATGTGTTGGCTGCAGGTGTCTAGTTACCTGGTGTACGCCCTCATGAGGAACATTAGTGCTAAAAAAAGTTGAAAAATGCATGAAAAAAGCATAACACGACCCCTTTAAAAAATCTTCCAAAGTTAGACTTTACTTTGGCCAACTGTATTTGGTGACCTCACCTGTGAAATTCCATAGGTTTTCAGAATGGGTTCAGTTATTGGTGTTCAAGACACTAGACAAGCTTGAACCCCCACCCCACAGCTTGCAAAGTTCACAGTCCAGATGCACCAACGTTAGCAGTGAACCATTTTTGTTTTGGGGCGAGTGCAAGCTGCTGGCTGAACCATGCACTTTCTTTTATGTCTGAGATGAACAAGAGGGATTTCTTTTATTTCCCCTTTAAATGAGCGAGCAGCAGGGCTTCCGTTGTTAGCGCTGTCTCGTAGAATCTCAAAGGGGCTTCACCAAGATCCTAATCGGCTTGGCAGACTTCCCACTTAGCACGGCCATAACTTTAAAATGATGAGCTGTGAGGTCCTGGGCTTTTCCATGGCAGAAAATCTCTGTTATGATTCAGAGGGAAAAATATCTGCCCCAAGGAGGTTTGCTAAGATGCTTTAGGATAGTTAGAGGCATTGTGCAAAGTAATAAAAGTCAAAGTTTTCGTAGCTTTAAGTGTTCAAAAGACCGTTGTTCTGTGAAAGCAAAAACAAATGGGATTTGTTGACAGTATTTGTATATTTGCCTCAGTTTCAATGATCTGTCAGTCAATGTGATTAGGAAAGCACAAGTCATCAACTAAAAAAAACATAATGGAATTTATTGGTTATTACTTATAAACAATGAATAATAATTATACTCCATTTAAATCATTTTAACATCAATTTCATTTTCAAAACATTTGCTATTTTTGACATGACATTTATATTTACGGTCTTAAATGGCATGTCCTGATATCAACAAACAGTCATGACAGGTATACTTTCAAGATTTTATGATTGATAGGTTTTGGTCAGAATCAATTGGAGAAGGCAAGAAAGGATGCAAGACTTCCTATCAAAACATGTGATAGGAGCTATCTTACCATCAGCCTCCTCCTTGTTGACATCTGCTCTAAGGCGCTGACAAGCTCTGACAGATCGATCCATGCGAGGTGATCTTGCGCTGTCACAGGTGTGGGGCAGGGATGATTGCTGTTAAACACAGTGATAGAGTATGACCAGAACAGCATCAAAGAATGTGGGGATTGTAGATTGTAAGGAAGGATGGCATTTTGTCTGTGGGCAGGACTGATAGAATTGTGTGTAAGGCAAAACAAACCAGAGGCAAACAAACTCTCTCTCTCTCTCTCTCTCTCTCTCTCTCTCTCTCTCTCTCTCTCTCTCTCTCTCTCTCTCTCTCTCTCTCTCTCTCTCTCTCTCTCTTTCTATGTGTGTGTGTGTGTGTGTGTGTGTGTGTGTGTGTGTGTGTGTGTGTGTGTGTGTGTCCGGGCATGCGTCCCATGGTGTGTGAGGAGGAAGAGCACTTCTGGGAGAGCTGGACAGATGGGAATACTGTCCCTTTGCAGTTGCTGGAAGACCTGCTGCCAGCACACAAGTGACACTTGACATTCTCTCTAAAGGAGAATAAAACACACACTCAAGCAAGCACACAAATATGAGTGGCCATGCAAGACCTTATTTATACCGGCTCAATCACATGAATACATTCTCCTCTAAAATACATGTATCCACTATTCACTATTACATTCATTCATACATACAGCACACCTTTCCCATATATGTATTTTCACTCTTACACTTATACATACTTATACATGCTTGTATTAACATACATGTATTTATTCTTAAAGGCAATGTAGGCCTATACAATACAGTAATATACCTGAACATATCTTACTGTAACTAACACATACTAATATTAACTGAATTCAGATGAACTGTTGGTAGATGGATTCTATACTGGATTTGCCAACAGTTCATAAGCTATCAGCAGGCATGGACTGGACATAGGGCATACAGGGCAATGCGACGGTCATTTTTGGGCTGAGGCTGTCATTTACTCATAATTTTCATGAAGGATTGGGCTAATCCAATTAAATCTCTCATATTCATGCAATATATCCAACTTACAGTGTTTTTTAGATAGCCAGCAACAACATTATTATTATTGAATAAAATCACGGTGGGCCGCCATGGCCAAAAATGGCAGGGCCATTTTTTAGTCCCAGTCCGTCCCTGGCTTTCAGATCAGATGGTAGCAAGACTCCAATGGTTGCCAAACACCACTTCATGAATTTCCCTCCTGGGATCAATAAACTCTATAGGCCTATTGTATGAGACATAAACGGAACCAAATAGTGCTTTAACAAATACGTTCAAGATTATTGTTATGGTCCTGTCGACAGTTTTTGAGAAAATGAAATGGACCTAGAATTGCTATAATTTCTGATATGTGTGTGAAAGCTCTTGAAACACAGCATTTGTGAATATGTAAGAGCTTCATTAGTTTTACTGCATTGCATGATTGGGCCAATAAGAAATGAAGTTAAATCACACACACACACACACACACACGCACACACACACACACACACACACACACACACACACACACACACACACACACACACACACACACACACACTTGCGTACTTACATTTTGCTACAGTTTCAAAATTGAAGGTGTCCTCAAATATCTCTGATTAAGTTTAACATGGTTATCCAATCTCATCCTCCCACCCACTCAACCGTACGTGCGCACTTGCACACACACCCACGCACACACCCCCACACACGTCCACCCACCCACCCACCCAAACACACACACACACACACACACACACTCACACACACACACACACACACACACACACACACTGGCTGAGTGGGAATCTGTCTCCTGCCTCTCCACAGGCACCAGATAGCATCCAGTTCGTGCTACTGAGGGTAAGCATCCATTTAGCTTACGTGTCACATGGGGGGCACCCCACTGTGCAGACATGTCTGGCTGGAAGCTTAATGATCTTGTGTGGCCTGTAAGTTTGTTTCACACACCCAGCCAAGAACTTGTGAGTGTTGCAGGATTTGCCATTACTTTTCAAAAACGTAATGACTCCCTGACGTTTTTGGAGCATATTTCAGATGAGGATTATCACAACATGATGGAACAGGGTGTTTGTGGATTGTGGGATCCAGTGGTGGCTCTCACATAAGAATGCTGATAACTCATATAGGGTAAGCCTCATCAAATAAAAAGTCTTGGGAGTCATTCCAGAGTCTGCTACGTGTATTTTTTTTAAAATTAATTGTCTGTGATCTTAATTATCGTAGGTCTTAATCATATGAAGTGGTAAGTCAAAGGAAAAGCTGCTCTGGTTTATAGTATGGTAAATATACACACAGTGCTGTTTTAGCAGCTAGTTTAACGATGCAAAAGTACTACACTATTTATAAACTCTACTAACATTGGGCAATAGTAGCAAGGTGGAGGAGGACTTTTGTTATTGCAGATAATGGTTTATTTATGCAGTGCTGCGAGTCCTTCTTGCATGCTTATGCCAGTCTGAATCTGATGCAGCCTATCACCCTCAAAAACACGCACGCCCACACACACACACACACACACACACACACACACACACACACACACACACACACACACACACACACACACACACACACACACACACACAAACACTCACACACACACTACACATGCACAGACACACGGACACATGCACGCACACACCGACAGACACAGTGGGACGTCGATGTTTGGCCTTCATGTCAGGTTTGGTGGCTTGTAAGCTCAACACAGCCTCCCTCTCAGCCACCTCAGTCACCCAGCAGGAGAGCTCCGCTGCCTGAGAGAATCCGACAAGCAAGACACTGATGAGATCAAACTGAATGGTGCCTGTGTGTGTATTTGTGTGTGTGTCTATGTGTGTGTGTGTGTGTGTGTGTGTGTGTGTGTGTGTGTGTGTGTGTGTGTGTGTGTTTGTGTGTGTGTTTTTCCTCCAGAAGTGGTAACACGTTTAAAATAGAAAACTGTAACATTGTAAACACATTAATAAAGACTTAGATTTAAAAGTATACATAATGCTTATAATTATAATGCTTTATAACCATTCAAAAATGGTTTTGATGACACTGAGGTTTTATAAAGCATTTCGATTAAACAGTATAGGCTAATGCCTTTTCACAACCTAACACTTTATAGGTCAGTATTAATGGTAATATTAACTTACTAGGCATTAATATTAATATTAATACTTTCTAACCCTTAATACTTTCTAACCCCCTCAATGTCTGTATGCTTTATGACATTTATGACACATTATATAGCACTTTTAGGACTCATAACTATCTATGAATGGTAGGTGACTTTGGAAATCTCCTAATCATTAACATATTAGCATTTGTCTTTCTTTGATATATCTGTGTGCACATAAGTGGAGAATATCTCCTTACAGCAGTGCCCAATCTATTTGCTATGTAGAAGTAAGATGACAGCTGGTGGTTTCTTTTTGAAAGAATTCCTTGGAGCCTAGCCCAGAATGGGGTGTAGTCTACTGAAAGGCAGAAAAGCATCGTATTTGAGTGAAAGTGACAGTTTCATTTTGCACTTAAGAATATGAGGAACAACATGATTCTGCCAGGATATGTCAATCAAACTCTGATGTTATTACAGTAACACTTTAGAATACAGCAACCTGAAGTACTGGGTAAGAATTAGGAGAGAATGGTGTAAGAAAAAGTATTGTAGACTACATATGCGATATGTGTAAGTATACTAAAATGCGTAAGTATACTAGAATAATGTTAACTACATCAAAGTTATCTGCTTTACATGTCCAAAACCACCTTCCTACAGTGCATGCATTGCTGTAATTCGACCCCAGAACTAAATAGAAAAGCCAATTGTGCTTCTTACATCCCGTCTTTAGGTTAAGCTCATATATTTCTGATAAATCAGTGAAAAGCCTGACCATTTGCTAAGCTACACTTCCAATTTCAGATGAATTCTGATGAATTCTTATGCACCTAGTCTCATCAGCTGTAATCTAGAGACAGAAGTCAAACTACTTTTATGTTGTTTGTGGCATTCCAGCATACTTATGCAATAAGTACTCAACAGTTTATCCATTAAAGGGCTCCGCACACCGCTTCCGACACAGTGCGGAGCACTCCGCTTCCAACATTCGATTCCATTGTTTTCAATGCAACCCCGCACACCAGCGCCGAACTCTTCCACCGTCGGTTGTGAATTACGATTTAAGTCTATTTTGTCGGCGCCGTCCATTGACATCCAATGTAATTTTACCGGCAACTGTGCTGGTTGCTAGGCAAAATTGTCGGATTCGAAAGTGCTCCGCAATGCTGTCGGAACCGGTGTGCGGCCGGCTTAATACTTTTCGTTATGCCATTCTTACCTACATTTAATTTTACTGTTACGCATCTAGCAGACGTCTTTTATCCAAAGCAACTTACACTTACACAATTATTAGTTTTATCAGGGCTAGTTTCCCCAAGAGCAACTTACAATAGGGATTAAGAGCCTTGCTCTTGACCCCTGTCAAGGGCATGACAGTAGCAGTCATAAATCAAACCCACAATTTCCAGTCTATCAGTAGCTTATTCTTTTTTTTTTTTTTTTAAAGATACCTTTAATCAGATAGGACAGTGTAGAGATGACAGGAAACAATTGGGAGAGAGAGATGGGGTGGGATCGGGAAATGACCTCGGGTCGGAATCAAACCCAGGTCCCCGGAGTAACGGTCTGACGCTCTAGCCACTGAACCACGTCGCCCCCTCAGTAGCTTATTCTTGCCATGTTCCAGGACCATTGCACTACCACTGCCCCTTTACCAAGACTACTCCTTACCTACCCACAGTTATGCTATGCACAGATATTGTATAACATGCATTATAAAATGTCACATGTAGTAATAAAGACTATGGGGACATGGGGGGGGGACTGTTGCACAATAAAGGGAATCACCTTCCCATATTCCAGATACTGCAGTCATCCACTGATTCCCATCAGTGCTGTAATTGCAAATCACTTACAATGAAAAATCTTGTAGGGAGTATACTACAGCATAGGCTCATAACATTTTGGTGTTTTGTGTTCCTTGTACACTGTACATCACACAAGGACAACATCAGTAATGAGGATCTTCTGTTTAGCTGCAGCATGTGTGTGTGTGTGTGTGTGTGTGTGTGTGTGTGTGTTTCCAGGAGCTAATGATAGACAGCCAGAAGTTTCTGCATTATTCATATTTGCAGTATGGGATATTTCTCTTGGATTGATTAAACAAACAAAAAAAAAACTAACCTGTTTAGTCATATGTTAGCTAAAATTCAGTACAAATTGTAAATTGAGAGATGCAGGGGAGACATTTTCAAAGGAGAAAGAAAAATCTAATTCCTCCCTAGAGTAAATCATATGATGCATAATGATGACTCCCTGAATAAAGAGTATTTTGTACAACAGATGGTAATCCCAGTGTGGTTTCTAAAATCAGAGTATAGCCCTTCTGATCTTGCTTAACACATGTCCATAGTTTGCACGTGTGCAATAGAGAGGTGTGAAGTTTTAATTGGACATTGACAAAGGTCAAAACATTGATAACATATCCATGTGATAACGATGCTACAAACATTTTATAAAGACCTGTCACCATCACCCTGAAATGTCTAACCCTAAGAAGTCCAAACCCTAAAGATCCAAAAATAGGTAAACTGGGGCAAGATAAAGTTGTTCACATTTCATTCTCAGTGATGAGGAGGTAGCCTGACAAGCTATCTCACTATCATAGAAAATGTATAGCCACGATCGATAGACCCTTGGGGCGGAATCTTTCAAACTGCCTCTGCGATGCCTAAAACCAATCAAGTGCAACAAACAAGCTGATTCAAACAAAGCCAGCCCAACAACTCCCTCTCCACATAGAGCTTTGTGATTGGATAAACACCACGATATCTCTACAACCTATAGCGTTGTGATTGGCTCAACACCATCAGTGTCTGATTACAATTTATGGCTTATGGCTAGATGTATGATTTGAGCAAATGAATTTGCTACAGCTAGGGTACATCTAGAGTTTAAATTTGTTTTGGTTCAGGTAACGTTATTGTTACTCCTGGGTAAACTAGGTTTACAATGTGAGAAAGATGGACATTTTGGACTAACAAATAAAAAATATGTACATTTGACATAGGGTAGACAGTCGCACAAGCACATAACAACACATGAGCATATTGACTAACACTATTAAATTAAATGCTCATGAAATGGGTGGGAGGAGCAAATGTAAACATTGAGGAAGACAGGAAAAGGGAAAAAGCCAAAAGAAAGAAAGAAAGAAACAGACAGACAGACAGACACAGAGAGTGAGATTAGAATTCTGCAGGTGTTCTGTGTTCCTGTAGTCATGCTGCAGGGCCTCTGCAGTGAAGTGCATAAATGTTTCACGGCTCTGTCTTGATGTTGAATTTCTCCTGGATTATTTATCAAATGGGTCAAAGTTGTTTATCACATGGTTAATCCTGATCTCTCCACAGATTCAAACTATAGAACCCCCCCACTCTCTCTCTCTCTCTCTCTCTCTCTCTCTCTCTCTCTCTCTCTCTCTCTCTCTCTTAGCCTGACAAGCCAGACTATAGCATATATTGTATTGTCTGGCAACAAAGGATGAGTGGTTCAAATCTAGGGGTGGAATCAGCCTTATCTCTCAACCTGCCTCTGACCAGAGCACTTTCTATGGACCAATTAGAGGAACAAACAAGCCAATTGAAACGACCAGAGTTGTATTGTGTTGTACTCCAATTGTACAGTAGAGGAGTGGAGTAGAAGTAAAAGTACCATATCAAAAAAATGATGAGTAGAAGTTGAAGTGTTCTTTAAACACCATACTTAAATTTTATTTTCAAACTAATAATAAAGTATTCTGAAAGTTTTGTACGTAAATATTGCAAGTAGAAGTATCCCCTCCGGTTGTCTTGGCTCCCCCTGGCCGTAGCAGTGGACAGCTTGTCTTTCACCCTCCAAATATGTTTCTGAATCACATCGCTCTCTTAGCCATCTTGCGACAGAAGTGAGGAATTTTCCTTCACCCTCAGCTTGCACCATTGTGGTAGTGTGTAATGTTATTGGAAGTCTGGAGGAACTTATATTAGTTGCACTGGTAGCTCTGTGGTAGAGTGCATGCCTCACATATATGTGGTCTTGGGTTCAATCCCCAGAACATGCAGCTCTATTATGTAATGGCTGAAGGTGACTTTAATGTATGCCAGCTAGCCTGACTCTTTGTAGGGTCCCTCCTGACCCTTCAAGACTCTACTGGACAGTTGCATAGCCTGACTCTTTTTATCAACTAGACGTACCGCATGGCGGTACACAATATGACCGCCGCTCAGTTCTGCACATTCTCTGCCCTGTGTGTGTGTGTGTGTGTGTGTGTGTGAGACAGTAGGCCTATCATCCCAAACCAGTAACCCTTCGCTTAATAGCAGCATCTACAGGTCGATGGTTGTACAGTCATTAAATGTACATATAAATTAATTTATTTTATAGCCCCCCATCGATGAAATTCCACAAAACTTGACATATTCCCACAATATGTCAGGTTCATCATACACATTAAATTTGGTGCAGTTCATAACATCTGATCTAACGATAGGGGCAATTAAAGCAGTATAATATTGCGTTTTCATTTTTTACCATGGGGGTGCAAATCACAAATGACTGGTTATAAGCTAAGTTGATGTGGGCTCTTGAGACCAACATTCCATAAACAAATTTGAAAATAAAATTTGAAATAACATTTACGGATTCTGTCCATAGACTTTCATCCCACAACAGGTTGGAACATGTCAGCTATTTATTTTTTATTCGCATTAGATAGAAACACAGGCAGACATGCATTCTTCTGCCAGGTTTTTGATGTGATTTATTGATCATTCATTTGGGAATGACCACTGAGCTTGCCCAATGACTCAGATGACCAAACACATTTCTGTATGGCTCATACTGGCTTTGCCAAACAATTTGCAATCGCCATTATACGCTGAAGAAGGGCTCTGCCCGAAACGTTTGTAGGTGAATAAATAATGAAAAAAAAAATCTGAAGAGTGCTGTCCTTCACTTCTTTTATTCATGTATGCTTTACGTGGGATTCAGCACCCAGTTTAAAAACTTCTATTTATCTGTATAGGTGATAGTGTGAGCGTGTCTACTCCACTTCATAAATTTTCTCTCTCTCTCTCTCTCTCTCTCTCTCTCATGTTACCACTGATCTTGCTGCACCACTGCTATTCATAGTCTTTGTAAGCCATTTGTTGTTGTTGAAAATAAGAACAAACCATGAATAATTCACTTCACAAGATTAGCATGAGATAAAAATTGTATTTGATATTCACTCATGCAATTAATAAAACATGTAATTCAATTTATGTTCATAAACACTTTAATGCAAAGAGCCAGGTTTGATAAAAGACATGTAAAACAGGTATCTGCAATGACATCACCATAATTAACCCTGTTAGAAGCAGAGCAGAGGTTAGTGATAATGGAACAAAAGAAATCGCTAGAAGGTTAGGCCCACTCTGAGGATAATAAGGGGACAATTAGCTCAGCGCCCATCTTGCTTACAGAATCTGAATTACTATCTTCCATTTTAAATGGTCACTTGGTGATAACATCAAATACCTGATTACAATTGAATAGCTGGCGGTTGTGGTGTGTGTGTGTGTGTCTGTGTGTGATTAGATAATATCAAAGGCAAATTTATACGAATACACCTATGTACTGTAACAAGGAGTTAACCAACCCCTGTACTTAATTGTCTTTACTTATTTGTAGGATTTTAAAGTGGATTTTGGATACGTCTACAACACATTTTGTTATTTGAATTGTTAAATGCCATTTTAAAAGCCCCTGTCTCTGCTGTAACCCAGAAGAACTCAGTGGACGTCACTGCAGCAGTGGTCCTGTGGGTGGCAGGACTGTAAAATATCCTCCATTACATACTCGAGGGATAGCTTTCAAATCTGTGCAGGTTGTCAAGGTTATGAATTCATCAAAGGAAAAAGAAAAGTATTGTGTCTTCTCTCTCATGGCAGATTTTACAAACCAGAAAACTAGGCAACTTTGTTTTGCTTTTGTCTGTTTCGGCGTTGCCATGTAGGAGTCATTCTGCTCACATCTCGCCTGCCTGCAAATAGAAAGAAAACCAAAATATTCAGGAAAGCCTGGAAAAAAAACCCTGTTGTTTTGATTTTCATTCACGTGAATCTGCCTCTAGCTTGTTATTTTTGCAAAGATGAAACACAGAGCTAACCATATCATTATGAAGGGAAAGGAAATGGAACATGTACACATTCTGAAATCTGATTCTCTTTTTAATCAGGGTACATGAGGGTGAAAATCCAAACAAAAACCAAAACCAAACAAAGCCCTTGCAGCTACTTTTTTTTTAACCCAGAATCCCATGTTGGCAGGTGTGTGCCATTTTGCCAATGATCATTTCCACCAAACGGCCTAATAGTTATTGGATGCTGATGTGTTCCAAGACCTGTCCTTGGACCTCCTCCAAGTCTGCTGACGGTTAGGGATCCTGATCAGCACTCCAGCACAAATGACTTTCTCTCAATGACCTTAGCTGTGCTTGCCTCTGCAGGACTCCACAGACAAATGCCTTCTGCATCTTATTTCCTTTGTGTCTGTGGGGCTCTGATGATTCTGTTGTTGTATCTCAACCTGTATGTCACACTTGCTCGTGGTGATTGGCTGCCATGTTTTTATACATGCAGAGTGACAGCTGGCCGATGTCCGTTATGAGACAATTTGTCCACCAAACAGCCGCGACCATTTGGTCCCTCGCTGTCAGAAGCCGATGCTTTCGGCTGCACAAACGACCCCCTTCATTATCAGTGTCTACCTTTGCTTTGATAGCATGTTTGGCACTGCACTGTGACGGATGTACTCTACAGATTTGTGACTTTAATCACTTGTCTCGTAGCTAAACTGTGACTCCTCAAGCAGGCCTGGTATAAATGAGTGCTAACAGCTGTTAACTGGGACCTTCAGTAGGCTTCATTTAGGAATATCTTGCAGCAGAAGTTGATGAAAGCTGAAGTAAAACCCTGTATGCCATGAGAGATTATGACACATTATGGGTAAATGTGCAGTCATGTGGCAATGGCCACCATGCTTTCCAATCTCCTGTATGTTTGATAGGCCAGTAGTACTACTAATAATTATAATATTCTGGATTTAAATTAAAGCCCTAAATTCTACACTCAAGAAAAGGAGAAAATATATGCATAGAAGGAGAAGAATCTATATACAAATCAATCTAAAGTTTGTAACTAACTGCAAATATTTGGTCATTTTAATATGTAAATGATCTGTAATGGCTGTGACGCCTAGATGTAAAACATATGAAATGTCCAGGCAATCATATTTTGTCTTTACATAAGTGCCACCTTCCAGCTTCTCTTACCTAACCCTGGTAAATATTGATCCACTAAATGACCTTCCCAAGGTCGGAGCAATGGCTTGGGCCGTGCCAAAGATAAGGTAAAAGGCCTGTCATAACAACCTAAAGAGCTCTGCAGTCAACCTCAAGTGCAACAAAAAAATATTTTTGATAAACAGCAATTCAGTGATCTGATGTCAGTAGCAGTAAGCTATGACCATGTTCTGTTGTAAATACAAACATACATGTGAATGAAATGGTTTCAATCAACTATAATTAGCCTATGCCTTGTTCAGATTAAGATCAAGTGAATGAAATTTATTGCAATGAAGTTTATTACAGATGATTCCCATTAAAGATTTCTTATTTGCCTACGTTAATGGTAAGTTGCATAGAATCCATAGAGTCCTTCAAAGTCTTCAGCTAAAATCCTAAAAAAAAAAAAAAATAATAATAATAAAATAAAAATAAAAAACTGAAAAATCATAGCACACCTTGAAATTTCAAGACATAAAAGATTCAGTTTGAATACAATTTCTTGGTGAAGCAGTGATTTAGTTTTTCCATGCAGAAAAAAACCTGGAATAACACAAAAATAAAATTCTTTGAGATAACACAGAACAGTGCATTGCTTGCACTGTTCAAAACCTTTCTGGAACATTGTGCCAACAAGCCCCTTGACACATCATAAGCTACCAATGAATGGTTAGAGGATAGATAAATCTGATTGAATATTTTTACACTGCATGACATTGAATGCTGTATGGCATCAAAAGGCAGCATGAAAGCATCAAGTACAGTGTGGGAAGCAACATGTTTACAGTCTCTTGTTATTGCTGAGGGAAAACATGAACCAAAAGCACGAGGCTCTCAAGTAGCAAAGGAACAGTTAGGTCATGCAGCATCACAACTGCCTTCAGGATGAAAGGAATTCTAAACAGAATTGCCTAAAAAAAAAAAAAAAAAAAAAAATTATAAAAGGCCTAAAGGCTAAAGTTTGAGGAAAGATTTCAGCAATGCCATTCACACACGTCTGAAGAATGCAAACAGAAATGAATTATGACAAAGTGAAATGCTGTAAAAACAGGTAATTCCAAAGGGGTTCACATATGATGTGTTTACTCAACACTAACAGAAAGAATGCAGGTGTGACTGTGATATAGCATTTCCATAACCAATCCAATAACCCTAAGGTCTAAATGAGTTTAGAGGCAATTAAGGTGAACAAAAACAGCATGAAGTTGCTTTAAAACATGTACAGTATTTATAAAAGTAGTAGAATATTACAGTTGATACATATGTCATATGTCATTTTTATTTCATTAACTGAAATATTAAGTCTACTTTGTTGCCACATACTGCATCACCCAAGGTCTAATCATGCTGCGAGCATAAAAGATATGTTATGGGTGAGATAAATGAGTTTAGTCGCTCAGTCACGCACAGTAGATGCAGATCCCAGATTGCAGGCCCATGATGTCTTGAATCATGGGGAGTATGGCGCTACACACACACACACACACACACACACACACTGCAGTCCGTCACATTCCATCATCCCCGTCCATGTTTCCCATCTAATACCCCACTAGTGAGTAAAGAACATCAGTGAAGGCTCATCGACTTCATTGACATATCTAACCAATCTTCCCTATCTAATCACCAACAGTGCTCAGGGAAGCTTATTGACATTGATGGCATGTTTGCTTCCATAATTGCATCCATACAGGACCATCGGTCTCCAAATGTAATTGGAACTCCGGAACATAATGATTTGCGTTGCAACCTGCGATTTGCACGTGAGAACCTCTTGCTCATATATAAGTGGTTCACATCGCATGACTCAATTCAGAGCAGTCTTTAAGGCACACAGCATGGAAGAGTAAATTCTGAACGTTCAATCATAGATGACTGAAAATATGATTAGGACCTACCATTAAATATTTGCATTGGGATTCATTATGAGCAGGTCGTCCCCAAACTCATTTTAAAAAGACATTGTTGAAAGATCAGTTAATCCAAATGAACTTGCCATGCATGTTGTGATTGTAAACCTGTGTGTTTATATATGCACACACATTACTGTTGTTCAGCAGCATCCTTTGTACAGAAGGGACTACATGTACATATACTACAGGTTATGTTTTCGTTGGTGTATATATGTGTCTGTCTGTACAACATAACCCGAATAGTGCTGTGCAGATTTGAACGTTAGGGTTAGGTTTTGTTAACCCTAGGTTTTGATGATGTCAGAGCTCCATGTACTTCTGATCTCTAAAACTTCCTGGTCCACCAGGCCTGGGGGAAGGCATATGCAAATTGCTAAAAGCTGCATGACATAATTTTTCGAATGTAGACTCTCCACCAATGGTGTGCAAGATCAAAAGCACTTTGCTACTGCTCATTGCCCATGGCGGCGGAGGTCTGCGCTCTCTGAGTGCTTTTCTAGGTTCCCCATGTAAACATACATTGCAGTTAGTACAAAACACATGTGTTTCTTCTACGATTCATACTTGTAAATTCACTCATACATGTACTGTATATCATGTTTTACAGTGCTGCACATCAAAATTGCAACTTTTCTCTTGTATGTAGAGAATGTGGCCATTATATTAATTCAAACTGGTGATTTACAAATATATCACAAATATATTATGCCATTTTCAGAAAACCTAAAGATATGTGGTTCTTTCTTTCCACTATAGCGATAAGCCACGCTTCAGACACCTCCAAGTTCCTTGCATGCACTGCACAGGGAAGGATGGAAAGTCTGAGTTGTCATCACCAGCACATTACAGGGGAAACAGCTGGGTAGCGCTGTGTAATCCATACTTGCTCAGGAGGAAGAAAATGAGCCTGCATTCAGAGGGTGCAGAGCGTCAGGGACTACTGCTGATTCAGTCGAAAAACACCTAAGGCACTCACGGCCCAGAAACACATCAACGGGATTAGATACAGGGAGCTTGTTGAGCGGCTGGTGCCAAGCTGGGTTGGGTAGTTAATGTGGCAATGTTAGAAAACATCCCTCTCTCACACACACATACAAGAGTACTCATTAAGAGCTTTCTCACTTTCACACCCATTCTCCTAACCACCTATCGCCACTTTAAAAATAACACAGTTAGCGCACGCTAAATAGGCAATGTTCCAGGTATAGTTTTTTTCATTCATTTCCAGAAATGTTTGTAAGCATTTACTTTTTGATGTTGTGTCACATTACATGTAAATGGTAGGGTCAGGGTTAATTTAAAGATCAAGTTAAACATGAGCAAAAAGTAACAAAAAGACTAACTGCAACCTTAATGTAAGCAAGGATATTGTAATAAAGTGCAAGGTATGGCATGGTTTACTTGAAGTCAATTACCATATTTATAGCTTGCACCAGGGGGTCAAGAGCGCGCAGATTAGCGGAGGCATGTTAGCATCGACATTTTCAAGTATGGAGTCGCAATGCAGCCTACCTACGAACCATAGCAGCGCATGCACTCGAGTCATGCGGGGCACGAGCACTCATGCACTTTCAAGTTGGTGGGGGGTTGCATGCGGGGAGAGTAAAAGCAATATTCCATGATCTCTGGTTACTCTTTGCTTATTTCTTGAGGAGCTAATGAAAAAACGTGTACTGTCATGAATGCTATAAAACGTCAGGCACGTTCTCGACAAAACTCTCTTCTTTGTGTTGTATGGCAAACTAACTAGGTGCATTATCACCTGGACTGAAGGATTACTGTTTTTGCAAAGAGATTCTATGAGTCCATGCGTCATTTCCAGCTTGGGAATTTGCGAATGGGCAGCAAGGGCAAGGCCGTGGTTCGTTAGCTCAAGCGTTCACAATGGCGTTGACTGTCAATTTGCATTATTTACTAGCCTAGCCTCGGCCATTCAGTTCTATGGGGGGCGGGACTTAGTCGTTGTCTCCAGTTATGTATACAACCTCCTTGGCTTGTACCTTCTGGCATACTGTCGCCCACACATGTTTGGTTTCTTAGTGGTCCTGGCTGCCTGACTGAAAAACAACTCTCATGTTGCAACAGCTAAAGTGCAAAAGATTTGCAATATCTTAGTGCAGTATACTTGTGTATTTCTACCAAAAAAAACATATAATATTTACATTCACTTCAGAAAAAGTGTTTTATGCCAGTAAATATTATCATATTTGTATTTGTCAGAATAAAGAGATATTATATTTTACATGGATTTTTTGTATTACTTTAATCAAAACGTTCATTAGGTCTACATACACTTTCCTTGTACTATGGTCTTGAATATTTTTTCAGTTGGCCAGACTGTTTTGAGTACTCCTCCCCAAGCTGCTGCACTGGCCCTATTCCTCTTGACAGAACTGCAGGGCCATATTTTTATACCTGCTTGTAGGCGGCATAAATAAAAATAGTATTACTTTGTACTACTTTTGTATTGTATCCTTTGTTCATTCATAAGACCCATTTGTTTTACCCTTCTAGGTGATGTCTTGGGATGAAGCTTCAATATACAGTATATCTTTATAATTGTCTTGTGTCATGATATCTATTTTGTGACCCATTTTGTGAACTTTTCAGCAATAATGGAATCAGGTGTAGCTATAAACACCATTGAAAAGAGAGCAGTGCAGCTACTGACAACGTTTCTTTAACTTTATGTCATATTGACATATATTCCTTACACGCCTGAGTTGCAACTTGACAAGCAGGACAACGGCCTTGTTGGTCTCCATCTTGTTCATTAATTCTGTATAACAGGCAGCACACCTTGTCAGCCGTTATCCTTACTTGGTGATTGCAAAGGGTTGCTCTGGGAAATCAGATTATGCTACTGATCATAATGTGCTATGGACATAAATGATTAGAGTAAAGAACTTAATTATAGGCTATCTCACATGTGGATTGGATTGGATTGATTGGGTCTTTCTTGAGCCTACATGTCTGTTATGCACAGAGCTGTAGTAGAGAAAATAGCAAAATGCCCCTTCCCACAATTGAAACAAAAAATCATGCAATTCATGTGGAGAGAAAAAAAGAATCGGAATCTCCAGAAACATAAAGATACAGAGACAAGCCCCCTGTGCACCCCAGGGATACTGAACAAAGTGTGTGCATTGTTGTGGGCTATTAACATAGTCAACAGAGTGAAGCACTTGGCAGCAAGAGGATGTCAGGCCTCTGCGGACCATGAAAGAACACTGAGAGGGAGCTGAAAATGGCCTGTGACGCCTAAGGCTGATTAGCTTCTCCTCTTAAAGTGTAGCCTACACCGCAATCCAGCCTAGGTATTCCACTACACACATTCATCCTTATATTCCATTAAGTTACAGGGGTACAGTATTTAACTATTACACTTTCATCCATATGCACTATTACCGGTAGAGTCTGTATTCTATGTGTATGTAATATTAGTTGAAGGCACAGTGGTAGGGCATAGAGGGAAATGTGCTTTATTTTCTTCCTGGTTGCAACACCATATGATATAATGTACCAAGTACCACTATTCTGTAAATTTAGTTACACTGTGACTACCAATTACTACAATTAACCAGCAGTCCGTTTCCCAAAAGCAGAGTTACTAACTGAGTGGGTTGCAATGCATTTTTCCATTGACAACTAGGGCAATTAAGATGCTAACTGGTAACCAACTATGCATTTGGCAAATGGACGCCATTGCTAGATTGTTTGCATTTAGGTTCATTCATTCCTTATGAACCACCTATACGTGAAGTATACTCTCAAAAGATTGCTTGTATTTTGGTTCAGTCATAATTCCCTATAGAGCTACTTATAACTGAAGTATACTATGCACTCAAAGAAGCTAGCAAAGGATACACACAGGCATGACTTTCTCTCGGCATACCTTATTTTTTTCTTCTTCCAGATCAGACAGTCGAAACCTTAAAAAACAAGATATGGTTTGATGCACCTGAGCTGTCTTCCCTTCTCGCCTGATATCTACATCGTCCAGCAGACATACAACAAAGAGATAGCGGCTCCCTCCCACTTTGATCCAGCAGGGTGCTGACACATTCACTTCATCATGATGGGGAATACAACCTTTATCTGCAGCGTCCCGCTTCTCCCCTGGGCTCCTCTGATGGAAACTGCAGTTGGCATTATAATCAAACTTAGAGCCTTTTTCTCCACATTCCCAACGCAATTCAAACACATTTTTATATCAAAATCTCAAATTAATATTTAATTACAAGCTTAATTGACATTGATTTCCATCAGCACTCGATATGTAACTAGGAAAGTATTTTCATTAAGTTTCATAGAATTCATGAAGTGAATGAATGAAAAACTTTAATATTGCCTTTCTTTGGTTCTTTGGTCTTGTCACTAGCTCCCACAAGTAGAGCACTTACCTCAGGTTATTTTAGCTGTCACTCAGCGATCACTTTGGACTCTCTGTCAGCTGAAGTGGATGAAAGTACTTCGGATAAAGCCGGCTCAGCTCCATCGGTGACTTGACAAAATATCCACTGACGTTTTCAGACAGTCAGATGTGAGGTTTTAAATGTGCAAACACTGGTTTTACTCTCCACACTCTCTCACATCTCACCCCAGACTCACTCTCCAGAGCACACAGGGAGGACTCGAGTGCACCAGGAGGTATTTAATGTAATATTTTGACTGCCACACAGCTCAGCTTTAAGTAGCCTATATGACCAGGGCCGGTTCTAGCCTTTCCGCTACCCTAGGCCAGATTTGAGTTTTGTCCCCTTTTCTAGAAATACAAGTGAAAAACTGAAGAAAAAAAAGTAATACATATATTGTGATGCTCCCCTGTTATGTGATGCCCTAGGCGATTGCCTTGTTTGTCTATGCCTAGAACCAGCCCTGTATATGACACAAAAAGATAAATAACACTTATGAAGGTTCAGGTTTCTATAAAGAAAAACTCATTTACAGTACATACCCATAAATAAGTGTCAAAGGAGATAAAGACAAATTGACAAGTGTGATTTATTTTTCTAGAGAGATGTGCTGTAATTGCTGCAGCCATAATAACCATAATATGAATTATTATTAAACATATTAATACTACTAATACAAGTAATTTGATTCCTGATTGGCTGTAAAGGTGTGTGTTATTTAAACAATATCCCAGGTAGAGTGGCGTTGGTACAGTCCATGTAGGTGTTGGTAGTATAACGGCACGGCTGTGGTTCAGTCGCAGGCACAAAGCTGAAGGCTAAGTGACGTAGGTAGCGGGATGGTGTAGATAACGGAAATAATGGCCTCAGGAGAGTCCAATGACCTTTGGCTACCTAGTTTATTATTTCAGTTTAAAAACGCACTTTGTTGTTCGTTATCCCTTACAAAAATCTCATTGTGACATGACCTTTCAGCATGATCATTGTGTTCACCGGAAAGGCACCATTGAAAAAGGTTTTACGGTGCATTTTTACTGAATAGCCGACTGTACCTATGATTCGAAGCTAAAGACTCAACCTACAATTGTGACTTTCTGAAGCTTCTTGTGTGGCTAACTATTACTGTTGTCCTTTTCAAATATCAAGGTATGTTGTACAAAAACTAGGGTGCTTCACCTTGGCCCCTGAAATACTGAGATAACACACATGAATGTGGGTTCAAACTGACCACAGTCCAGTGTCCACTAGTGAAGATAGCATCACAGCTCTCCCACTATCTTTCATGCACCGCGTTAGCTTCCAGGCACAAATAGCTGTTGGGCTTTTTGGAGTTAACTTCAAGGGGCACGAGTGTCAGGGGAGGCAAAGCAAATGAATCCCTCTTTTTTCATGCCCATGTTTGCAGTATGTAGTCAAGTGTGTGCTCACTGATAAACAAACCCCTTAGTTAGGTCAGGGACTTAACTCTGAGAATCTGTGTGGGACATTGGCTGTATTTTGATAGCTAAAATTTACTGGCTGTGGCTTCTAAAGATTTGTCCAATGCTATTATATTATTTAAACTTTTTTGAAAGTTAGTTACACAGTATTCATATACTATCACTGTTAGTAAGCCACTTTACCAGCTGTTTCGCAGGGTTAAAAGTCTGTTAAGTTCACTAGAGCTGGCAGTAGATCAAAAAGTGCAGCTGATCACATGGAATGTTTGGCCTTATTTTTGAATGAATATGTATGTATGAATATTCATATTTACATAGAATAATGATGCTTAGTAACTAATGAGTGTTAATATTCTTCACATCCTAATAAAAACAACCACACAAGTGTAGATGCAGTTTTCTAAGCAATTTCCTATGGCATGTTACAGCCATAGACAAGTAATTAGAAGTTCTACTGTATTCTTTGGATCTGTCACAGACAAGAGAAAGCAGCGACTCCACCTGATCTTGAACCCGGGTCTCTGGGGTGCTAAACATAAAACTTGACTGCAATGCTAAAGTCCTAGGCTTGTTGATATAGCCGCCGGAGTGCATACTCAAGCAGTCAGAGGCGATAGTCCGCCACATCTCCCTCCTCTCCAGAAAGGGCGCCCATGCGGTGCACGCATGTTGGTGTCATGCACATCAACTAGCTATACTTCTCCCTTCCATGTTTCCCTACACACTAGTGCATCACCCATCTCTGGGGTCCTCACACCAAGGTCAGTTTATCCTGCATGACCCAGGCTTATACATCGGGCATGCCTAGGATGGCTTCACAGCTGCCATCCCACTTCTGACACCAAATGTAAGGGATAGGAGAGAAAAGCGACTCCACCCGGTCCTGAGGTGAGAGTGGGACAGCATGTGGATTAGGCCCTCTGACACTCATAACATCTGGCATGGCTGGGGCTCAAGTCAAATTATGTTGTAAAGAAGTTTAAACGCCCCAAATGAAATGGCAATACAAAAACACATAGATAGATAGATAGTTAGAGAAGGGATTTGGGAAAAAACAATTTCATCTGACCCTACATAAATGATGTGAACTACTGAATCATGTAGAAGCACAAAGCCTTGGCATATACAAATGTATGATGGTAGATTTCAATTATTTATTTAATCTGAAAAGAAACAGACCAAATAATGCATCAACTTTGTGTAAGTGTATAAATTGTATTAAGGGTACATTCAGTTGACTTTCACTTCAAATGAAGAAAGAAATAGATTTGGCACTTAGAAAACCACCACAAGGAATTTAGATTTATTTGAATAAAGAACAAAATTTACAAAGCCGTTCAAACAGTCTTTTTCATATATTTTAATATTTTTGAACTTAACTTCCAAAAAATTATGAATATTCAAAATACACTTTTACTCACCACAGCCTCTCTTTATTTACATATGTACAGGTAAAATCTCTTCCCCTCGATTCTATATTTCAAACAGTGATTTAAAAAACAAAATCTGATATTGTCTTCTTTCTTATGTCTTTAACTCGATCTTCGCCTTCTTTTCTCTTTCTTTTTTTTCTTTTTCTTTTCTTTTTTTTTTTTTTTTTTGAGGACACTTCCAGCCATCTCCACCTCAACAAAAGTGTGTTACTTTATTTTCCGGAGTCTCTGATGTCCCCAAAAGGTCAAAGGTCAAAGTCTCATAGAGTGTCTTGTTTTGTCGCCACTTTTTGTTGCGGCTCAGATGGAGGTGCCATGGCTGGGCTCAATGGCTTCTGGGATGGGTCCTCCGGGCACTGACTGGTAGGGTAGGGGCATGGGTGTCTTTACGGGGCTCTGGCGGAACAGGCCGCCGTTGGGCGCCCGGTGCTTGCAGCGGATGGACGGAGGGAGGGTGGAGCTGCTGAGGGGGAGGGGGACCGTCCGGCCAGGCACTCGGCCGACCCCAGGTCCCTCCTGGAGGAAGGTGCTCACAGACAGACCCCTGGGTCCCGGGTAGTCCCGCACAGCCTCCAGGGGGCTCTGATTGGGCGGCACGCTGCCGATGTCCAGGGCAGAGATCTCCATAGACTGGCCCGGGAGCTGCTTGTGAGCCAGGTCCTCGTCCATGAGACTGCTTATACGCTGGTGCACCTGTTCCAGGTTCATCTCCTTGTCCTGCCACAGGGGGGAATCACATGACCGAGAGAAAGAGAGAGAGAGAGAGAGAGAGAGAGAGAGTGAGGTGGAGAGAGGGGTGGGATAGACAGAGATGACATGCAAGATAATTAGAGGAGAAAGATAATTAGTCATGAAGTGACAAGAATGTGAGAAGAAAGTGTGACCCATAATAAGAAAGAAAGAAAGAAAGAAAGAAAGAAAGAAAGGACTCAACAAGAAAGGAAGAAATGAAAAAGTGTGACCCATAAAAATGAAATGAAGCAAGTGAGACCCATAACAAGTAAGAAAGAAAGAAAGAAAGAAAGAAAGAAGTCACCAAGGTGGGCAAACACCAAGTGGCAGAAAGAGACAAGATGCCATGCAGACAGAGATGAAATGGGTGGGGAAAGGTTGGACGAAAAAAAAAAAATGACAGAAAAAAGAGAGTCAGTGCCACGTCTTTGTAGGAACGACAAGCATGCAATCAAATCCTATTCTGACCACTTCATGCTTGACCTGACTGGAGGCTTTGAGGCTACACCAAACCACTACCCACAGTGGAAGTGTTAATATACCTATTCATTTTTTATGACTTTAACCTTTATAATTATGGCCCTCACATTCTACCAGTCCTGATTACATTTTTTTTAAAGTAACCCATAATAATTCTGCCTCACCATCTCCCATTGAATTCAATGACATAAGGCGTACACAAAAGAGGGAGAAACATAAAAACATGGTGGAAGTGCTTGAATGCACACAAACAAAAGGAAAAAAAAAATAAAGGTAAAGTGAAAACAAACAAACAAACAAACAAAAAATCAAAGACAAAACATATAAATTGAATCTAAAGGTGTGAGAGTCCACAGTACAATGCCTGCAATGAAAAATGAGAACGCAGTTTTACATTCAGTGCAGCACATTGGTCTGAAAATGGCTTCCATGCTCCAGTGGTGCTATAGTTGTGGACCGAGGGGGTGATTTACATTAGTGTGACCTACAATAGGAGGTGGGGAACGCTCGGTGAAGGTGCCTCTCACAGCACGTAGGGTCACCCAAAGACCTGACCGCCTCATGATCAAAGCACAAACTCAGTCGACATGACAGCCCTTGAAAAAAAATAGTTTTGTTGTTGTTGTTGCTGTTGTTGTTGTTGGCTCTTGCACTTGCCCATACAAATGCACACTGACACAAAGAACTCAAATAACGGCAGGTACAGGTCCAGTGCTCACACACATACACACACTCCCTCTCTTCTCCACACTGACTGCACGAAGCAACATCACTTTTCTATATATATATAAAAAACCTGTTCCACTTAATTCTAAACTCAGGCCACCCCATCCACATCACTGAACTTCCTTGTCTCCTAATCTCGGCTCTCGGCAAGATATTGGAATCGCTAGGTGGGAATGTGTCTGCTGTCCGCCAGCGCTTTCGACTGTGCCTGCCACAGTTGAGTAAAGTTGGCTGACACAGGATCTCCACTTCGTTCCACCTCATCCCACAGATACTCAATTGGATTGAGTGGATTGAGACCCGTTCACTGAGCAGGCAGCCACCATTGCCACAACCAAGCGCACTTTCATGTCGCCTTTTTTTATGAAGAAAGGAAGAAAGAAAGAAAGAAAGAAAGACTCCTCTACAGTGATAACCCCTTGAGCTGCTGGAGTATGCCCTGCTGAAAATAAATTGCAAGTTGGAAACGCCACCATTGTGAGGAGAGGCAGCAAGGTAGCAATGACGATAACCTGCAACATCAAACAGGGCCTTGAAAACAAACTCATGCCACCGCATTACATAAACACTTCTCTAAGGAATACAAAGACAAAGTAGACGCTGCAGCCTGTTAGGCTGTCATGTTGCCAAATTTGCAATAGCACATTTAACCAATACAACATGAATAGGAATGAGGTTGGTAGCAGATATCGCCACAGACGTGGCCACGAGTGTTATATTTCTTTTATACAATCACTAACTGATGAAGCTTTAAGACATCGAATTGTGTTTCAATCATTCCTACAGGCTTTATAACATTACTCTTGAACCTGTTTCAGTGAAAGAAATGATGTGTTTGTGAAGCAACATGTAGGTAAGAAATAGGATGGATCCTTTAATACACAAATTGATTTGATAATAATCTACCTAACTGACTGTTTGTTAGTCACTGTATTGGCAGTAAGGAGTGGTCATGGAATCTGGAATCATATTCTGCCTCTCCTTCACTCATGAACACAAAATGACAATTCTACCAGGAAGTCTTGAACGTTGCATCATTCATTACCTATCCAATCACTTATTTAGATTCACCTACTTTATAATGACTAGCCAGACTAGCATACAGTACCTGCTCTTTCAGACTTAGCCTCCATTTATCCGAAATCCCAACAGCCCTCCCCGACCCCTTCCAGTTGGGTGCCTGCCCAGCAATCCATGGGGTAAGCTCTGCCTCTGCCAACTAAAACCAGACAGGATCTGTTGCGTCTAAGCATTCCAATCTCAGACCGTGGACAGGGCCCACACCAAAGACTTTTGATCCATTCAGGTTACTTCATTTTGTTGTACGCTGTACATTAAATATTTGAACTTTATTCTTTTCTTCAAGTGTAGGAGAAGTGACAATTATGTCTGGTCCTATGGATTCAACCGCTCTCCTTGAATGATAATTTGTTTCCAATTAACAAAACTTATTTTGATGTTAACATACTAACTGAAAAGAGAACTCACACAATAATGCAATTTCTTGGATGGACTGTTTTGGGAAAAAAACGTCCTCTAAATACATCAATAAGGTTCAACCTCTCTATTTAGTTAAATCGGTCAATATGCCTTTTTCTTTCTTCGGTTCTCTTCTTGGTCATAAATGAGAGGTGATGATCATTAATGGAGGTTTAATATAAAAATTATGGGGTGTGATGGTAAATGGCACATAAAATACCACCCAGGAACAAGCTTGCCCTCCGTAACCCTCTTTGTCTTTCTGTCTTACACTCAAGCTCACCACTTCATTGCTCTCTCTCTCTCTTTTATTTCTCTCTCTCTATCTCTAATGCCTCTCTTTCTCAAATATATAGAAATAGACTCTGACTATCCCTCTTTCTTTTATTTTCACACACATGAAATTACTCACACACACACACACACACACACACACACACACACACACACACACAAACACACACGCACACACACACGCATTAAAATACACAAACACATGCACGCAGGCACACACACACACACACACACACACACACACTAATCTTTCTACACATTTGATAGTATTTCAAAAGTTAATATTTTAGCAGGTCTCTCCTGACCTGTGTCAATAGCCTCAGCTTCCTCCCAGCCTCTCTCTCTCTCTGTCCAAATGTCCCTCCTCCCTTCCGGTGCAGCACTTGTAATATCATTATATGTCAATGGACCAGACACCACGTCCATTTGGTAATCCTTAGTTACCTGCACACAAACAACGGTAAACATACGAGGGTATCGCCTCTCTGTCTGCTCATTGACATATAATTGCAATAGGATGTCACTGTGCTTCACTTGGAGGGAAGGGCATGATAGACACAGAAGAAGACAGTGTGTATGTGTGTGTGTTTGTGTGTGTGTGTGTATGGTGTGTGTGTGTGTGCGTATGTGTGTGTTTGGTTCTAATTGCTTCCTGCGACAGCAGTTTAAAAGTGTCATACATAGGTCAATGCCCTGCAATGGCGCCCTTTCCCTGCCTAACAAACTCCCCGTTCACATAGCAACAAGGAAATGTTTGTGGAGACCACTTGTTGTTTTCATATAGTCAATATCCGTAGAGCAATCATTCAAAATGTGCCTGATAAGCACTGTTCCCACAACAACCATTGCACCCTCTACCCACTTTTTTGTCTCAAAATAATTTCAGCCCCAGAAAAAGCACTTAGTGTTCCATGTTTTTCACCTGGGTTTTTTGAAATTGTGTTTTGCACTATACTGTGTGCCCCTGGACCACCTTTACTGACCATGTTTCTGAACAACGTTGAGGACAAATTATGTAGGCCACCTATCTAACTTGAGGAGTGCTTATGGGGGGGACAACAGAGTCAGGGAAAGGATGCCACAAGCAGGGGTGTGGGTGGGACAGGACAGAGTGAGATAGAGGACATGCAGGCCATTGCTCACACTCCAGTTCAGGGATCCATATCAAGGCCTTTAGCCCATGTGGGCTCATGCGAAGGAATAGGAGAGGTTTTTTTATAGATATATACACAGTAGGTAGTGAGGCTCAATGCTAAACATGCTAGAGTAAGGCAGAATGCTAAGATGAGTGAGATAGAGGAGTTATTTTTGGTAACCTTTGGAAAATAAACAACAAAGAAAGACACAAAGTCCAATTAAAGCTTCAGTTTTTAAGAATCATTTCATGTCGGGAAGGGGACTTTTTTGTTTTGTTTTGTTTTGTGTTTACAAATGTCACTTACTATCTGTTATGACAGATACTTGACATACTTGTCGCTAAAGTAATCAACCAGAAAAATGATTTATCCCTGATCAATCCAACTATTGTGAAACAAAAGTGGAGTATAAAACAGTAGCAAAACCCAAACAAGGAAACAGAAAGGAGTAGAAAATAAATAAATAAATAAAAACAAAATAATTGTTATTGATTGTCACACCTATAACTGTGTGTATTGGAGCTCTACTAAATCGGGGCTCACGTCTGTGGCGTCTGGATCCATGAAGTAGAGTGTGGCAGTGGCACCGCAGTCGTGCCAGGGCGCGGGCCTGGGCTTGTCTGCGGTGGAGCTGCTGGCGGTCACCTCTTTGGGCTGAGCCCGCCGGCACCGCTGGCTGTTCCACCAGGTCTCCAGGGCGGCCACCAGACACGCCAGCAGCAGGCCCGCCGCCAAGATGCAGAAAACGCCGGCGAAGCTGTGCAGCCGCAAGGCGCGGCCCTCGGGCTGTGCGTCCGACTGGCTTTCCAGGTCACAGCGGCCCTTGCGGGGCCACCATTTCTGTTTGAGGATGTCCAACTCGCCCTTCTCCTGAAGCTCCAGGATCCTGAGGCATTAAAGGGGGTAGGGAGGGAGGGAGAGAGGGAGGGGAGGGGTGGAGAGCAGGGTTAGGGGGTGGGGATAGACAGAAAAAGTCCAAAGTCATCCATCTCCCAAGGTGGAAGGATTACGTAAACTTGAATAATCCATAAAAAAAGGCTTTGTACCTCTGAGGCGAAGAACTTAATAGCAATGGCAGCTGCCTATGACTGTAAAGCTGCAGAATATTGTGTCTGTCATAATCATACAGACTGTCACATTCATCTGCAAACTCAACTTGACAGAAAAAAAGAACCCTCAAAGAAATAAAAAACAAACTCGACTGTAGATTGTAGAGCTTTGCACTCTTAACAAAGGCAGTGATGATTGACTGATCAATGATCAAAAAAGCCATGCAAACACTTTACATTTCCATTTATCTTGTGCTTTCCAACTTTTAAAAGAGATTATCATTGGTGGTAAAACAGTTTATTTGTACAAACAATAGGCTATGAAAAATACAGAAACCCAGCTATTGACAAGGCAAGCTGGCATGATTAATTTTGCTCTATTAATCTTGAATAAATGGCCTCCATTAAGTCTTAACTTACATCAGGAAGTCTTTTGGAGCCAGACAATTTATTACATTGGAGTATACTCAGGCCCAGCACCACTGGGGGGCCAAAGGGGGTGTTACCCCCTCAGGTGGACTTCCTTGTCCCCTTTACTAAAGCTCTGAGATTATTAACTCTAAATCAAAGATCTCATTTATTTCACATACACCACATAGTCCATATTTCCAAATCCATAATTCACTTGGGCTTGGTTCCCCGATAACGTTCACTCTTAGCGCACTAAGAAGACTCGAAAGATATATCTTACCAAAGTTGTGTATTTTTCTGAGTGTGTTCCCTGAACTATCTCTTAGAGTCTTCTTTACTATGTTGTTCTTAGCTATCACTTAAGGTGCCAAATCCATGTTTCTGGCATTGATTGTTGTCATTTGAGCTTCCTTTGAGCATGCGTGAAAATGTCTTTTCGGGGTCTACAGTGCTGCAATTAATAAGATGTATGCAATTGAAAATATAATTAGTGTGTCAATGTGTGAGGTGTGTATGCGACATGTTTGGATCTTTGAAGGGTTGAAAAGTAAAGCAACTTAATGAATTCTGGCGATTTTTAATTTATGCAAATTATAACACAAAATGCAAGGAAACCAATTCAGATGAGTTCAGGTGAGTGTTGAGATCAATACAACACTTTTTAAGCCAAAAAAAACTGTGATAAGGGAAAGGTTACGAATGGTCCACACCATTTAGTGTACCAACATTTCGGGAATCACATCTTATCGTTAAGAGGGAGGTTAAGGAATAGGTTAAGAACTACTTAGCGATAAGAATGTTTTGGGGAACTGGGCCTTGATTGGTTGTCTGTTCATGAGCAAGAAGTGACTATAGCTGGGCACCGACTGCATATAGACTTCCACTGAGCTGTGTTTTAGCCATTATTAACCGGCTTATTCTAAAACTGCCTCTTGTAGAACATAAGCTACAGTGCAAAATGTGTTGTGTCAGGCATCCTTAACTTTTCAATTTATTCTTCTATTAAATGGCCCTGTTTTTTTTGGCGATTGCAGCTTAGTTCTTCCAATGTACAAAAAAAAGAGAAGGCAACATCCTTCCAAATTCTCTATGTGTAAGTTAATTGAAAAGATCTTGTTGGACATCATACTGAATAAGTATATGCCTTGTTCTCATTCTCTGTGCAAAATGTACAGCTACATCAACTTCATTGCTGACAGGATTCTTTCTATATAGATTTTCTCATTAACTGCATAGATTAGAATACACGACAAAATACAACTGCTTCAAGCTAGTGTTAAATCTCACTCAAGAAGTCCTAAAGACTGTGTGTGAGTGTGTCTGTTCGAGAGAGAGAGAGAGAGAGAGAGAGAGAGAGAGAGAGAGAGAGAGAGAGAGAGAGAGAGAGAGAGAGAGAGAAATAGAGAGATAAAGAGAGGGGAGGGGAGGGAGAGAAATAGACTCACTTTTGAGAGAAGAGATCTCTGTAAGGACTGCCGTGCTGTAGAGCCAGTCCGTAGCCTTTGCTTGAGATGCTGTTCCCCCTCACGGTGAAGCTGCAGTCGCTGTCAATGAGGGCAGCATACTCCACCACTGCCATGTCCCATAGGAAGGCATAAGGCTGGGTCTTAGCCTGTGGAAATGCATGTGTCCATACACCCACAAACACACACACACACACACACACACACACACACACACACACACACACACACACACACACAGAGGCACACAAATTGCCCACATGCCCACACACACACACACACACACAAACACACACACACGCATACCCAAACAAGCATACGCCCACCCACACATACAGAAATAAATAAATAAACAAAAAATACAAAGCTATCCAGTCTCCATCACTTGAGCTCAGGTCTGCTTTACTCAGTAAGATTCCAACTAATTGCAGTGCAGTTACATCAGTGCAGAATTGCATGATGCAATATGACAATGGTTACATAAGAAAACATGCATTTATAGAATAAATATATCAATAGGCTAATAAAAACTCTTCTGTGGTTGTTTGAGGTTAGGTAGGAAACCCTTTGTAGAGTGGTAATATCACAGCTTGCGTGAGGGACTGACTCCTCATACAAAGAGGCCACTGGCTTTATACATCCTCCGAGGTATCTGAAATGACTGTCCTGTCAAGTCTTATTTTCACCCTTTCAGCAGTGGATCAAGCAGAAGGCTGCTGTGTATATATACACACACTCACACAAATATATAAAGAAAACACACACACACACACACACACACACACACACACACACACACACACACACACACACACACACATAAAAACACCCTCGGTTTCCTAGTTCTTTTGAACTGCACTGAAAGAATGGTAACAAAGCCAACATTTTCCTTTGAATCTTCCCATCTTGTTGACCGAGTTGCTTTTTCATTGTCAATCAAACCATTTCTCACCAAGCGACAGTAGCACACTGCACTGCATATGTCAGGAGACAACCATCAGACAGAGATGTGTCAAAACCATGGCCAATTCTTCCCTGCTACAGGCACATACAGTGATCAGTGAGACCAAGAATATACAAAGCAATCAAGACAAATCAATCTTAATGTTTATATTTCATTGTGGATAACATCAGACACTTCAGTTCTGAGGTCATTCCAGCAACTCTCATCATGTCTTCAATTACTGAAAGATTTTAGTCATATTGTAGCTAATGTTTAAACTAATGAAACCAACTGTTAGATATAATATAAGAAAATGTCCATGGGCATCTAATTATAAATGAGAAAGAATAACTTTTCTTTTAAAAGTTAATCACCAATACATTGAACCATTCTGTGAAAAATTAAACAAAAATTACCAGAATAATTTTAACATATTCACAATTATTATCTTAAAATTTTGTGATAGATCTGTGCATTAACTTGTGCTCTCATGAAGTTCTATGAGGGCTAGTTTTAGCAAACTGGCCAATTAAACAAAATAAAGAAGTTAGAAGCACATTTTTGCACAGTTAAAATATGTTCAAGGTTAAGCAAATCTGAAGCTACAATATTAAAAAATGACCTTTCAAAAGCCCATTATATTTAATGTACTCTATTGCCGGCTCTTAAAATGCACTCCAATTTTAATGAATGCTAAATGAAGGCATTATGGTACAGCATTTAGGATGGAGGAGGGTAGAAACTCACAGTTTATTAAAATCTTATTGTACTGCCCATGGCTTTAAGTCTCAAATTAAGTCTCAAATTCTGTTCCAGAACACTGGAATACCAGCTCACTTGCATTTAGCCTCACAGCTGAACTGTAAATTTGAATCATCATTCAAATGGAAAATAAACAAAGGAAAGGAAGCACAGAAAAAAACCTGTGTGGATGTAGAAGAAAATACTCTTAAGAGTTATTAAACAGTGGCAGTGGCACTGTCCATTACAGAGACATTGGCATAAGCCACAGCATTGCCAGACATAGGTAGCATCGTGAGACTATCCTGATCTCACGAGCTTCAGGTTTTCACTCGCAGCTCAGTCTGGCTCCTTTTACGTTGAAGAGAATTTGGAGCAGTTCACCAAACAAACGTCCAATGAGCCTTGGCTTTGAGGCGGGCGCAACGAGAAGCGGGTCTAAAGAACATGTACGTACTGTATGTTAGTACATCATATGCTTTGTTGATCTGATTGGTTGATTTGGCCTGTCTATCACCAGCATAGGTGTTGATAGACAGATGCCTTATCCAATCAGCCAAAACTAAACTAATGAAACGAAACTAACGAACCAAAACTAGTTTAACGGATGGTTCCAGATGGAATTGCGGGAGCAAATTAGGTAACTCAAGGCGAAACTGGGAGCTGATACTCCTGTAAGTGTGTCAATTCTGTGCAGTGATTGAGCGCTTTAAAGACTCATTAAAGGCCTGTTGTCTTTACCCTCATGATGCCCTCCACCGGGTCGCTCACAGAGTTGTCCTGCCCTTGGTTCTTGTTGATAGTCCTCCAGAGTTCGGAGAAGGTGCTGTCTTGCTCCAGTGGGTTGGTACCCTTGATCCGGAAGTGCTCGAACACCGCTGAGTCTCTCACCGTGCCGTATGACAGGTCCATCTGCTTGGACAGGTCCTGAAACGTTCTACAAACAGACAAGTAAGTAAGTAAAATTTATTTATAGGGCACATTTAAACAGAGCTGTCACTGACCAAAGTGCTGTACATAACAAAAATGAGTATTCAGTATTGAATTCCAGTGTTTCCATCTAAAGATTTGTTATTTGCATAACTTAAATGTGAATAACAACTTGGATAGAGACGTGCCTTATGAGTAAAACAGTATGATGTCCTTCTCATGTTCATTGTTGTTCCAGAAAAACTCAGCTTTAACAACTGCTGACTTACTGTATATGCACAGGAAATTAAATCTATTTTCATCTCGCTTGAAAAATGTGAACTTATGTACCATAACTGGATTAACATAAAGAAAAACAACAACAACAACAAAAAAAAAATAATTACAAGACTCAAGACTGTTCAGTAAGTTTTCCTCTCAGATTTCCATTGATTGACACACTAGAGCTGGAAATATTTGCCCGAACCCGACGGGGCCCAACAGGACCTGCCGGGTTCGGGCCGGTTCGGGGTCTAATTTCAATATTCCAAGCGGGCCCGGCTCGGGCTCGGGCTGAAAGCCGATGCGCGGCAAATATGCGATCACATGATACGCCTAACGTTCGATCTACAGGCATGCGTTAGTAGATGCAAAATGGATGTAGAAGAAGTTAAACGGAGATTAGCCCTTGGCGAATTCATGTTGGTCGAGCCAGTAAATGCGAGGTCGGAGGTGTGGAAACATTTTGAGCACGTTCACAATGAGAAAAACGAGGCAGTGGGGTATGTCAAATGCAAGAAGTGCGACGTGATGTTAAAGTATGACAGCAAGACAACTGGTTATTTTTCTTTTAACTTTGGGCAGATCATTTATTTTAGCCTTGAAGTTCTTGAACTTCAGACATCTGTAGGCTAACTAATCTGAATAAAAAACGTAGAAATGTTCAGCAAAAATGACTCATTGTTGACTGCTTTGATATGCGCACAATTGAAAAATGTCGGGTTGTAAACGGGTTCGGGCTCTATGAAGCTGTCAATCATACGGGCCGGGGCGGGCTCGGGTGGAGTTCTCTCGGGCTGGGGCCGGTTCGGGTCTTAGTTTTAAGGCCCGTTTCAAGCTCTATAACACACTACCTTTTCACAACATTACTACAACACCGCCTATCACACAATGTTTTGCTTATGTTACTTTTGTTATGACATACTTCTGCTTGGTTAAATTATGTTTACTTTGCTTATGTTCTACAGTGCTGTTCACGGCTACACAGCGGAAAGCGTCAGAAGAGAGCCTCACATCCATCTGTGTGACTGCTACACAAATCTAGTCTGTGGCAATCTGGCACTAAGGGATTTGTTTTGCCCCTTCTTAAAGGAGACATAGAATACAAAACCACTTTTACATTGGCTTTGATGAATTATGAGAGGTTGAGCATGGTCAAAGAGCTATCACGAATACGAGGCATGGTTCTGCATGGTTTCTGTTTGACAAAATACAATTGAATATATTGTATTTGAACATCAGAGAACAAGGTACAATACTCCATTAATCCATTCTATGTCACCTTTAAGTGGCCCTTTCTCAGTGACAAACTACAACCCAAGACTCATCACTGACCCAACAAACTAACTAACACAAAACACCTTTAAAGGTTACCCAACCAGTGGGGTTTATTAACACTAGGACATACAAAGGCTAGACTAAATTAACGGTACAAAACACAAAGTCCATTACATAACCACAATCCAAGGCTGAGGCACAGCAAGAAAGCAAGCAGTCTCCACATCTGAAGCCTAGGCTAGCTCTCCCACAGAGAATAGGAACCTGAAGCTTTTACTGTAACAGCAGTTTGATCACATAGGCCAGGTGCTCCTAATCAAGGTAACTGACACCTCAGGCACCTGAGCAGAGGGAGAGAGAGTATAGCAAAGGAAAAGGGACAAACAGCACAGGGAACAGAAAGCACAGAAACCACATACAGCCGTGACAGATTTGAACAATTCTCTCCCTCTAACTATATAACCATTAAATCTCTTCCTAAACATGCACAACATTATGTGCAGAAATTCAGCTCAGCTGAGGTTTATACACAGGCAATTACATAACATGGATTAGGCTAAAAGACAGCAAGATAAGAAAACTACAGCGTTATTTGATAAAAAAGGTATGCACAGACACGTGTCCTTCACCTCACTTTGCCACTTTGTGCTTTCAGCTAAGATCATAAAGTAGGGCTGGGCTAGATTTCTTTCCTTTGCATTGTATTGATCAGGGGGGAAGTGCCCTTAATGAAAAATCCACGTGTGCCATTTGTCATTGTGCAAACGACCTTTTTGCTATGACCTCCTTCTAACGACCTTCCTGTGCTAACGATAGCGTCAGCAGCAGCAGCAGCACCACCACCAGCACCAGTGAGAGGTGGGCAAGTTTAAACCATTATTTGCCTTCTTCACAGTGCCTGCTCTTACTCTGCTCTGACCTGAGTGGGCTTTGTCCGAGACCTAATCCATAATCTAACAACTTCAGCCAGTTAAGGGGAAACGTCAGACATAAAGACTTGAGCGGATCCTAGCTATAGCTCACCAGCTGCAGTCCTGACCCCTTGGTATACATTAAAAGAGCACACCTACATTCATTTCACTTTCAGACAACTGACTGAACTTTCTAAATGTCCGTGTACCCCCATTTGTATTCCCTATCAGCTCCTTTTAATTATACTGCATCCAATTATGTTAAAATTCCATGAATCAAATCACACATCTCCAGATAATAAAATCTGGACAATTAATCAATTTAATTAACTCTGTATATTGTGTTTGCCTGTTTAAAACAACTACTAGGATGGTTTATGCCCACCATCACCCTCTTGACAGCGGGATTTATGACAGTGGTCTTCTCACACTCAAGGCCCATTGAGTTCCGAGTTAAAAATGAGTTAAGCCGCATGCTCACAATCCCCTTACAAGCTATAGGCAGAGCTGAAGCAGCGGGTAATTTACACTGAAATGTCCACTGTGCACCCACCTCTGAAGTCTTTTAGCTGCCCACAACACATTCAAATTGAGATCATTACTTGTGAGTCAACAACAGTTCCATGCATTCCACTTCAGAGTGTGTTCCCCATTGACAATGGCATCTCTATTTATCATTTCATCTTGCATAAGTGAACAATGATTTACACCACAAAATGGCATGCTTGTTTAAAAGACAAAAGGTGCTGAGATAATATTTAGATTAAAAGCAATCATTAATTTTCACTTAATTAATTTGTACTGTTTACTTACTTTTACTTATGTGTAATTAGGATATTAGATATCAGAGCAATTATGAAATAATTTGGGATAAATGTGAGCAACCAATTAAATGAGTTCAATATTGTAACTTGCAGCATGTGAAAAAGTACAGGTATCAGTAAGCAATAGGTACTAAAAAGCTAGCATGGAAGGACAATAATACCATATTACTGAAGTACCACTGGCATTTTACCTCTGAGTACAAATGAACTTTCAGCATCAAACGTGCCATTTATATGGTCAGAGTGAATAGCCAAGGATAGTGGGCAAAATGCAGCATTAGCTTTAAGAGGTAGAAAATCCATTTTGATCTACACAATATCAGCCCTTCCCCTCAGTCAGTCTTTTCTTATAGTCTGTATAAAGGAACACAGAGGGGGTGTCATTGTGTGGGGTACTGCATTTTCTCAAAGCCAGGCTGAATGAACATAATGGGGGAGATTACTCTTTCTTATGACAAGGTATAGGCTGAAACTGCAGCACAGAGAAAAGCATTAGCAAAAACATCTAGCTATCAAAGGACTCCTATCCCCCATCCTATTCAAACCTTTCAAAGACATTTGCATTTAGCATGGATTATTTGTGACATAACAGTCATACTGTGATATGGTCAAAGCCGGACCATTAAACCACAGTGAGATGTAGAACTGTAGATAAACAAGTAGAAGACAATTGCCTGTCTTCTAAAACATGAAAGAGACAGATAAAGACAAATAACTGCTCCACAAAATACCAAAGTACTTAACAAAAAAGCCCCCCAAAAAACAACATTTAGACAACCTAAAAGTACTTTTACTTGTCCATTTGGGGCATGATTAACTCTGTAGTCTTTTGTTTACCCTCTTGAGAAAGAATATTTTAGTTTCATTGTGCTTTAAATGCCTTGGCTTGGCTGTTCTTTTAAGATAATTTTCTGATTGTCTGTTTTATGAGTTTTCTTGTTGAGTTTTCAAATAGATTATGCCATTAATGGTTGAATAACAAAGCTTGTAATTAATAAGATTGATCTGTTTGATGACTTATGCTATGTTGGAAAGAGAACAAGACATTAAACGTCATTTGGGTAGTACTGTGTCTCCCTTAATGTGGATACCATAGGGACAGTAAAAACAACAACAACAAAAGTCCTGTTGAAAAGTCCTGTCCTGGTGGAATGCCAGGTGCATTTGTTAAATGAACTGCATGTTATGTAGCCTTTTTTTCTCTGTGAAATGTGAAGCATTTCACAGAGTGCTTCACATTTCACAGCTCACATCTACAACCCAATGTCAGGGGCCACGGGGAGCAGTTTGGGGTTGAGTTTTTCACTCAAGGACACTTCAATATACAGCCAGAGAAAAAAAACAGAAACAAACCGGCCGTGGTGCAATTCCCTGATGGATGCTCTAGCCTACAGACTATACTGTATGCTGCTCAGGCCTGGTTTTCCACGGTCAGTTTATGTGTTTAAATTCACCAAATGTCTCATTTTAACTCCTCACTGACTGGACTCAACCTCTTCACTGTCCACGAATGGCTATAGGCTGCATGGAGTCCATACAGTATGTCCATATTCTATAGGATTTGAGCCAAGGTTCTCAGGGGTCATTGTTATCTAACCCACAGTATGTGCCCACACTCTAGCACTGACCTACACAATTCTAGTAATGACATACACAAGATTTGTGTGTAAGATTTAATAATTAGCAGTGGACACAGTAACTGCAGTGAATAAAATGCCTTGACACTATAACAAAGGCTGATGCAGACATGTCAAAGATACTACAAATTTGGCTTCTGAAGAGCTTCTGACCTTGTGCTTTTCACCACAGATTTATCCCTCTCGTTATTGTACAGCTTCACTTCACTACGGAGAAACAAAATACATAATGCCACACAATGCCACTGATTTACACACTGCTGCTATGATTTGAGTCATATACTGTAGGCTTTATTAAAACAATTTCCATATTGCTTCTCTCACCCTCTGGGACTTGAAGTGAGAGATAAAGGTAAAATTGAGAGTGGAAAGAATGAGTATCTTCATTTCAAATCACAAAAGTCATGTGCTTTAGCAATTTGGTGTACAGAAGTGCTATTTAAGAATTAAAGAGAAAGTTCACTTTTTAGCATGTTTAGCCCCTTTTCTGGAGTGTCTAGGATGAAATTGCTGGCATTATATACCTTGTTGTGGTGCTAGTTGGTATTACTACACCAAAAAATAGCTCCAGAATGTTCAAAATACCACGCAAAATGTGACAAAAACTATTTTCTGTATCTCTGCGGGGAGTTCACAAAGGAGATGTTGATGTTCTTACAGCCTACCTTTGGGCAGCACTCAAAGAACAGGGATAGGAACTGGCTTACTCCAGATTTATCCTTTTTTAATATTTATTATTTTTAATATCAAATGTTTTAAATACGCTTAACCCAACAAACCACCGACCACAAAGTTACAAAACAAAGAAAACGCAGAAACGACCCCAGGCATTCAAATAGCTTGTTAACAAACTACACTACTACGCCCAGACGAAGGACAGAGCATGGTAATACATACTGGGGAAAAAAAAAATGGCGTCTTACAGGTCTGCTCATGACCCTGGTTTCATCTCCTGTAATGATCGCAACCCTTGCAAAAGGAGTATGCCATGGCAATAAGCTGGTAATAAGCCGTTATCATGCACTGCCAAGGCCTCGCGATCAAAGCCGGGATAACAAACAAGGCTATTAAGCGATGGCAGGTGCTGCTCATGGAGGGCGTGCGTGTGTGTGTGTGTGTGAGTAAGCACTGGGTGCATGGCAGTGGGCACTAATTAGGCGCTGCTTCACACACAAGTTAGCGCTGACTGAGCCCCTCAGGACCAGGGGCTAGTACTGTAGACAGGGCCAGTATGTCTCCACTCACACAAGCATGTGGGGAGAGAGACTCTCTAGTGGTTATTATGGGGTGGAATACACAAGTGCCACAGATACCACACACATAAAGGTACAAAGAACACAACATACACGGGCAAATAGAGATACACACACACACACACACACACACACACACACACACACACACACACACACACACACATACAGTATTATTATTTCCAAACCATTATAGTTTATTGATAATCATAACTCATTGCAAAAAAATATAAACATATTCTCATTTAGTTAGATGACTTTGTCGACATGTTGAGCTTATAAGACAGGTCATGGACTCAGCTACATAAATGCGATTTAAAAACAATCAAAATGGTTTTGGTTTCCTCAAAAAGTTTAGAAAATCCTTTCACTTGTAAGTCGTCATTGTTGACGTCACCTGACTGAATCTAATCTACAGTAGGTCCAATCAAGGTGCAAAAATCAACCAGGTGATGTTTTTACTCAGAAGGCCAGAGATCCTGAACGTACCTTTAGTTACCAGATTTTACATGGCTTTTTCATCATTAGAACTTCAGGGAACCTGAACGATCGTACAGTTAGGTACCTTAAGGTACTAGATTGTACATGGCTTTTTCAGCATTAGAACTGCATGTATAGTATGTAGACTGCACCTCCATGTAGGGTTTGTTTCTCAAACAAGTTCATGTTTCAAAAGTTTCAAACTGGCAGTGCTTCGGCGTCTGGTTGGCCTTGCTGTATGAACACCCCAAAGGTGTCAGCAAATGAGGAACCAAAGCTTGACTAAAACATGATTGCGCTGGAGAGAGAGCATGCTGTGCCTGCCTCATGTCTGCAAAATGATCTCTTATGCATGTTCAGAAAGAGTGGGCAACCAAGTGAGTTTTCAGCACCTGGGACAGCTCCGGTTCTGAATGTTGAGGCTTGGAGGAATTCTAAGCCTCCTGATTAAGAATAGCTGTAGAAGCTCTGTGGGCTACACTGTGGCATCCAAGCTCAAAGGCATGAGTCTCAAGTGACATATTGTTGTTTGAGGATCCCTCTGGTGAGTAAAACTAATTGAGTGTCAAAGAAACGGCCATTTGGAACCTTAAGCTGGTTTAAATTGGAAAGATTGCAGGACATTAAATCCCTCTAAACAAGTGGGGATGGTTTTACAGGGGTGTGTGTGTGTGTGTGTGTGTGTGTGTGTGTGTGTGTGTGTGTGTGTGTGTGTGTGTGTGTGTGTGAGAGAGAGAAAGTAAGAGAGAGAGAGAGAGAGAGAGAGAGAGAGAGAGAGAGAGAGAGAGAGAGACTCAGCCAAGAAAGCCTTGCATTCTGGTGAATTTTGGAGATACCACTGATGGAGATAACCTTAAGATTGAACGAGTGGGGAAAGGGGGGGGGGGGTGGACATGAGAAGACCTGTCAGCTGGACTCCCCACCTGTGAGGGAAGGTGTTAGGTTAACCTGGGCATTAGTGCAAAAGGCAGAAGCTCCACAGCAGCTGCTAGAGCACCCACTGAGAGTTGAGATTAGAGAGTTCAGACTGCTGGGTAGGGAAGGAGAGATTGGTGACCGAGGAAGGGTATGGGGGTGTAGCATGATGATGACACTCGCTACGATCAGCTGGGTGTGAGCTGTTGTATATGACAGTGACAGTGCTGTATATGAATATATTGACAAGGTGAGAGGCACAGGTTCGAAGAGACTGGGGGATAAAAATCAAATAATGGCAGTTGAGAAAGAGGAGGGGATCTGAAGATACTACTGGTAAAATTATGTTTTTTTTTTTTTTTTACTATGTATTTCCTGTATAACTACTGTTTGCAAGGGTTGCACAAACATATATATTTTCTCTGCAATTTTGTTTGCAAGATGACAGGTAGCCTAATATATAACATATAATAAAAAAGTGGGTCATTCCAAATTCATAGAGTTGGCACACCAGCTTGAGTTTAAGGCTGGGAAAATGAAAGGGATGACATACTGACAGCCTGGCTAAAAAAAGACAGCTAGCTCAGCACTTCTGGTCAGTAAAATAGAAAGTAAGGTGATTCTTATAGTAAGTGAAGTCTTAGGAGCAAAACAGCATTGAGGGCAAGAGGAAGAAGCTAAGGCTGAGAGTCGCTTACGTAGTAAATATCAAGACTTGCCAATCTGATTATTTATTGGTATTTATTTACTTACTTGAAAATTGTCTATTTTGTCCTTCATCAATAAGGAAGATGTCCTGTATATTCTTCACAAAACTTTCTAGGAGATGTGCAGAGAATCTGTCTGAGAATGTTGTGTCAGGTTAAAAACCACACCAGAAATGATGTGTAATGCTTGTTACCAATGTCTCCTCTGTGATAGTAACCACAAATCTCAGATTGTGGCACTGGTGGATGGTAGAACACCATACCATACATATTTTCTATTCCTCATTGGTAATCAATGAAAATAAACAGAAAAGGTAAAAATTCTGAGACTGCGAACAATAAAAATGCAATTAAATAATGTATGGTAGGAAGCTCTCTCCCATGTGTTTTTCCTAAAAAGCAAAAATGATTTATAGGTTATAGGTGCAGACCTGCATTACGCTATGAGATCCCAGACAGACATAATGTGGTTTGGGAAACCCATTTAACTCCTTTGATGGATAGAAGGATTTGATGTGTGTCAGAAACACTAGGTTCAAAGAGTAGAGCGAGCAAAAAATCTGTCTTTGCCCTTGAGAATAAGGTAGTAGAATAACTGGCTCCTTCAGGTTGGAAGTTGCTATCATTAAGCATCTCCTAATAGCATAGGTTTGCCTAAATGTGCTGTGGGGCACCATTGACCTGCTTTGAGCTTTCCTGATAAATTAATGGAGCAAGATAAAAATTGGCTGTTGGCGTAGCAATATTTGATAATTATCATGAATTGCCTCCAAAGATTAGGAAAGAATGAAGTGAACCGAATGATTGAGGTGGAACTGTGCGTTCAGCAGCTTAAAGCCCCTTTTACCCAGTGCAACTGTATGATCATGATGCAAAATTAAACTGCAAATTTTGTGTCTAGTACATAAACATAAAACATCAGCAGCGGCAACAACAACAACAACAACAACAACAACAGCAACACGTAACCAATCCTGCGGAACTTTTGTCATGACTGTTTTAATGGCAATGTCCTGAACAAACAATTGTTTTAGTCAACCTGTAGTTATATCTTCACTCGTTGTATGGTTTAATGGATAGCTCATGTGACTCACATAGGGAATAGTCCTTGCCTCCATTCTATTAGCATTAGCTACTGGTTTTGATCTACGATGTGCCAAATGTTATAGTTTTTTTTCCTACTGTAGTAACAGCACTTTGTGATCTCAAACAACTTGGCTATGGGTTGAAATGGTCCAGAAGTTTTCTTTAGTAAGTTTTGGATTTCAAGTGGATGATATTGCAACACTTGGATGTTGTTACATGTAGCCTATCCAAAAGGCCCAAATGAGGAAGCTTAGGCCTGAGGAGCTGCTGGTGGTGTCTAGGCAAGAACAAAAGCACCAAAGCAAATGCCACGGTGGTAGAGGGAAAGGTGCGGGCCTAACGACATACAGGAGATTGATGCAGGAGACACGACGGCTTTCTGCCCATTCGTCACTCCACTCCTGCACCTCCCCATTGTAATGCCGTAAAGCACCAGGAGGGACTCGACATGTTTCATTATTCAGTGTTCACTCTTCCCAGCCTTCCACTTGGGTCAGAGGCTTTTCTTTTCAACTCCTCATTTTTCCCTCACAAATCTTAACGCCAGCATGAAAATATATATTTTTTTATTTCCAACTCCGAATAGACTTCATGTGAATTCTCAGTAGGTGTGGGTAGGCCCAATTGTTAATAAGACCAAGTAATTGTTAAGGGATTATATACCCTACTTTATAAAACTATAACAATGCTAACTGCATTGGTGATGTGGAGTGTTAGGATATGCTAAATAATATTCCAGGAACAATTGCAAACTCTCTCTCTCTCTCCCTCTCTCTCTCTCTCTCTCTCTCTCTCTCTCTCTCTCTCTCTCTCCCTCCCTCCCTCCCTCTCTGGCCCTATGTGGTGCTACTTGACATTTTCCCTGACAAATCAGACTCTCTTCACTTCTACTGTTTGTCCAACATCCATGTAATGAAATCAAACACAACCTGGAGCCAAGCGCTCTCCGCCGCAGCGCTGTGCCGAGCAGAATAAATTAGATCATCTGGCAGATAACATTTACAGAGGTGAGAGCACACCTACTCCACACCAAAAGCGGAGCTGTCTCCACTTAAGAGTCTGCAGTGCAGAGACAATATGTCGGCATGCATGCCCACATAAATAGTAGGAGCAGCAGCACAACATGTTCTACCTCAACAATGTTTTTTTTTTTTTTTTTTTAAATCACTCTGCTCATAAACATTGCGGTAATGGCTTGTATTTTTGGTAGTTTGTACTTAGCGAAAGAGATATTAAAGGAAACTGTTCTTGCTCCCTGCGTTGCTGTAATGTCTGAGCTTACCATGGGCCTGCTGTGTATCTCTCTCTGTGTGTGTGCGAACACGCCTGCCTTGATTTGAAACTAATGAAAGGGAATTTATGTAGTTATAATTATCTGTAAACTGTAATTATCATCTTGTTCTTTTAACGTTCCCCGTTATTTTACCAGCTACTAGCTTATTCGCATGCCATTTGCTTTCGCTGCAATTTTGACTTTGCATGGGGTGTACTGGATGTTCTTCTTCCAAAGATAGCTATAAACATTATGTTGAGGCAATTATACAGTCAGTAGTTAAGTTGGGTTTCTATGAAAGAGCTAGACAATGAGACACGAATGAGAGTTTTTTTGAAAATTGGCAATGGAAAGACAATCTTTCAGATGGTGGTGTGGAGAAAACACTTTCTTAATCTCTAAAGTGTTCTTTATCTCTGAAGCTGTTGATTTATTGCTAAGAAACTAGAAGTCTAAAACTGAAAAGAAATAAGAGATGCATTAACACAGACATCTTAAGTTTTTTTTTCCAGTATCTCATAATGACCTCGTTTCTCATAATGGTCAAAAACGTTTTGAACAAAACGCAACACCAAGACATGAAAAAAAGCGTCTTGAAGTTTGAATTTCCAAATCTTTTTTAAGATTCAACTCATCTGAGTTTTGTGAGAGGCTCCATTCAAACAGCCTTACATTGAAGCAAGAGCGCAAAAATCTTGTACACCAGACAAAATCACTGTGACCTTGTGCTTCTAGCATTTAAACACATGCCAGACATCACCCACTCAAGCTAACTAAGAAATAAAAGGCAAAGAGAATCAGCCACTACAACCGTGAAGCAAAGCATTCGGGGTCACTGGCTTCATTGCAAGGGGTTGCCTCTGGGAGGAATTCTTGTGACACCGCCTTGATTGTTTACGTCTCTTCGGTAGGCACTCTTCGATATTTATTGTGCGCTCCCCGTCTGCACTCCTCATCTCAAACTAATTTAGGAATTGCACAGATAGATAGATTTGATGTGTTTATATTCTTTTTCAACCTGCCACAGTGCAGTATGATGCTGATAGGTGTAGGATGTATGTAGGCTATATAATTGTGCTGTCACAGGCATGATATAGAGTCGATGACCCATGTGATCTGTGAGTGTGAGAATGAGAAAGTGCTTGTCTCTCGCCTTGGGTTCTAGAATTGTCCAAAATACCTTTAAGTGCAGCTTTGAAAATATGACCATGGGGCTGTCTAGGGGTGGTGCCTGGTATATACATACTGTATATGTCTGTGCGTGTGTGTGTGTGTGTGTGTGTGTGTGTGTGTGTGTGTGTGTGTGTGTGTGTGTGTGCGTGTGCGTCTCTCTCTCTCTCTCTCTCTCTCTCTCTGTGTGTGTGTGTGTCTGTATGTGTCTGTGTGTGTGCGTGTCTCTCTCTCTCTCTCTCTCTCTCTCTCTGTGTCTGTGTGTGTGTGTGTGTGCGTCTGTGTATGTGCACGCGTCTGTGTTTGTATATGTACGTTCGGGGGGAAGTTGCAGACTGTTGCAAGCACTTACCTCACAGCATTGTCCATGCGTGAGACGGTGAGGTAGGCCGCCAGGTTGGCAGTGTAAGATGAGCAGACAATGAGTGTGAAGAGCCACCAGCTGCCCATCACAATCCTCAGTGCCACGGATCCCATGATAGAGTCCCCACCTGCCAGGAAGGGAGGGAACAAAGCAATCATGTGGATGAAAAGAAGAAAAAGAATAAAATAACCAGAACTTTTTCTTCTAGTACCTCTATTGCTAATATCACATAGTCCAATAATGTCTCATAACTGTGTTCTTTTCATCCTTCCTGTTTATTTCTCTCAGTAGATTAGGGTCTAACACTCGTCTCAGACATCATTAGTTTCTCGTTTGGCTTGATTTTGCCACACTTCTCAATCCTGATCTCTGGTCATTCCCTATTGTCTTTTTTTCCCAGAAGACATACCTAGTTTCCTCTCATCACAAATTTTCCTGGAAACACACACACACACACGCACACACACACACACACACACACACACACACACACACACACACACACACACACACACACACACACAGACACAGACACTCACACAGACACTCACACATCACTCTCTCTCCAGCCGTCTATTTATTTTAACTTTGTTTGCTCATTCACTGTGGCCTTTCTCATCATCTTATCGTGCTGGCTTTTCAGCTCAGAGCTGGGTCCTGAGACTGAGACACATAAGCTTTTTTGAAAATGTCAATATAGGATTTCTCCTTTGTGGATAAAGTCACAGAAATGTCATCTGGGAGAGGAAGAGAGCGGAGGTATCAAGGAATGGAGGAGCATGGAATATTATAGCAGCCATTGTCGTGACTGAAGCTTTATGTCTCGACGCTTTATGTCTCGACGCTCTGAGACACATCACAGACCCACGCTGGGGTGTGTGTGTGTGCGTGGGGGGAGGGGTGTACTGTGACTCAGCAGGGTGATGTGACGACATGGGTCAAGTGGTTAAGCCACGGTCAAAACGTGTGTGTGTGGGAGGGTGGCTATGATGACTGCACAATACATGGACAATTACCACGGGCACTCAATTTCACAAGCATTTTCTGAAAACAGTCTCCAATCTAGCCAAATTAATGTGAGAAGTTATTTTCTCAGTCCAAAAAAAAGGAGAAAAAAAAAATGTACTTTCATTTAACTGCAAAGTCAAACTGTTTGCATCAGGTTCCAAATTGCAATGTCTATGCCATGCCCTTGAGTGAAACAAAAGCAGACTGGAATAAAACTGCCTAAAAGCCTAAAAAAAAAAAGAAGAAAGAAAGGTTTGTAAGAGCAAGTGATGGCAGCCCCGCTAAACGATAACTACTTGCCGTTTCAAAAGCAAGACGGGCCCGGAGCCAGACTTTGATAGATCCAGCTGTGAGGGTTCGGTGACACTGCTGAAGTAGTCATTTATCCAAATCTCGCATGCCTGGATCCGACCCAGCAGCCCTCATATTCTTTCCCAATGAAAGGCACCTTTGGAGAACTGAAGTCTGCAGAATGTCGTCACGGTGCGAACACATAAAAAAAGCTTTGTGTTTGGACCTGAATAGCTATGCAAATTGAGGGAGTTCCTGCCGATGGTAATATCTGATGAACAGCTTGCTCATTTGTATTTATTGACATTGACTTTTATGTCGGCCATGATGTCAAAACTGTGGCATTTTCTTTCCTGATATTGCCTAACTCTCAGCCTCAGCCCAGAAGGGTTACTATTTTTTTCCCCCTCTGTCCTCCTCAAACCCTCTGACCGGCCCTGGAATTCAGACCTCGGTTTCTGACATGCCCTCTACTTACAATCATTTCCATTGTACAAACTGCCAATATGTTTCTGGCCTTGGAGGAGAATACAGATTGCCTCCTTCCCCTAACAATTTAGATGGCAACCTTGTCTTTGTGTCCGAAATTTCTTATTGGTGACACAAGAGGCGAGCGGAGTGGATTGGAGCTGCCTGGTGAACTCACCCCTGGGGAGGGCTGCCAATTTCACTCCTGGAGAAACTGGGCACAGATGGCATATGTGACACAGCAAAGACCCAACCCACTGAGACAGAGCCTCCCCCAGTATTTGCTTTTAATTTGATGTCTGATATTTTCTCAAATGACACATTTCACAGGGCTGGTCTTTAAGGGATACTACGCCAAGTCTGAGAATAAACCCTCCATGTGTCCATGTCAAGCAGTGCAAGCCAAGCTGCTGATCTCATGGTAGCTTGAAAGGTTCCTTTATGCCGAAACAAGAGCACTTACAAGCCTGAAAAATCACCATGTGTAATTTTTCTGTTGGTCTCATTACACTTTGCAACTACAGATTAATTAGAAAACATATGGGAATTTTTGGTCAAGACAGGAGCTAACAGAAGAGATGCTAATGGTCTAATCTGATTCAGTGATCTATGCTAGGCTAGAGTCTACAGAGTCTACAATCAGACTCAGAGCACGACTGGATGACTGGAGAAAAGCAAAAGTAAAACAATTGTTTTAACTCAAGGGGAGGTAAGTAAAAATAAGGTGCAACCCCTTTAACAAAGAAATGTAGTTGTCAAAGATGATGCAACTCTGTATACAGTTGATGAAGAATAAAAGCAAAGGCAAATTTGCTCTGATTTTAGAAAGCACTCACAAACATTTGGAGGTTTTCTGAGGTAGTTTTCACAAAAGCAGCCACAAAATAATCAATGCCAGTTGCCTGTATCTTGTATCTACAGTACATGTTGTCCACCAGTCACAGCGACGGTGCCTGTAAAACAACTCTCTCACCTTGCTGCATGAAGGCTCCGTAGACAATCCACACTGCGCTCTGGAGGGAGGTGGTGGCAGACGGAGCCGTGTGTGGTCCAGGCAAGGTCTGCGAGCGCACTGATTGGATGCGACGCAGCAGGAAAATCATGACACCCACCACGGGGATAGCAGCGGCGATACAAGCCCACACGGCCAGGTCGAAGGGCGCCAGCAGCGAGAAGATGTTGATGTTTTCTTGCGACTTCCTCATTAGGATGCCCACAGAGTAGTCCAAGTAGCGCTTGCTGAAATCAATCACTCCCTCTCGCTCGGGTGTGATAGTGATGGCCGAGATGGCCACGTCTGCCTTCTGTGAGAAACACATGCACCACAATGAGTGATGGAGCCATTAGTGTTGCTTGCTTCCACAATTACCTGCATTTTGGTGGAGTACTAGGAAGTTGGTAGTTTGGATTTATTTAAAGGTAAAAAAGGTAAAAGGTAAAGGTAAAAAAGGCCTAAAAGCACACTATCAAAGGTCTAGAAGGGTTAAAAATAATATTTATATTATATAGTTTTCTGCTGTAGGCAATATAACATTCTTTAACCCAGTCATATAATTTGGGGGAAAATATGTCAACTTCATTGTGCGTGTTATAAGCAAACAAGGTTTTTAAGTCTAAAAACAAAAGCTCTGCATTAAATATTGAATGCTATTGGGCAATCAGAGCCCTCTCTCGTCTTCAATCAAGCATAACTTGCCTTTGCGATGAGTTCTCCAATCATGCCATTCCAGGAGCCGTTAGGGAGAGGCGAGCCATATTTGCCATCTTCTACTTGATAGATGTCATACTTGAAGCCTAAAATCCTGGACAGTGCATCCAAGACATCGATAGAATAGCCTTTGTAGCGTTTGGTTTGTCCAAGAATATTTTCAGCCACCATCACAAATGGTTCCTCCTGGAAATAAAAGAAAGACAAAAAGGACAAAAAAAAAAAAAAAAAGATTTAGACAAAACCCTCCAAAAGGATTAAACTGTAACAGATAATAGCACAAATAATTCTGTTGTTATTGTTTTTTTGTTGTTGTTTTGTTTCTTAAACAATCTACAAAAGTATTAAATGTACTTAGCAAAACAGCAATAGGTAAGTCTGTTTCATCCTTGAAATGGTTTACTCTGTGAAAAAGAAGATATAGTGACCCTGCCCTATCATATTGATTACTGAGACAGAAGGTGAGCGTCTTCTAATGTTTTAGTCTCTATCAATAGCATCATCATCATCATCATCATCATCATCATCATCATCATCCACAGTAGCTCAAAACCAGGAAGCAGGAGCAGAAGTTTACCACAATCCATAGATTCAGCAGGCCACTGACCTGAAACACTGTGCTCACAGAAGCGTGTGATGCTTCATCAGTCAGAAATTACCTCTCTAAATTTTACTCAGGGACATTACGAGAAGAAAGTGTCAGGGCAGGTATGGACAGGACAAAGTGTTCCTGAAATTAGCTCTGACTTGAACATCCCTCTCTTCTAAAAGGAGGGACCTAAAAAAAAGGCTCTGACTTAAAATTGCCTAAGACTGGCTAGGGTTACAATGAAAACAAATTAATGTTCTATTCTACAAACAGTAGAGTTCAGATGCAAAACCCTCTAAATCTATTTTCTGAAATATTCAAAAACTAAGTTGCTTATAATTTCCTGATAATCTTAAGTCAAACTACAATTTAAATATGTCTATGAAGTACAAAAAAATTAGGCCCAAACAATTCAATTGGAGTTGAAATGATACTACACTTTACCAAAATTATATAAATATATATCAGGAAATATAAATATATTTCAGTATATTTCAATAAATGGAGACTTTTGAATGTGAACTGCTCGTATATACATGTACTTGTAGACAATACGTTCTGTATACACATTAGAACTGAAATGAAAACATTTGTAATTGGGATGTCAACCATTTGTTTTAGAGTGCTGCAGTGCAGACAGAGGGACTGACTGAGGCCCAGTGATGAGAGAGTGATGTTTGTATGGTTATCAGTTGCCGTACCAGGAGAGTTACAACTTTCAGTGTAACACCATGCATGCTGCTCTCCACACGATTCTCTTTCAAGCTGCCGTTCAGCCCACGACTTGAGTCCCATGTAGCCAGCTGTGAGAGAGAGACAGAAAGAGAGAACACAGAATATTTTTTAAAAAAAATCTTCAAATAAATTCACTTCACTGGCACGACTACCAGTGATTTCATATGAAGTGCAAAGTTTGAATTAAACCCTGGTTGGTCTAAACACTTTGTCTTGTCTGATCGACTGCACTGCTCTGATCATAGCAATCATCCTCCACATGTGAAAGCTTCAAAACAACACCTTTGTGTAGCTGGACTGCCGTGACAACAATTTGACCCTGTTGGAGAAATTGAACTAGACCTAAAAAGGGTGTTTTATTTGTAGCGCTTCAATATTGCAGTTTAGACATTAATTTAATTTTTCCCATTGGCAACTAAACTAGACTGTAGGAGTTGGCTCTGCTGCTGTCAGAAAACAACAAATCCAACAATACAAATCAACAAATAACTTCTTTTCAGACCCCCCCCCCCCCCCCAAATAAATAAATAAATAAAGCCTTTATAATAATTAAACAGGTATGGCCATTTTAACACGTGTTTTGGCTCATCACTGCATGAATGATTCTGAGAATAAGCAAAAATGTCAACATCTTTTTTTTTTTTTTAATGCAGAAACTTCAGACATGGTGAACTGACCGGTAGAGTGCAAATGCCTTCAAGCTCTATTTTTGACCCACTGTCACAGAAATCAAATCGACATAGCAAAAAAATAACTCAAAAACAGACAACTTGAAAACAAACAGCACACAAATGCAGTACTTTGTGGCTACCTGAGGCATTTCAATGTCTCCATCTAATACATAGAAACAGCGCCAAATCAATTTACCTTCAAGAGTGATAACACATGTAACATCTTGTTTGTTTAAACAAACAAACAAACAAACAAGCAAGCACACAAACAAACAAATAAATAACCCTGCAATTCAGAGCATTCTGAGCTGATAAATGTAATCGCACAAGAGTTTTAATTGACCTGGAACAACAAGCCATTACATTTTCCTCATAAATGATTAATCTAGCTGAATCACGCAGAGTTTTTGCTTAAGTATGTAATCTATATCATCATTTGCACCACAAGAATCAGGAGCTTTTATGAAATGCTTAACCAAAAGAACAAGGATTATGCTTAGGCATTATTTTCATGAGTGTGACTTTCCAAGTACAGTATATGTTCAAGTATTACTGTGATCTAGTATTAATAAGATAATCTGGAGTGCATTACCAATTGGTGTGTTGATTGTGGTTAGTTGGTGTAGACAATAGACAGGATTTTTTTTTGTTTGTTTGTTTCTCGGCTGTTCTTGAAAGGAGAGCAGACCCTCACCTTTGATAGACCTTTCATATCTTAGATTTTTGAACACCCTGTAAGGATGATTACTCTTTATTTAAGCTTTTAGCTTAAGTTTAAAATGTTTTGAGCTTTTCTTTAGGACTGATTTGGCCCATCTTTTATTAGAATCTCGCTTAGACCTCAGTAGATTTGTGTGCCTCCTGAAGGTCACTGACCATCTCTTGTGTCTGACGACACAATTGTCAGGTGGAAGAGACCTATTCTACCAGGAAGGTTAAGTTGACTACTTTTTCTTCCAAGATACACAAACAAGAATTTCTTTGGCAAGGTGAGGAGGGGAGTAATGCTTCTCTATTCAAGTAAACTGTGTAGTCTCTGAGTAGAAATAAGAATGGTCACAAAATGCTACAATTCACACAGCCACACACACACACACACACACACACACACACACACACACACACACACACACACACAAAAAAAAAAACAAAGACATACATTATTTTTTTCTTTGACTCAGTAGGGAGAGAGAGAGAGAGAGAGAGAGAGAGAGAGAGAGAGAGAGAGAGAGAGAGAGAGAGAGAGAGAGAGAGAATTGTCAATGCAGTGAGGATGATGATTTAACCCAATTACATCTAAATTCATCAAGGGTGGGAATTGCTAATCAATTACCATTGAGTGGGTGAATGTGGCAAAACCATTTGGAGTTTCTGTGACTCGCTGCCTCACTACTAATTTGGAAGGCGGCTCACGTAAACAACAGGTCACCAAGGCAACAGCCTCCGGTACCATCATGTAGAGAATCAACCAGGGTTCCTTTTGCTTTCCACTCCACCCACCAAACACTGCTTCACACATGGAGCCTAACAAGCATTGCACAGCCCAATTGGTCAAATCACAACACACAAACAGCATCCACCCATCTTGTGTTCCATTTTACCATGTGACTGACAAGCTGAGTTACATTTATTTATTCCGTCAGCTCCCTCGTTCCACCTCTATTCAGCCTCATGTTGTACCTAGTGTCATAACCAGACATGGTGATTTTGTTGATCATAAACATTCATGAATTCCATCTACTTTCTATTAGTATTTCAATAGCGATGGAAAACAACTGTGGCATCCATTTTGGCCACATGTTTCCTCTAGCAAACGTGGCATTGAATTTCAATCTCTGTTTTGCAGGGAGTGTCTGGATTGAGTCCTCTCCTACTGTGTGTCCTTAGAGATTGGTCCTGCAGAATGAGAATGAGTTAAATTGTAGGTTTCCATTCAGATTGTATTTATTTAAAATATATCTTAATTTGGCATTTTCAACAAAGTTTTTTTTTTTTCATGCAGGCTCTCAGCCAACACCACTGGCAACATTTCTGGGGAAGAAAAAAGAAAATGTTTTACTGGCTTCAATTTCCATCACACATTCCTTAAATGCAACTCAGTAGATATGACTATATACTATATACTGTATAAAAAAATAGAACACTGTATCTTGAGCGCAGATTAGCAATGACGTCTCACCTCAAAGATCTGTGAACGATTATAGATAATACAGCGATCCATCTGTCATAACTTTCGCACCTCCGAAACTCACTTATCCGGCATCTCTGTCTTGACAAATGCATTAGTGTGCCAAGGAAACAGTCTGTCAGACTAGGCGGTAAGGTTTTAACCCCGAGTCACTTGCACTCATATCAGCGGCGAGTTTGACCCCAGAGTCCTCCGCCTCTGACAGGATGACAGAGTCTTTAGCACCTGGCTGGGTGACGTGTTCCATTAGTGCACTGAGCAGCACAGACTCTGTCCTGAAGCATAAAGATCTTCTTATTCCACAACTCTTCCCCAACCCCACAGTCCACCTCTGCCACCTTCCCCCCACTCCACCCAATGCCTCCCACTCCACTGACGCAGACACTCAGGCTAGCTGGCTGGCTGGCTGGAACCCCCCCCCCCCCCCCCAAAAAAGAAAACCTGTCAACGCTTACTTTTGTTTCTCTGTCTCCCCCCTCCTCCCACCCACCTCAAGGAAAGGTCCATTTTCTTTCGCCATTGCTTATTAAATTCTTAATCGTCTGGCGAGCGCCTGGAGACAGGAGACGGATGTGAGCGGGGAGCCGAGGTGGCAGGAGAGTGAGTACACAAGGGGAGATCCCCGCAGGGATAAGGTGCATGACATGGCTTTCTCCTTAGAGCTGCTTGTTTGGCCGGGTGGGACCTCTGACACTGTCACGCTGCCTCCCAAGGATGGAGATGACTTTGGCTGTTCTACTACTTTTGTGTTCTACTACTTTTGCTGGACTCTATGTTCTCTTACGTTCTACTACTTTTGTGTTCTACTACTTTTGCTGGACTCTTATGTTCTCTTACTTTTGCTGGACTTTATGTTCTATGTAAAGTAAATTGAAGCCCCTTCAGAATGCGATTCTCTTCTCTGATTGGCTGATGGGGTGGCCATTACAGTAACTTTATATAACCTGCTACCTGAGACGTTTTTCTGTTAAATCGTCTTTTCCTGTAATATATGAACAAAAAGCATATGTAAGGGATAACGTCCGATGAGGTGATGTCTCGCACAAATGTCTCAGCAGAGGCAACTAAGCCAACACCTCGCCATTACAACCATCAAACCGGTCACCTCGTCATATATGCTGTACTGTACATCTACATATGCTGTTTTTGTTCATATATTACAGGAAAACACTGCATTATCCATTCTGTTGTTCTGGTGTTATGGTCCTGCTAAACTGAGAAGTCTCAGCTAGTAGCAGGAGCTCAATGGTGTTTTTTGCCCCCAACGGCTCCTTCCAGGCAGCACAGCCTACAAGGCACTAACCTTACCCTATTCCTAACCCTACCCCCCTCAACCCTCATCCTAATCCTAAACTGAGTGGAGTAGTGCCTTGAAGGCAACGCTGCCTGGAAGGCACCATTGAGGGCAAAAAATAGCAAAGACCGTAGCAGGACAGGAGATGTCCTTTTTGGCTGATTCTTGTCTTTACGGAAGGAGACATCACACCAAGCTACAAATTGTCAAACATTCAACAGCAGATAAGCTTCCTCTAGTTAGAGTGTGTGTTGCTGGAATAAGCCCTTTGTAAACCGGTAAACCTCAATGAAAGGATTCATGTTTTGAGCAGATCAGCAGGATCTGTGTTGAAAATGAAAGCATCTTTGGTAAGGTCTCTGAGGAAGATCCTAAGATGGCTACAAGGGAAGCGCTGCGGAAGTTTGGAACACACAGAGGGATCACGTAATAACTCCGTAGGGACCTTTTCCTATATCCCCTGCTGGGGAAGATGATAGGGAGCGATAAGGTAGGAGGTGGAATAAGCCAGTCAGCATGCAATGAACCAAATAGCAGATACCATCGCAGGGGAATGAAAGTGGCAATGAAAGTGTGTGCTGAGGGAGAAACAGGAGCCGTAGGCCAACATATACAGTAGAGTGCTGCCTTGGCATCGTATTTCCAGTGTTTAGCTGTCATACTATAACCATGTGTGCTACAGTATGCAGACTAATTTAAGATATTGTATATAACACGAGTGGGAGTGAGGTTGTTCCTGGATATCCTCACGGGATATCCACACATCGGACACAAAGCTATAGGCTGTGTATCCACTGAATATCCAGTGACTATGGATACGCATAAGCGCAAAGCCGAAGGCTGTCTATCCCATGAGTATCCAGTGACTTGTTATCCCATTGTGCATAGACATACGCTCATTGACATAGACATACTGTAAGTTCACGGCTCTAGATAAAAATGGAAAGAAACTACACCAAGATAACATTGGCTGCCTTTGTATCTTATACTGTAGCTTCAGTTTCCTAGATTTACACTATGTTTTGATAGAAAAAACAAAGCTTTAAAGTTTTTATAGCTTTTTATTTCGATACCCCAGGCTGGTTCATCAATTCAGAGCTTCATTTCTAGCCCAGAGAATCAAGTATATGTTTCAATTTTTCAGTTACTTCTCTTTGTGTGTGTGTGTGTGTGTGTGTGTGTGTGTGTGTGTGTGTGTGTGTGTATCAAAAGGACACAATGGTAAGAGAGAAGAGAGAGAGAGAGAGAGAGAGAGAGAGAGAGAGAGAGAGAGAGAGAGAGAGAGAGAGAGAGAGAGAGATTTTTACAAAGCAGTGCCATACAGAGTGAAATCTGAAATCTATCAATTATTTTAAGATAGTCCATTTCAGCTACACTGTTATGTATTGTGTGGCTGATGGCTTAATAAAATATTGAGACAACATGCAGCACCTTTTGTGTGAAAACAGTGTTTTTTAGGGACTTTTTAAGAGGGGAAAAGAAAGTAAGCTCTGGTGTGTGTGTGTGTGTGTGTGTGTGTGTGTGTGTGTGTGTGTGTGTGTGTGTGTGTGTGTGTGTGTGTGTGTGAGGTGGACAATAACAGAAAATAGAGGCAAGCCGCAATTTTGTTTTCTGTTTTGTCAAATTAACTACTGCTCCCTTTACAAGCACATTGTAAGCTCCTCCAAAACAAATCACCACAACAACCTGACATCCGTAGGTAGGGCAGCTAATTAGTCAGGCAACCAATAGGGTTCATTTATACACTTAAAATATGGGTGAATGAGATTCAGTGAACACATCAATTCCAAAATAGTGCTCTGCTTAGTGAACTTCACCTGGGTTACGTCATGTAACATGACTTTATCCATTAAAAAATTGTACTGTCTCCTAACGTCTTGCCTTGTGTAACAAATACCAGCTAGCCAAGCGTGACTCTCGCCAGATGGATTTTATTCTGCCAAGCTCTGCCTAGCTTCTCACATCCATCTATGCTGCCATTGGGAGGGATTTAGAGAGTAAATAAAATAGTGGAGCCAATCAGGACTGTTTTTTAGATGTTCCCTGTGCTGCTCTCAACAGCATCACGGGTTAGTTTTGATTTGATTGGTTGAAGTAGCATCAATAAAGATGATGGGACGAGTGGTTTATCCAGCCATATGGAAGAATTTTTGATAAGGCCTAGCCTTCTAAAATAGCCTGACATAACCCGCCCATAATACGAATGTTCATACGTATCATGGTCTGGGCACAGTCCTCTGGGGCGTGTTTACATCGGTAGAGAGTCTACCGGCCAATAAGCGAAGCTGATTAGACGAACTGTCCAATCGTTTCAAACCAGAAGTGAATGCCCTCCCCCCCGCAGTATAATTGCGTCAGGTTAAAGAACCTCCAGACCATGAATACGGATGAACAGCAGTATTATGGTCGGGCTATGTCAGGCTACTTCTAAAACACCTGCCCTATGGTGCAATCCCTGATAGTGGAAAGAAATCTATCTGGTGAGCGATCAGTTATTTAGTCTACTCTATGTGTACAATATCAGTGATCCTCCCTCACTGCTTTACACTGGCTAGCGCTTGACTGCTGATCCATACTGCTGTAAGCTCACACTTCTTGCTACATTGCAACTCCGTTAACTGAGGTATCACATGAAAACTTCACATATCTACTTGTGCATTTACTGTATGTGTTCCCAACAATATTGTGTGTCATATTCACAATAATTTCAAAGGCATTTATCTTTGCACATTATTATTTTGTTTGGATTTTGGAGGTACCTCCTGCAAACATACCTTTACATATTTGGGATACAAGGAGGGATTGTATTAAATTTGTGTTCATGTGATGTCTGTGGCACAGCAACTCTGAATGAATAATTTAACAGAGAAGAATGGGTGTGAATTTGGATGAAGGATACGGTTGCTGGGTTTAAAAGACTCAGAATCATTAATATTTACAGCTTAAACAATCTTTGGGATCAATGGTTGTTCTGTCAAGTAAAGTGCATTTGACAGAATGTGTATATACATGTATAACTTCACACAAGAACTAAAATATCAGATCTCTCGATTCATTTGGAACAAGGAATTAACATTTAAGTAGGGTTAATGGTGAAAATTATGCAGTGACTACAAACATTTGCTTTGCATAATTAAAATCATATAAAGTAAAAAATAAAACAATGGCCCCTTTGAAATATTAAAGCAATGTCATGCACTCTCAAACAAACAAACAAACAAAACGGCTATCCAGGCTAATTAGTGCTTTTATTTGTTTATAATACTGTCTATACTACAGACTGAGAGAGAGAGAGAGAGAGAGAGAGAGAGAGAGAGAGAGAGAGAGAGAGAGAGAGAGAGAGAGAGAGAGAGAAGCATATTTTTAACAGAGATGTTTGAAATGGAAAATATTTTATGCAGCTTCTTTTCGCTCTATGACGGTACCAAAGTGATGAAAGACTGATGCTGGTGTATTTTTTTTAGACTATTGCAATTTTCCTAATTGCATGAAATCGCATGACTGAAATTGCAGGCAAGGAGGAATGAAGAAAGTAAGCACTGATGTTGACTCAAAATTAGGAGACTCATTTAAGAGACTCAAGGAGACTCATTTAAAAGATTGAGATGTCACATTGTGACAGTATTCTGTACGCCCATCAAGTCAAGCACAGTACAGCACAGGAATTTATGTCACAGGACATGTGCTGTATGTTAATATTAGTATTGCTAATACCACACACACACACACGCACAAATACATACACACACACACACACACACACACACACACACACACACACACACACACACACACACACACAAACGCACATACAGTATTTATTGGAGTGACATTCAAACACACACAGACACACACAATCAGACATGCATCATGTATGTATGCAAAAGGCGATAGACAGCCAACTCTCATGCATGATGTATACATTCAATCTCCATTGTCTGCAAAGACACAAGAGACATTACTTTAAGGGGTTTCAAATAAAGAGCAGGCTGTGTGTTGAGACAGGGGATTCATGTCACCCATGTTTTACTGTATCATCCTTTTATCACCCTACACAGTATATCCTCTGGCATAGCAAACACACACAACCAGACGCTGATTTTGCAGTTGCATAAAGACTTTCCAGCAGGACTTACTTTAGCATATCCTTACAGTAATGATCTCACTCCTCCAGTGCTCAAAAAAGTTCCAGGTACATGTAAGTCACAGGGACAAGGGAAGGATGCTCCAAAAGGAAAACAATAAACCCT
>JAODXP020000006.1:28068981-28118981 GCA_027497455.2 Sardinella longiceps
AAAATGTATCTCGAGGAGTCACAGTAATCTGTCCTCTTAAGGTCTCAAGAAAGAAAGAAAGGAAGGCGCGAAAAAATAAATAAATAATAAAAAAAATAACACATCTTGTGACTCGTAAGAGGGGATGTCACTCGACAAGATTATGACATCATTCTGAGCGACCAGGGATGTAGCTCTTAAATATTTATCCTGAGCTCCAAGACAGAAGGGCCCCGGCCGGCGTTGGATCACGGATCTAAAGAGGAGCGCCGCGGCAGCGGCTGACATTTGGACTCGGCAGGGTTGGAGATGAGCTGTGCTGACACTCTCACAGGCCACTGGGATTTTCGCTTTGGCTGGGTGCATATGATTCAGAGGCGTCTGTGAGTGGGTGTGTGTGTGTGTGTGTGTGTGTGTGTGTGTGTGTGTGTGTGGGAGATAGAGAGAGAATGAAAAGAAATAGATGGAGAGAAAGGGAAGAGAGGTAGAGAGAAAGAGAGAGCAAGACAGAGAGAGAGAGAATGAAAAGAGGGAGAGAGAAACAGATGAGAGAGGCAAAGAGAGACACACACACACACACACACACACACACACACACACACACACACACACACATAGAGAGAGAGGTAGAGAGAGGGAATCAGACAGAGAGGCACTTGATCATGTCTTTTTGTGCTGCAGTGCAGGACTTTGAAATCCAAAAGTACAGAGCAATGGCAAGGTTGGGGGGGCAATTAGCATAGGCTTTATGTAATCCTCAGTGCTCTACCCCTCTCTCTCTCTCCCTGCTGGGTCACTTCCCACTCCCAAACTCACCCCCAAACGGTGTGTGTGTGTGTGTGTGTGTGTGTGTGTGTGTATTGGTATGGAATGAAATAGAGAGATCAGACTATGCGGAGGGGGTAGTCAGTCCACATCACACAAACTCTTCACCCTCATCCCCCCCCCCCCCCCCACACACACACTCCAAAAACAATGCTTCTGCTACTGCTACTGCTGCTGCGTGTGTGTGTGTGGATCTCCTCTCTCTTCCCTGTCAGCCATGGGAAGCACCTTCAAAGCCATGTCGGCTGTGCCACTCACAGTCTGCCAGAACAAGGTGCTCAAAAGTATGCAAATCAAAGAACGGAAGCAAAAGAAAGAAAAGAACACCACAGGGACTGACGAGACATAAAAGTTCCTCAGCGTCAGCAGCACACATTCTCACACACATACACATACACATACACACACGCACGCAAACACACACACACACACACAGGATAAAAATCATACACAAACACGAATACGCATGTGCATGCAGACACATGCACACACAAACAACAGCAACCACAAAAACAACAATGACAAAGAAGCAAAAAAAAAAAAACCACAATGACAAAAACAACAGTAAAAAAAAAAGCAAAAAAAAAAAGCAAAAAAAACAAAACAAGAGCCAGTGAAACCACATGAGCTTCTATAGCTGCAGGCATCCAGCCCAACTTGGACAGCAATTTCTGAGTGTTTTTTGAGAAGAATGGGAGGCAGCACAAAAGAGATCCATTTCCATCACCATTAGGCTCTCTGCATGAAACTGAGATAGACACAAGCGCAATGATCTCTCTTTCTCTCTCCCTCTCTCTTTCTCTCCCTCCCTCCCTCTCTCTCTCTCTCTCTTACACACACACACACACACACACACACACACACACACACACACATTGCACACATACAAAAACATTATTACATTATCTGTATATCTGTATTTCGTGTCTTTGAATGTTTATATGTCCTGTGTGTGTGTGTGTGTGTGTGTGTGTGTGTAGTGTGTGTGTGTGTGAGTGTGTGTGTGTGTGTGTGTGTGTGTGTGTGTGTGTGTGTGTGTGTGTGTGTGTGTGTGTGTGTGTGTGTGTGTGTGTGTGTGTGTGTGTGTGTGTGTGTTTGCTTGCATCTACTGTATAACCATGTTACTAAGCAATGTTGCACATGATTGGCAATGCTGGTGAGTTATTGCACATTTGGAAGATTCACAGTGAGCTAAGTTTAAAGGGGAATGCATAGAGCTTACTATTTGAGCTTGAGGACTGGGGAAGATTTTCAAAGCCAAGGCAGAGAGGATTCAAGCGGAGCGAGAGGTGTCAACGCTGGTTCAGTTCCTGGTTCTATTTTTGCAAGGGGGAGGGGGGAAAAATCCCCCTTTATGCAGACAAAGTTGAGCTCTCATTGGCTGATAGAACTTTAAAGAATCTTTTCTTATTGTGATGTAATGTATTTATGCAGACAGGAAGTATTCCAGTTTGCTCCCATTGAAATGTATTATGATGCATTATCTTGCTCAGTATTCCATGATCTTTGGCCAAGGCCTCTCTCTGTTCACACAGAGTTCAAGCACTTAGCACCTAGCTTGCATCCATGTGGAATCAACTGGCAAAGCCAGAGTTGCAGTGTGAGCCCAAAACCAGTCAGAATCTTTATGGTTTATAGGACAGGCTCTTTTATGGTCGACTGATGTGTGTGTGTGTCTGGTAGGTGTGTGTGTGGAGAGGAACCAGAGATGTGTGTGTGTGTGTGTGTGTGTGTGTGTGTGTGTGTGTGTGTGTGTGTGTGTGTGTGTGTTGGGGGGGGGGGGGTATTTATCTGTATCTATTGGTCTTTTATTTATTTATCTGTCTTTAAGTCTTGTCTTCCTTGTCTTAAGACATGTCTAAATGCACCTTGACCACTTGAATTTCCCTTTTGGGATAATAAAGTTTACTTTTGATACCATGCAAGGCCTGAATGGAATGGGGGAAAAATACTGCATCTGAAATATATTCTATGCAAGACAGGTATCTTCATTGTTGTGGAGAGAAATTGGCTATAGGAGCAATTTCATTGAAATGCACACAGTATTAAAAAAGGATGACTGTGATGAGGTATGTTTGAAGACAGTGGGCAGTTTCAGTAGTGGAGTGTTTACATTCAAGTTTGATGCTGCTGCGATGCGAGGTGCTATGATGTAGTTTCGCATACTGATAGCTTTGTGTGCCTCAAATGGATACATTTACATAAAGCAACAATAACCACAGAAACCACAAAAAAACAAAACAATAAATGATCTCACCTCGTTGGCGTACACCCAGTGACTGTCCTTAGAAGCCAAATTGGTTTCAACCGCCTACAGAGAGAGAGAGAGAGAGAGAGAGAGAGAGAGAGAGAGAGAGAGAGAGAGAGAGAGAGAGAGAGAGTGATGAAGGGTAGAAAAAAACACAGAAAAGAGGAAAGAAAAGAAGAAAGAGTGAAGAAGGGTTAGCGTAGTTATTTACATAGGAACAGACAACCCGATAACACATACTGCAAACATCTTCTATAAACATTTGTTTATTCTCATAACTGCGACAGTCAGTCAGCCAGCCAGGGAAGCCATCTCTGTAATGATAACACCACGTTTACGGCCCTTAAAATCTTCTTTTCTTTTCCTCTCCTCTCACACCTTCTGTCTCATATGTCAGGCCAATCCTTGGCTACGCACACTCACATGCAGTATCCATCACAGTTATTTGCTCTCTGCTTGTCTTCGCTGCATTGGAACCATTAGCTCCCAAATGATCCTCTCAGTGAACACTGGGAGATGGATCGCCCCCACGGCACCACTCTATTGCCCCCCCCCCCCCCCAAAAAAAAAAAAAAAAAAGAAGAGAAAAATATTAACATCTGTGTTTCTCCAGCAGTCCAGCATGCTCATCAGTTATGGCTGTGAAGCTAAACCCGGCCCGCCTCACGGCAAGCAAGCCCCCCACTCCCCCCACCCCCACCCCTCTTGTTCGGGCCTCAGCTGCCCATTTCCAGAGAAGCCAGCTAATGGATGATCTAACCTTGAGAGAGCCACAATTTGAATTTCATGGCTCAGGTTTTTTTATTTATTTATTTTTTTTTTCCCAGAACCTTGCGGCCTGGCTCAGCATAATGCTCAAGCATTATGGCTTGCAACATTTACCATTTTGTCTGCAAACTTGATGCACCCTGTCGCTCATTCCTGCTCGAAAGAGGGACAGGTAGAGAGAGAGACAGAGAGAGAGAGAGAGAGAGAGAGAGAGAGAGAGAGAGAGAGAGAGAGAGAGAGAGAGAAGAAGAAGACATATGCCGGAGGACAGCTGAGCTCACTGGGAATGAATGGCCGATTAGCATCAGGGAAAAGTGAGATGGCCCGAGTGAGCAGCTGCAGACTTAGTGACCCGGCACGACACGGGCTGGTCTGGTCTGGTCTGCGTGAAGGCCGCATGAGGCAAGCCACCACCAGGTCACTGAGAGCCCACTCTGAGGGCTGAGGTGTCTGAGACTTAATGATGCCACCAATGTGGCAGAACTGTACACTAATCACCTGGGTCTTGTACCTCAACAGTCAGGGTAGACCATCTGGCTGCCACGTGAAAGGTCTCAGAATAGCCATCTTTGCCAGGAAGATGGCATAAAATATTGCTTGCTTATGTAATGACTTTGTTTTAAAGGTTAACAACAGTAAACCCAAGTGGTAGCACTTTACTTGACGTGTGAGTACATAACACATTCATAGCAGCAGTCATAAAATGCTCATAAAGCATTCATGACTGTTTCACAAGACATGACTCCACCTTCATACCCAACCCTTCATATATGTGGCCACTGGACTTTTATTTTGACAAGTTATAGCCATTCTATATTCTACATTTATGAGGTGTAGGGTATGAAGGTGGAGTCATGTCTAATGAAATGCTTATGAAATTTCATGAAAGCTGCTATGTATTATGTATACTTATCTAATCTCTGGTTGACTGACAAAAATATTTTAAACCGTTAAGGATAAAATACATGTAAAATGGCTATATGTAACCATACAACAGTGTTGTTTAGGTATAAGAGCAGTACATATTTTACTTTTGACACACATTTTTCTTGGAAAGTTTGACGATATAAAACACAACTCTGGCCCGTCATAATAATCTCTTAGGTTCCAGTGTGTCTGATGTTGTATTAACAGCTTGCTTTGCTGTTTTGTTTTTTTTTTCCTCCAGAGAGACTCCAAAAATAAGCTCAAGGTCTTTAATTTAAAATGATAAAGTACACATTGTGCTGGGACTAGAGTTATTTAAATGTTGATGTTGGCCTGCTTAAGTGGCCATGAGCCAATTGACAACTTTAAGGACGTAAGGTGACAAAAGTGCTTCAATGGGTCATTGCAAGTAAATTACACTTTGAAAACAAACAGTCCTTATTAAGCCACAACTGTTTTGAGGCTTATTTGCTAAACCTGCTAAACTAAACTCTGCTTTATTGGCTTGCCGGCGGGAACAAATAGTGGTGTATAACCAGTTTGCATACCAGGGATGAGAGGCATGGGTGTGACGTTTTGGCCAAAATTGACATGTATATATATACAGTGTTGTCTTTACTGTATTTTTAACAATTATAGATAATAGTGAATTGATTTAAAACAGAAGTCAAACAATGGTCATTTTTTTTCTTTAGACTGACATTTAAATTAAGTGATTAAATGTCACTTACACCCATATGATCCTCACTGCTCAATAAAAGCTTGGCTTTAAGAGAAGACATGTCTTCTGAACATTGTTGAATAGCTGGGTTTCACTTTACGTCACTAACGTATTTTTCTAAGCGTTCTTCTGTATTTTTGTAAGTGCGCGAACCTCAACTGATGGGCAACTGGAGCTGGAGCCATTGAAAGCACTGTTTTCGCTGCAACTTTTTTGCACAAAAAGCCTCAGTTTTGTGTCGTTTTGGGACGTTATAAACGGTCTAACTGAGAGAAGGGAAAGGGTTAATATCGAGTACCTAAGCAAATCACCCATAAAGGTGAGAAAAAAACCCTCACAGAACAACGCCGTAGTTTGTAATGCCCACAGCCTCGATTGTTGGCAAATCTTTCCGCTCTTGAGAAAATTCGGACATTTTCATCAAGTACGGGTCATGTCCGATGTATTTCCCTACTAACTCCTTGTATTTTTCCCTACATACTGGCTCCAAACCACTACAATATGCACTTTTCTCCGTGCACTCCATTGGTGTTGTTGTACTTGCCTCCACTTCCTGCCCATCAGTTTGAATTGTTTGCGCTCCCTTTATCACGTCACTGAGACCCTGCTATTGATTTTTTTTTTTTTGTCTTATTGTGAATGAGGATGGTTAAACCACACATTAAACTGAACAAATGCAACAAAAAGAAAGACTAGTCTAGCAAGCCTTCAACCTGAAAAACACCTCAATAGAGCCCTTTAAGGATGAAGGACGTTTGGCTGAACATGGACAAATGTCTCCACAGGTTGCCAGATGCATTTGAAATTCAGTTATCATTTATCTTCCTTTTCCCTCTTGTTTTTTCCTTCTCTGTTGGCTGACTGAAAGATCTGAAAATGCAATCAAGTCACACCGCAGCACAGTAAATTTTTAATAATGTTTTGAAAACTTTAATCCATTCTTTATGCTTCCAGAGTACACCCTGCTCATTCAACCTCATCAAAACATTTGCATTTGTACCGTAGACTTCAGTCCACCTCATGCAATTGAGCTGCCATATTTCTTTTTTCTTCTGAGAAAATAGTGTCCTTGGTTTATTCATTTCTCACACACTTATTCAAACCCCTCTTGCAAAAAATGTGACCCCTCAATCCACATTCAAACAGATAAATAAAACCCATAGCTCAGCTTTTTTCACCTTTCATCAGACAGTATAGTTAGAGAGTGACAGAAAATGATTTGGAGTAAGAGATGGGAGAGGATGGACAATGACTTCAGGTTTGAATTAAACCTGAGAGGCCAACAATGAAAGGCTACCCGTGGCCAAAAGGTATAGTGTTTCATCCTCAACCTAGCCTTAAAAGCCAGGCTATAACATGATATACATGAACAATTAACCTGGCTTTGGCCATCCCCTTGGTCTTCAGCTTCATACAAGGGTCTGGCATTTCACCATTGACGAACGATTGCAAGACGGAGATGTGAACTTTAGAAAGTTTGAAACGATTAATACTGATTTCATCCAATCACTATGCTTTGGCGTTAGCACCAATTGCAACAATCATTATGCACCAGCTTGGTCGTGAAGTAAGCGACCATACAACAGTAGAAACCCGAATGTAATATCTCACAACTCACAATCCTACTTGCTTTTTGGCTCAGTATGGATTTGGATTGCCAGACTGAGTCGTGGAGGGAGATGATTGAGTGGAGCTACGTAGGAAGGTAAAGTAATGCCAGACTAATGAACAATAGACTGTGGCTCAAGAGTCTGCTTTGTCTTTCAAACTGCCTCGGCGCGCAAAAAGATTATAGTGCTACGACCACGGCTCTAGCTATGACCAATCAGAGCAACGAACAAGCCGATTCAAACAACACTAAGCCCGCCCCATGACTCTCTGCTTGCATAGAGGGTTGTGATTGATCCCCCACGTCAACCACCAGAGTTCCCTATGGCTGATGGCTAGACGTACTCGCTGAGCAAATCCATTTCCTACCGCCAAGATATGGCTAGACGTTTAGGCTATCTGCAACAAATAGGTAAAACATGGGCTGAAAAATGGTTGAACATTGCTGCCCCTCCATAACTGAGGTTCTTTTGAGTAACTCTTCAATGCTGCCCAGGCACTGCAGCCGCAGGGTTAGTGGCCGTTCACACCGGCATGCTTTTTTCACCTACTGGTGCTCAAATTCAATTGTTTCCCTATGGAACGATGCGACTTGACTGTTGATACACGCCTCGTGTAGAAATGTAGGCGCAAGGTGAAAAAAAACCACAACCGACTAAAGAACGCAACCGCTCAAAGTTGAGAATAGTTTAACATTTGAGGTAGCGTTTTCTTAAACAAAGGAGCTGTTGCCGAGCTGCCAGTCATAGCTAAGTCAGGGAGTTAAGGGTTTAGCCAAATCTAGCTGTCATAGAAACAAGATGCACATTTCTCACTTTCAACCTTGTATGTTTTTGACACTCACTACTTTAGAACACTCACGTTTTCACAGGTGAAAAGTACGTTCAGTGTGAAAGGCCCCTTAGTGTTTGATTCACTCTGTGCTGTGCTGTGTGTTGTCACCAATTCATGAAAGGACTAAATGCAGAGACTAAATTTGCCTTACTAGTATTACTATACAGCTCTCTAGAAAACTGTAGGAGGCTCCATTCACTTTAAATGGACCTTTCCAATGTTCACGGGTCACTTATTTCTATATAATGACCGTTGTGAAAGTATAATAACTGACCACTTTTTTTTTTTTTGTTTGCTTTAGAGTTGGTCTTTAGTGCATACAATTTCACATTTTGAGGTGATTCACCAACTCAATGGAATGGAAGTGAAAGGAGATCAGCTGCATTCTTTAAAGAATGTTTCAAGTTCAAGCTGCTTCACAAACAATTTAGCCATGGAAGCCACGACACAATAACAAATTTAAAAGACGTGTGTATACTTGTTGTTTTGTCAAATAGTCGTATACTATGCATATATATGCAGGTATTTTCTGCCGGACTGTCATTATAGGAAAATATTTCCTATCGCCAGGTTCCAGTTCCTCAATGGGCAATGGCCAAAAGACTCCTTGGCCCACTGTGTCAAACTTCTTGACCATTGAAAGAATGGCATAAAAATGCTGTTGAGATACTGTATCTGCATAATGTGCTGAAGTGGCTGTACTGTATAGCAGGTAGTAGAGTTCCACAGAATATGTACTATTGTCAAAGAGAGGTACGGAGAGACTAACTGTCAGAGTAAGATTACTAAGTACAAGCCCTTATTCATACTGTGCCTTGTCTGATTCCATGCTTTCTCTCTTCTCTCTCCCTTTCTTTTTCTTTTCATTTCATTTCATTTTATGTCTATTCTTCCTTCTCCCTTTTCTTTCTTTCCTTTTAAGTTGGGGGTAAGGCTGATGCAAACCCAGATGTCACAATGCAATACATTTTCAGCTGTTTCAAAAAAAGAAAAAAAAAGAAAAAAAAAAGTTTCTGGGTATGCAAGATAGAATAATGCAACAAAAGGGCGAATTTATGATATCACTGCAAACGGCACAGCACATTTTTTGTTCCGTATTCCAAATCAAAAAGGCAGCGAGCGAGCCGCAGGCATGGCAGGCTCTCTGAGAGTTAGGCGAAGAGTAGGAGGAGGAGGAGAGGAGGCAGCTAACAGGACTACACAGAGGGAAAGGATGCATAATAGATCTATCTATACCCATCTCCACCATTTGAATTTGAAGACGTTACATTAGACAGTAATAGAGCCAGCCAGAGGCTCTTCTTGATGTGGGGATTATACATACGCTATAAACATTAAATACATTAAAGGCAAAAAACAGCTATAAATAGATACACAAACCTACATTCAACATGATTTATACATTGGCAACACTCACTCTGCATTTTTCATGTAATGTCTAGGTGGTTTTCGTGAAGCAATATCATCGATGCAATAAAATCAGTTCAAAGTTCACGTCCTGAAATCTGACTTGGTTTCCTATTTGTATTTATCTTCCAGTTATCAAAACACTTGGCCATATATATAGCATTTACACATGAACTTGAAAACACCTCTCTTCTGAGAGAACATGCTCAAAATCATTCAACCTTTATTTGTTTTGCTTTCTGTCAATACAAGCAACAGGCAATCATGTTCACAACAAATGAGAATTGATTCCCTCAAGCCAACGCTTGAGTGAAGAGCTGGATTTCTTTGATTAGAATCCTGTGATTTATCAGAAAGTAGGCCACCTCAAAACAGGGTTTGAGTCAAGCGTTCATGCGTAATCTGTCAGATGAAATGTTTTGTTTTTGGAACATATTAACAATTAATAGAAGCAATGATCCACAAGTTAAGTTTTTGGAGAAGTAAAGAAATAATAATATAATAAAAACAAAACATATCAAAGTGATGTGAAACTTGTTTCTGTTTTAAATGCTTGTTGGTATAGATAATCATTTCAGTCAGCTTTTGACATAAAATACAGATACCTTTGATCTCATAGTACTATTTGTCTTGCTCTTGTTCTGAATATTAGGCCTACCTTGTATAGGTAAGATAACCTGCTACTACAGTTACCTTTTAAGTATGCTAACCTATTACTACAGTGACAGATTTAAGAGCTGTAATGGCTTAGAGTGTACTTGAAGGGTGGCTAGTCTTGGGTTGAGCATCATCATCATCATTACTCTGTCACTGCAGTTGGTACAAATCAAATAAACTTTTGCAGGGATAATCACAATCACAAAAGGCAGATTTCTGTGAATGTGTTCCAGAAACTGCTTTTAATTACAATATTATACTGCCATACGCCTGTAAATTCTGTAAGTTTTGCATGCAGAGACAGAAATGTGTGAACATGTCGATATGAAAACAGAGATTTATTTTGAGCTCCTATGTTTGCTGTCTAATAAGCTAGTTTGTTCTGCAAATTATTATATACGCTGAAAACTCTTTTGATCAATGTCATTTTGTTCACAAGGGAAAGTTGTGACTTATTGTCATCCAGTAGTCATCATTTGCTTTTAAGTTTTGTATGATCTATGCAACAGTAAACTGAGTAAAGTCCAAAAGATAAAAAGGAATAGGATTTTAAGTCCTTTATAGATCACTACATTGATCAGAATGCCTTTTTCAGGGTCCAGAGATTTTGTTTTTTGTCAAATCTGGAGTATACAGAAGCCAATTTACTAAGATACAGTACATGCATTGTGCCACAAAAGCAAGAACATACTCTCTCTCTCTCTCTCTCTCTCTCTCTCTCTCTCTCTCTCTCTCTCTCTCTCACATACACACACACACACACACACACACACACACACACACACACACACACACACACACACACACACACACACACACACACACACACACACACACACACACACACACACACACACACACACACACCTAAATTAAGGCATTTCTACAGGTATACAGGCCTATACAGGCCTTTACTTGCTTTGCTGGCATCCATGTTGAGATAAAATGTAATATAAGGCTTTTCATGAAATATTCACCTTGTGCTTAACTGCCTCATCTCCCTCTGCAGCCTGTTGCTATGGCACTGTCACCCGACCTTTACTCATTTATCTTCATTAGGCACGTCTCCCTGCGCTCATGAGCACGGGCATCTTGCTACACCAAATGTTTCCAGGAAAGAATCAATAGTGGAGATAGAAGGTTTGTAAATAATTTATTACATATTTACTACATGCAATGGATCTTAAAAAAAGTAATGAATAAATCTACCAAGGAATACCAGTTCATTATTTCTACATGAACATGTTTCACAACTTAGCTATAAAAAAAAATAATGTGTAAAAAGAGTGTAATGAGAGTTTTGTGATATCCTTTCTGTTTACAGCTGGTCTTCCTATAGAATAATGAGTTCCACACTTGTGGTCATGCGTCATGCATGCAAACGATGTTCAGGCTAATAATTCATTTCCCTGCTCACACATCTCCAGTGGCACTCGGAAAAGACTATACCATGACTACACAGCGCATAACACATAGGAGGGTTTGACGCTACCAGTAGACCACAGATGATTGATATTGTGCTAAGGATTGTTGATAGTGTTACATCACAACCCTTTCAGTCAATTTCTGACTAAACAGGTAGCGCTAAATGATGATGATGATGATGAGCATTGACACTTGAGGTTTTTTTTTTTATCAAGACAACTCTAGCATGACAAGCCATACTATAACATTAAAATATATAGTCTGGCATCGATTGCTAAATCGAACTCAATCCTGGGCGGACCCAACATGGAAACAGCGGTTATTTTACAAACTGCCTCTGCACGCTATGACCAATCAGAGGAACGAACAAGATGTAAACGGAATTTCAAAAGACCGGTGTTCTTGGCTAAGCCCACCCAAGGACTCTCTAAACACATAAAGCATTGTGATTGGTGAACGACAACAGTGTCTGACCAATCAAAATACCTACTACATTAAGTCCCTATAGTTCGAGGCAATATGTATTGGCTGAGCAAATCTACTTCCTGCTGATAGGGTACGTCTAGATTTCTAGGCTAAGACAACTGTAACCCACCCAATAAAATAAAATAAAGTAAAAACCCTTTTGGACAAGTGGACCAGGACTTATTCACCACCTTACACTAAAAGAACCAGTGCTCTTGAGACTGAAGACACTTTGGGCCACTCAGCAACAGCATCACATTCAAACCTGTTAACTGCCATAGAATGTAATTAGAGAGGAAAGAACATAGCGAGGGCCAGGCCAAACCACTCTACTGCTGAGTAGTCTGGAGTGGGACTGTACACTAGGCCTAACACACACACACACACACACACACACACACACACAGACACACACACTTCAACAGTGTCTCCTGCTGTGTTTTCCTGCATTTCAGCACCAGCTGTAAGGAGGTGGTTCCTTGTGGAAGATGAATAAGGGTCTTCTTGGTGCTTTGTCTTTCTCTCTCCTACTTTATGAGTCAAGGGCAGACAAGTGAAGAGACTGTCAGATACTAGCTTGAATAGAGCTTAGGAAGTAATGTACAGTAATTTCCCGCCTATAAGCCGCATTGTGTATAAGCCGCAGGACAGTGTTTTATGCAAGTTAAAGAGACAGAACCATAGTGACACCGTATTAACTGCCCCCCTGTTTTAACCTCATAGCGTAAGAAATTTTGCAAAATCAATGTATAAGCCGCGGCTAATAGTTGGGAAATTACTGTAAGTGTGTTTTCCAGTTAATTGGTCTCCATAACTACAGACCAGTTTACACCCTTGTCATTGAGAATACATTGAAAATTTGTTATTAGCCTCACTTTCACAACACAAAGCAAATTAACGTCCAAAAATGGGGATGTTGTCGCAAAACAATTCCCCTCTACACTACTGATGGAAAGAAATGGTGTCTGTGTTGATGTGAAACCAGAAAGGAAGACTGTAATTTTAGTTAACTTTAGGTATTTTGTATGGGATTCCAAAAGAGAGCCGGCGGTTCTGCCACAGAAAATGCTAGCATGCTAGATTAACTGTCTAGCATGTCAGGTTCCTACTCTATATAATACATTTCCACCCCTATTTTCAGACCACCAATGTTGGAGTCGGTTACCTCACCAGTTACAGCGGCAACCGATGTGCTTGCCTGAGAACAGCCCGTATCCATACCAATTTTGCGAAAAAATGGTGCATTATCCACACAGGGTGTTGCTTTGCCACAAAAGCAGCCAATTTCGCATATTTACTTTGCTGTTGCCTAACTTCGGCTGGAAATCTGTGGACAACCCAAGTGTTAAGCAAATGTTTGTCTCATTCACCAATCACTGCACCAACTCATTTTCACTTGATTTCTCTCATTTTCCACACTCATGTTTCCTTGATTTGTTTATCGTTTCTTTTATTTGTTTTCCGCTTTGACCTTGGATTAACCTTGTTCACTCACGTCGTCACGTTTCGCTTTGAAAAACAAGTTTTACTTGATGCCCAACATTTTCGGTTCTCAAATGCTCCAGCTCAAGATGAACAAGAGGCCCGGTTCTCTGTCTGTATGCTAATGCTGTCGGTAACGCTAATTCTGAGTGGAGGGATAATGAGTTAAATCAAGGGAATATTATGTATTCCGGAAATCATTTGTACACTACAGTTCACTACAGTTGAAGAAAGAAAGTAAAAGCAAACAAGAACTGATGAATGGCTGAATTAAACCATCTGTGGCAACATTCAAACTCAACAACTGTGGACTTGGGCCTGTTTGTCTCTCTAACATGTTTGCAGAAGGACTACGGCATTCTTATTCATCATTTCGGTCTTCACAAGAAGCCTTTAATTGTACTGAGTTGATGTGTGAGGATGTGGTAATAAATTATACTGGAATTTGGGTCTCATTCCATCAGAGGGCAGAGACCAGAAATGACCAACAAAATGCCAACAGGCTTCGGAATCCCGTTCTCTCTTACCATGCACCATGTAGCTAGGGTGGCACACACACACACACACACACGCACACACACACGCACACACACGCACACACACGCACGCACACACGCATGCACGCACACACACACACACACACACACATGTACACACACGCACGCACACACACGCATGCACGCACGCACACACACACACACACACACACACACACACACACACACACACACACACACACACCTAACCACACCACACCAACAATAACATTCTGCTTCTTGGACCAGAGCCTTTCCTGATATGATTTGGCAAGTCATTTTGCACCTTACCAGACCTTGAGACTATTTATTAGTATGGCAGTTTGGCAAGCCATTGAAGCATAAGTGCCAAAACAAAGAGGCCAAATTGGCCAAATGGCATGGAGCTAAACATGCAAAACCAATTAGAGCTCACACTATTACCATAAATAAAGAACGGCATTCTTTCAACTATTATCACCGACTGTCAAGAACTGCACAGCTGCAACTATCACCCTATCGCTAATGATAGCCATCAATACAGACCGATAAATGACAAAGAGATGCTTTGGTCAGCATGCAGTCATAATATTATCGGTTATTTGCGGTAATGTGTATTCACACAATGCACAGGCAGTGTATAGCTAATCCTTTAAAAATCATTGTCGTACCGTATTCTTTAACAGGCAATGTTTTTCTTTTCTTTCTTTTCAAGTTATGACAACATTTTCCATGCCAAGTAGGGGCATATCATTGGAACTTCAAACAATTATGTTTCTTAGTGTGTGTGTGTGTGTGTGTGTGTGTGTGTGTGTCTGTGTTTGTGTGTGTGTGTCTTGGATTGTTTATTAAAGGAAATGTCAACAGTAGCCTCAGAAATTAGTGGAAAAATGGATTACCCAGGAGGTGATGTTTTCTCCTGCTGGGCACGTTTACGCTCAATTTCATGACAGTGTGCCTGTGCTTTACTCGATTTAACTTCATAACAGTCACCGCAGTTCTTATAGCTGAGGTCGCCAATCCTCACACAGTGTGAGAGCAACAGACATTGAAGCTGTTACAGTAAACAGATCAGTACATGTGTGTTTTGCGAATACAGTTCAAGCTAATCGATACTGTAAGTGGCCAGGTCAGTTACACGCTAAGAAAGGCACTGTTCACGCTGTGCTGTTGATGCCAACGACATAACCTTAACCGCCTCAAGTGATGTCAAAAGCTGATACACACTTTACCTTATAAAACCTGGTAGATCTGTCATCCAGAAAAATCAAATGATCACAAGCAGGTGTATATAGATAGGTTGGATTTCAAACTAGTTCAAAAGTGAAAACTCCAGAGAGATGTCTGTGTATTGCGTATCACATTTGAGATAAAAGCCATTATAGACAACAACTCTGACATTATTCTTATTCTTTTTCAAAACTACTCCAAAGGAAATACATGGATGTCCTCACATACAGTAAAAAAAAGCAAGGCTAGTGCATGAAAGCGCCAAGAAAATTGGAGGAAAAAAACATGACAACAGCAACAGAAGACTTTCTTCTTATTAAATTGTGACAGTTTTCCCCAGAGTTGGATTACGTTGCACACAATGCCACAACAAATGAACCATTCTCCTACCAAGCACAGCACTTTAACTGTCATTGTTTAGTCATTTCATGCCTATCTCCTTTTCTCAGGGGCAGGAGGCAAAATTTGTTATGCGTTTCACACCTTCAGTCACCCGGTCAGCTAGGGCTCAACAACAAACAGAAAAGCCAAAGCTTGAGAGGGGAATGAGAGAGAGAGAGAGAGAGAGAGAGAGAGAGAGAGAGAGAGAGAGAGAGAGAGAGAGAGAGAGAGAGAGAGAGGGAGGGGAGGGAGATTATCCCTCTATGGTTGTGTACTTGTAATGCTAGAAAACACATGTGACACACTCCTGACTTCTAAAACAGAAAATAATCCCCAAACTTTTGTAAAAATAGGATTGCTTTAAATGAATAAAAAAAAGAAACATGAAATAAAATATTCAAAACCCCTCATTCTGATGCTTTTTTCCCCCTATGATGTTAAATTGAACACAGTTTCTCTCATCGTTTAGTTAAAGTGTACAGCTAACTATTCAACAAAAAAAGAACTTTAATCATGGCTTCTATTCCATAACAAGACCATTATGTAAAATACATAAAATCATAAAAAAAGTTTTTTTTTTTTTTTCCCATTTTCTTTATCATTCCAAGCAGGTTCAACGGTCAGAGGATTATAATTACTTAAAAGGGACACAGAATAGAAAAATGATTTTTACCTCAGTTTTGTTGAAACAGGGGAGACTGTCCACGGAGCTGTCATGAAAATGACACTTGGCTGTGTCCTCCTCCATACATAATTTTTGAACTTAGAAAACTTAGTGTCTTTGATGTCACGTCACAAATCCACTATATTTAATTCGTGAGTTCCAAAGACCTCTATGTACATAAAATCAACTATTTTACTCCGTCTTTTAGGTTGCAAAAGGGCCTGTAAAATTGTCTTTTAGTTTATCTTGCTAAATCAAAATGGAATAGATTTGATTAGCATGAGCGAACAAGGTACAAGATGCCATTCATCCATCTTTAAACCCCCAAGTTGTTTGTTCTTTGCTGCAGTATAATGAAAAAGCAGGAGATTCAGGACACACTGGCAGGACATACTTCATGTGATGCCAACACTATGCCAATGTCATCATGTCATTCAGTTCAATCCAGTATGTTAGTAAAGAGGGTCAGAGCTTTGTGGACAGGAAACTACAGTAAATCCTTGAATTTGTGAATGGAATACACAATCAAACAAACAAAAAAGGCAACAAAAACATAAACATAGAAATGAGGGAGGAAATGATTCCAGAATGTATGTCAGAAGCAGTTTAAAAGACAACACACATGCACGCACACACACACACACACACACACACACACACACACACACACACACACACACACACACACACACACACACACACACACGCACACATCCACGTCCAGAGAAATGACTCTGTTGATGTGCACCACACAGTGCATGGGTGGTATCCAGAGGCGTATCCAAAGCTAGCCATGTGTCTGATAGGACTTGTAGGAAAACATGATCAAGGCCCATATTTTCCAATCACTTACTTCTCCATTAGTTTGATGAATGGAGCTGGCCTATCCCTACGACAGAGGCAAGGTCCTGAAAAATGATGCAATTACGTGTCTTTGAATAGAGGAGAGAAAGGCCTCTCGGAAGAGGGGTCTCGCTGAGATTCGATTGGACGTTGGAGACAGTAGATCCCTTCTCACACATAGGCTTATACAATGCATTAAAATGCCCCCCACCATCAGACCCATTTTCCTATGTTGCCATTGTATATATCTATAGTATACATGTCACAAAGGTAAAAACCCTCTATCAAACAAATGTGTCAAAGCTAACTAAACCATAATAAGAGGTGCAGTATTTTTCAAAAGACAGTCAAAACAGCTATTCAATGGTTGATATTATAAGCATTAAAAAATAACAATACAAAGGTAGGCTACTTCTGAGGGTTTAAAGACAATATGACAATGACACTGTTGCATGGTTATGACTGATTCCATTTTTGTAATGTTGATCAAAAAGAGGATAATATTTGTTATATTATGTTTTTGTGATGGTAATTTAGGGTTTTTTATATTGTATGCTTTTTACAGTGTAAACATTAGAACCATGGAAAGCTTTGCAATTCATGCCAGTACTACCATATTTCTGTGACTCTCTTGACTATCAGGCAAGCTCAAATGGATATGAGAAAGTGTGATGTCATTATAATGGCATTACTTTATTTTAGTGAATTGCATCATTTTCTAGTCCCATTCAGAATGGAATGGAATGGAATTTAACATCAACATCAACAAAAACATTCCCAAAAACAGTGCACCTGGTGAAGCCGTTGTTGGCATCAATGTTACTTTGAGCTTTTCCTGATCCAAAGCCTCACCTAGCCACCAACTTTTGTGAACATCAGAGCAGTATACAATTCATGTAATCCTGCACATAGTCAAACCCACAAATAAACAGACAAACAGCCCTGCACTAAAATCCTAACATCCAAGGCAGGAGGCAACAAAGAAAGCACTTTTAAGTTCTGAACACAGAGTCAACAAAGGCGCCATCACTGTTGCTGGGCATGGGTGATGCTTACTGATTTAGGCTCGCCATGCTGAGAGAGAGAGAGAGAGAGAGAGAGAGAGAGAGAGAGAGAGAGAGAGAGAGAGAGAGAGAGAGAGAAAGAAAGTGCTCAGAATACTGATCAGAGAACAGTGTTTTCTTGTCCTAGGTGTCTGAGTGTGCTCACCCATCTGAGTGCCCAGTCTGAGACAAGGAGAGTACATGACTGTACACAAATAAATCTAATTTATTGTGGAGCCACTATTTCCCCTCCTTCTTCCTCCTCCTATCTACTAACACAGCACAAAAGCAGGCGAGGAGTCAGAGCTCTGCACACTGACTACAGAGGATATGGACATATAGTACAACACTGTCAAATTAGTGTAACAACATTAGTGTACTAACAACGACAGGTCATGTGGCCTCACTGTAAACATGAGTGTGACTGGTATGGCGGCTCTGCTCATTAATCGATGGTTGTCAGATTCTTTATTGACACTGTGTATCAAATGGGTCCACATCTTTATATGCATTAATTCACGGTGAATATAAGATTGCATAATTTAATTTTCTGAAAATCATGCGAGTGTTTGCTTACAAGATACTATGCAGTGTTAGAAATTTTTTTTTCAATCCACACAACTGCATATGTACTGTACACTGTAACTACTCTGTGACGCCATACTGACATCTGAACCAAAATAATATGATCAATCTCTCTAATCTCTCTCTAAAGACGCTGGGAAAGATATTCCATTTCCACACAAGAAAATGGCTAAAAAATACTTTGATTCACGATGCACTCAAGAGATGACTTTGCTGTTCTTGGAATTACTGTTATTAAGGAGCAGTCATCTAACCGTAGATGCATGGCAACCGAAAGACTTTTAATAGCCACCAATCACTTGCTTTTTCTCAACACCATTTTATGCTCACTTTGTACGACTGATGGGACAAGAGAATGACAAGCATGAATTAAATATCTAAACCACAGTTATCATATTCCGACAAAAGCTTTGCCCACAAAATGGCGTCGGGGCCATCGGTCTTCCTGTCCAGCTACTCAGGGTGCTGTGTCTGTTTTCCCTGCTGCTCGCGGACCTCTCTAGTCTGTCTCCTTAGCCGGCCCTCTGGCGTAACGCGTGCTGTGATCAGCCTTCAGGCTAAAGCAGACGATCTGACAGATCATATGACAGCCATCATCTGCACCTGGTGGGTTTCCCCCGGCTCGACAGGTTGTCAGTGCTGGTGCTTCTCCCGACCGATTTCCCTTGTCTACATAATGCGGCGCCTCTCGCCACTACTGACAGCCGTTATACCTCAGGTCCCGGTAGATGGCGAGAAAAACCACCACCGCAGAGCCGTTCTTATCCCCGCTCGAAGATTTTTGTACTTGGGATGTCAGGATGGTGACCCTGAGCCTCACATCTCTTGCTGGCTGAGATGAGTTTGGGCTTTGAGGTTTTCACATATATACTGATATATTTTCATTCCCTCTGAGCCCCCTGTGGATCTGTGGTGACTTTCTTGTGAGCGTATCAGGCCACCCCAACAGGCTGAGCTCAGTGCTGCCTCGGTGAGTGCCTGTAGGGCTGCCTTCAGGCCAGTGGACCGAGGAGAGGAGAGGAGAGGAGAGGAGAGGAGAGGAGAGGAGAGGAGAAGAAAGGACAGGACAGGACAGGCCAGGCCAGCCAGCCAGCCAGCCAACGAGGTGGACACATGCCTCAGCGCTGCCAAGAGTCAGGACAGCACTGCTCTCATAGGGCCCGCCCTGGGAGTGACAGCTCTCACAGACTCAGCCAGGCAATTTGTCTGGCAAGGAATTAAAATAATAATCAAAGTCAGTTACACTTTAAGCAGATGACTGTGGCGTGGCTTGGCCCATGGCAAGATGCACCTGAGCACAGAGAGATGGACTCTTCGCCTGACATGGACGTGAACCAGAGAACAGAGGATTGAGGCGATCTGGAAAGACTGAAGTGAAACTTAAGTGCCGACAGCAAAGCTTCAGGACAGATAATGCTAAGACCTTGGTAGAGTATACAGAACTGTCACTACCAAAGGCGACAAAATGAAAAAGAAAATCCATAAATATCCACGCTTTCATTTAATATTTCATCCCAAGAAATTCACAGATATAATTCATGTTTTTTTTTCATTATTATTTTCTTATCTTCTTATCTTCTATAGCCTAGCTGAAAGGATAGAAAGAGAGAGAGAGAGAGAGAGAGAGAGAGAGAGAGAGAGAGAGAGAGAGAGAGAGAGAGAGAGAGAGAGAGATTTTAAAAGTGTGAGCTGTTTTCAAGGTCAGGTTTATGAGCAGTGCTCAGTATAATTAAAAGGTTTTTTTAAAGATTAAGGGAAAATTGACATTGACATTTACTCACTATTAGCTGGCATATGGTCTCTCCAATGCTGTCTTTATAAGCTTGTAATCTTAAGATAACAAATAATGCGATGCATAATGCTTATTAAAATATTTCATGATACCTGGTGCTGCTTTGTTTTAAGACCACAGGGCTCCAAGATTATCTCAAATTTGCATAAGACATGCTGATTTGCCACAATCTTATTTTAAGACGTAAGCCAGGTCTTAAACCGTATTAACATCAATGCCATGCAGTTGTTATTAAAGGTACGCCAGGCAACATTGTTAGGTTAATTTTCCAGCCTTAGTCACTGTGACGGTTAAATGGCTAGCCTCATTTACATGGGCACTTGCAATAGGAACAGAAACGGTACAGTTGCTCAATCAGAATAAGAAATGACCCATGTAAACTACCTTATCCAAATAGAATTTCTGATGAGATTAAAAATTCTAATCGGAATCATGCTCGATCGTATTGAACCTTCCGAATGAGGGCTCTTTCGGCATCCTCTATTGGTTACGGTCGTCATGCAGTAACTGTATACTGTAGGTCATCGTAAAAACAAAACCTAAAACAAACAAAACCAAAATCACATTTATATTAGAGAACTGTTTACCTGGGAAATCAGTACTGTTTCACATCCAGGTGTTCAAAATCTGTCTACTTGTTAAGTGGGCATTGGTGTTAGGAGCAACATACCCTGAAGAAGGCTGTTTGTGCCACTACGCGTGGGTGGTTTTATGAAATAGCCATGTACGTAAAGGTGTTTTATAATTTTTCACACATGAAGAGTGCCTTGGATCTTTTTTCACATTTATATTACTTTGTCAGTCAACATAACTCCACAAAAATGACCATTGCAGGTCTCACTGCTTTGGTTTGTAAACAAATCGACATGGATTGGTGAGAATGTACGATGTTGTTGTTTTTTTTTTTTTTTGTTTGTTGGTATTTTAAGCAAACAGACAAACAAACCAATCCTGGCAAAAACATAACCTTCTTGTTCAAGGCAATGACAGTTGTTTGCCAGGTACCATATTTAAAGTTGTTTTCCACTGAATAATATAGTAAGCATTCTGGCCAATAATTCAACACTTATATGCAACTAATCAATTCACGCTACAGCAAATATTTAAAAATACCAACACCACAGATTGCTTGTGTGTATGCTTTAGAGAAATAACAACTGTTAATAGGTGTTAATTTGTGAGGGTTAATTATTTATTTTACTGCAATATCATATTGGCACTGAGAGAAAATGAAATATATTAATTGAGGTAAACAGATGGGCTTATTCTTCCTGTATGTTTATCATGGTGCTCCACAGAGTCTGCCAGCCATTAATGGTCCTGAAATAGCGGTTATGGAAAGGGCTACGGAATAACAGAATAAAGTCTTCAAGCTTTTGCCAAATGCATAAAGGTTTCCACGGCAATAAGTAGGGCTTCATTTTAAACCACAAGGTTTTTGAATGTTGTTGAAATGTTTTTTTGGCATACTTGTGGCCTTTATCTTTTATTCACTGAAGCCCATTAGGAAGGTCTGAAGCATGTGAGCCAAACATCATGTTGTTTACACCTGCCTGTTAAGGAATAACCTTGCCTGCTGAAGGTGTGAATTTTATTTTAAAAATGTATTGGGCTACATAAAAAAAAACCTCACTAGAAACATTAAGAATAAAAACACAAAACAGTGTCATAGCCAATACTGTGTAAGAAGTGGCGGGAATATGCAATAATCCATGACACAAAATAGAGTGTTTGCATTGAGCATACAAGCAAAGATTATTAATTGGCTCCTAGCCAAATATATTTGATGACCGGCACTACCCAGCACAATTTCAGCCATTCAAAAAGTGCTAAGAACTATTACTTTATAATATGATTTTTAAAAATGTCAACAGCTTGGCTTCTGACCATAAGGTGAACAGATCAGACCGAGCCTGCCCTAGCCAGCCTGCATTAGCAATTCATAGAGCATCACATAAAAAAAGATAGGTCAACTTGAATGTGGCCTCCAGTTAAGCATCCACTACTGCCTCAAGGCCAAGGTCATGTACTATTACAGTAATCATAAAATCACCACCTCACGGTATAAAGATGTCAGTCCGTGCCGCAGCCCTTGCAGCCATTATGCTTTCACTTTTATCAATTGAGTAGCCAAGCCATTTACAGAGTTATGAAGATACGTTGTGAAGACTTGCTTATCACACTTGCTCTGTCAAGGAAAGTAACAAGGAGTGACCTAATCTCCTGAGTCCTCTACGTTGGTGTAAGTGTGTAAATCACAAAGGCTGATAATTCAATGGACTACCATTGAGGCTTCACCATGAACTTGACACCTTATGGACAAGTCCAAAGGTCACCATAAACCAGTCAGCATCTGATTATAGGTTTAAGTCGTGCACAAAACCCTTTGTTTCCTACGGAGAGCTGAAACCGCCGCAAAGGCATGTCCCAGAGGTTTATGACTCCAATAACACTAAGGATGTCTGAAAAATCACAGGCATCCATCACATTTTATCACTCTGTGTCACTATGCGAGCACCTTTTATGGGTCATGCCACACCGAGACAAGAAACGTGCAAATGAAATTGACGAGCGGTAGCTGTTTTGTGTGTTCCTAAACTAAATATGCACCTATAGGTGACTTGGGAAGTCAGAAACATTGAGAGAGAACACTAAGCACTCCTTATATTGGATATAAATTATTTCTCTCTAAGGTTACTCCAAGAGAGAGTCAAGTCAAGTCAGTTGAAATGTGGTAACTACAACAATGATGTAAAGTGTTGTGGCACAGATTGCTGTTGACAGTCTTGTGTTTACTCACAGTATGAGGAACTGACTGCCTCAGCTCCGCTCTCAGACACATTTTTCTCCTTTAGAGGGCAAGAGCTTTTGTCTCATGACCCAAAAACACTGAAGTGATGCAGTGACTCACGGTTGAAAGTGACATGCCACAGCAAATTAACCTCCACCCATTAGACGCACTGCACTGAAGCCTGCACTTTTCTCGTCTTGACCTTCCATCTCTTTCTACTGCCCTTCACACACAAAAACAAGTGTCATACCACTGATCAGCAAAGTAAGACTGATCGTCGCATGGGCCCGTTAAAGGTAATTTAATGTGCCATTTACTTGCTACTACTCCCCTAAGTCATATTTCAGGAAGACCAATGCACCTCCTTTCCCCCAAAACTCCCTAGGCTTATACATCACACTGTAGTTTTAATTCACAGAAATGATTTTTGAAAGGACAATTTATTTATGAAAGGCTCTTTAACTCCTGCAGAAAGTCTAGATTAACATAAGCAATAATAATCCATCACCTGACGAGCTTGCCAGATGCAACACTTTTTGCTGCTTAAATAGAAAATTTACACATACAGTCATTATTCATAATTACATTTCCACTTTCCACTAGCAGTAGCAGAGGTAATTCACTGTACAAAAATATCCACAGACATCCCATGGGTTCTTTGAATTTCTTTAAAGTAAAAACAGTGTTTCAAATAACTTGATATTAATTGAATGTCTTTTCTTTACTGTAATGTATATTTAAAGGAGAATAAGATTGACACGCCGATTGTATGGTATTGCTACTGACTGTTGCAAGTAATTTTGCAGATATGCTTGATCTACATGCAGCATTGAATTCACTTGCATTGCAACCTAAAACCTAATACATATACAATACAATAAAATAAAATAAAATAAAGATAAGCAATAACCCAAAGATAAAATTACTGTAACATCAACCCACGAGAGGCCAGGGGGAATTGTGTAACCATGATATAGCCGTGTTAAAACCAGTATAACTCACAGATTCGAGAGGATTGTTGTTTTTCTAAAACAGCTACCACAATAACCTGGCATAATTCCATCAAAGGAAGACACGACAATGAGAAATGTAGTAAATTGTTCATAGATAACAATTCCTCCACAAAGTATACGGTATTTCCTCTACAGTAGCTGATCGGCTGCCAAATAATGTACAAGTGCAGGCCCACCATTCACTTTCCTATGGTGCAGCAGTACAGAACAAATTGTGGTAATTGGAACTGGTATTGTGAATTTTACAATGGCATGGAATCACAATAACAATCAAGGATCAGAACTATCTGTTTGAGAATGCTTGTGTAGATCCAACTTGATCAAGGTTAGAGTGTTGCGCAATAAACAGAATTTAATGCAATAGCATTCTGTCAAGAGGTTGTGGTTATCTCCTAATTGCAGTTCATGTTCAACAACATGCATGGCTACCAAAGAGTGAAAAAGACATGCATAGAGGAGATTTTGTTTTAAAGAGACAGTGTAGACTGTAAGGTGAGCAAAAGAGACAAGGCAAGATGACTAAAAAAGACACAAGATACGTGACATAAGACAAAGGGGGAAAAGAAAATGAGAATGTAAGAAAAGAGAGAATGAGATGGAATGTGTGTGTGTGTGTGTGTGTGTGTGTGTGTGTGTGTGTGTGTGTGTGTGTGTGTGTGTGTGTGTGTGTGTGTGTGTGAGAGAGAGAGAGAGAGAGAGAGAGAGAGAGAGATTGAGAGAAAGAGAGGGGAGAAAGACAGAGAGAGAAAGACACAGAGAGAGAGAGAGAGAGAGAGAGAGAGAGAGAGAGAGAGAGGTGGAGAAGTGCAGAGTACAGAAAGGAGGATGAAATGGAGGACAGTGATCGATGGCACGCTGGCAGCTTCCATTTGTCACTGTGTTATTGGAGGACGGGGGGCAAAATGGGGACTGATGGGATTGAAGAATTACATAACCAGCCCCGGAGGTTCAGGGTCAGTCAGGGTGGACACCCCGAGCCCAGAGAGAGGCCGATAAGCCTGGACAGACGAGGAGATCGACTCCCTCTGGTAGATGCCCGATCGCTCACTGTCCACTTCCACCTCCCTATGGACACTGGACAGCGCTGTCAGTGATGCGGCAGCTATTTATGCACTATACATCTGTACATCACTATCCCTAACACAGCCTATACAGACACAGGAGTGTGGTTGCAGAACATGGAACAGACATTTAACTGACAATATAGTCACAGGATTATTCACAGTCATATGTATTCTTTGCGTAACCAATTTAGCCGCATCAATACTGCAAAAGTTACTTTACTTTACTTTATTTTACTTCAATAGTTCCATGAAGCAAGATCATGAACCAACATGGCTACCAATTAATGAGGGTAGCATGATACTGGAATAGAAAGTGTTTTTTGCCTTTTTTAGGTCAACAGTGAACATGTAAAATGTAAGTAAGAGCAGTGTTCTTCCCTCGGCTATCTGACGGCCTGTTTGGAAGTCAACATAAAATGGCCCCTCATTTGTAAGGGCACCCCAAAGGCACCCATATTTCTCATCGTGCTCTCAACTCTACTTTGCTAATGACTCCAGAACCTTTGACTAAATTGGCTGGTCTTTTTTATGGCTTGTGAGTAAAGAGCAGCGAGCATGGCCATGATGAAACAAACAGTGGTTATCATATATTTTACACACACACACACACACACACACACACACACACACACACACACACACACACACACACACAGTTTGGGAAACCTACAGTAGATTTTTTTAATGAAGAAAACGTGTTACAGTAATGTAGCTCCCCTGTCAACTGCAGCAACGCACAGCGAAGTTCACTGGTTTAATTAATGTTCTTTTCAGCAAGCTTCTAACACCTCTCTCAAGCATGCATGGTGAAGAGCAGGGGCCTGCTGGGACATTGAGATTATTTCTTTCATGTGCCGTGGTGGTTGTATTAGAGCAAGATTGCCAACCCGCAGTCATAAACAATTTCAAACACAATTTCAACACACCACACAGTCTCCCAAAAAGAAAAAAAAAAAAAAAAAACAATGACAGAGAGATCAAAGTAATGAAGGAGTGAGACGCCAATCAGCATTTTGCTAAAGTTTTACTGAGCCTAGCTTTCAGCCTAGCTCTCGTTCCTTATTTCTTCTAATCACTGTATCAAGAGTTTGAATGCAGTTAATACCCCTCCCCCACCCAGAAAATAAATAAATAAATAAAAATAGCCTACAATCAGACAACATAATTACCCCCAAACATTACCCCCCCATCAGCTCCATGGTAGACATGAGGGTGGTAGGCTACAATGAAAGGGTGGCAGTGATGGATAAGAAATGGGGTGTGGGGAAATGTAAGAAGGACAAGCATTATACATTATGCTACTATACCGTTAAAGCTGGTAAAGTGCAAGTTGATCCACATCAAACAGTTAGGCCACATTTTGCCCAAAGCTGCTAAAGCTGCTCTTTGAGATACAACAAGCTTATTTTAGGGCTTAAAAGGGCTATACATTATTGCCCATGTCTATGACTTACTACAGTATGTAGGACAATGTTTCATCATCTGTTGCAATGTGTTTGGGCCAAGATGGATGCTAAAATTTACTGCTAAATGCTAAAATTATTTCCACACCTACTTTCACAACTATTCATTAATTAATTTATTTACTTACTTAATTAGACTATATATTTACAGTATTTTTGGAACCTTATGCTGGTGTGACTTGGTGACATACTGGCAATGGCTTTTATTGGACAAAATATGTGCAGAGCTGGCAAAAGGATATTGCACAGATGTCATGGTAGACTACAGTATCAGTGTCACAGATAATGTTTGACCAGACTTAAAATTTAACTATGCTGGAATTTAGATGAATGTGTTAGTGGGTACATGGCCATTTCAAGGAACTATATAGAAGGCCAATGAAAAGTTGGTATCTTGGTGCAGAGGGTTATGAGGGAACAGATTTCAATGTGATTTCTAGCCAAACTGCCCAGAGCCGGCGAATTAATTAAGATATCCAGCAATAATTCTGTTAAGTTATTCCTGCAATCTCCCTTGTGGCACAGTTGCCAGTTTCAGTTAAGCTAACAGCGCAAAATCCTAATTGTCCCCAATTTTAAGGAAAAACACTCACATACACACACACACACACACACACACACACACACACACACACACACAAAACGAAGGACAATTTTGATGGCCAAATAACCCTAGTGCAAATGCAACTTGCCACTGCAGTGGCAGGGCCAGTATATGCCTCTGACTCTAACTACTGTGAGTTGAGGGATCATGTCAGTGTCTGCTGAGTGTTAAACCTGAGAGGCCTCCCGCTGGGCTAAAAAAGGATTTATTTTTTATTTTATTTTTTTTTTTTTGCTCACTCAGCCCTCTTGATTCAGGTCAGAGCCAAAGAGGCCACCTGGTTACTCTGGAACTGTTTTTACAAGACACCAAATACAAACATTTTTAGATACTATATATACTGTAGATTGTAGAACATTCTAGATACTACTCTACACACGTCACACACACACACACACACACACACACACACACACACACACACACACACACACACACACACACACACACACACACACAAATCTAAGAACATTAGGGGTCTGGCAGAATCTTATCCGAAAATTAACAACAACAAAAAAAATCATACAGTAAAAGTATAATCTTAGTAGAAGTGAAAAAAAAAAAATGTACACAGACAAAACAAACAAAAAATGAAGAAGGATTGACATTAATTCCAACAGCCAACCGCAAGCATGATCTGCTTCGTCAATGTGTCCTAAAGATCAGGATTAATCAGAGTTCAGAGCGCTGATCATATCCCAGCAAAGCCATTAATCACGGAGCTAACAATGACCTATAAAAATAGCAGCTACCTTATTTCCCATGAGGTTTGTGGGTTTTGTCTGCACATTGGGTGGAAGCCAAGCAAAGTAGCCATAAAATACCACATTCATAAAATCCCAAATCATGGTGCAGTGATGTAAGCCCATTCATAAGGACGATATGGCTGTGATCACTGAAACACCGTCTCAGCAATGCCGCGCTCCTGCCAACAGCGTCCCAGGAGAGCCAATGAAAATTGACCTGCTAAGGAGGTGATACATATTTAAGACCCACGCTTACTATAGACCTGCATGAGTGCCAACGCGATGGAAAGCAAAACTGAGATCTACAAAGGTAGGGCCTACCAAACACCACTGCTGTGGTTTATAGGGACAACACTTCAAGGACATCTCTCTCCTTGGTTTAATCACATTTTAATATCCTTCTTTGGTTGACACACGGGGCATTCCAACTAAAATGTTTGTGATATAAGCAGAGTTTTGGGGTGTTGAAGTGAAGTAAAACAAGCAATGATATCAACATCAAGTCTAAATAATATGAGGCAATATTGGTTGTAATTGTTAATGATTATTTACAACTTACTGTACATCAAAGAAATGGGTGGATGGATGGATGGATGGACAGATGGATGATAGATGGATGTATGGATGATGGATGGATAGATGGACAGATACTTTATATAAGCACATACCTGGGCAAACTAAGGCCCGGGGGCCACATGCCGCCCGCCACCCGCGGAGCTATGTAATGCGGCCCGTGGAGCCTTCCCAAAATAAGATAATTTCTCATTTAGTCATGGTGACTTAGGTTATAGGCCTTAGTTATCAAATATGTTGTATTCATGAAATGCAAATTCCGCCCTTTTAAACCTGTATTAACATGTCCTCTGAAGAAAGTGGGGCTACTGGTTTGAGACTCGCCAATTTATTGGCATCAGTTGGGTAACACCCTGCCCGTTAGTCAAAATCTAAAAGCCAATGTGGCCCCTTGGCCAAAATAATTGCCCACCCCTGTATAAGCATGTAACCATACTGCATGTGACCAAATGTGTAATCAAAGCCACATAGGGAAGATCCAGTGCTCCACTAGGCTTAATACAGAGGACATTTTGTCTATAATAGGACATGTGTTCTTGTCCACAGGGCATGGCTGCTTTTATGAGACTCTCACAATGCTTGCAGATGATAACACAGGGCAGTGGTGGCACATAAAACTGCAACAGTAAAATACCCCTGATAGCCCCCATTAACGATCAAGAGCAGCAATACAGCTGCAATCCAACCTTAATGTAACATTAAATTTAGCGTTGTATTTTATGAAAAATGTCATAATACATATGGAAATAAGAACAGACAGTTTATTGGTAGGATAAATGGCTTGAGATGGATCATTTTGTTTTGAAGGAGGTCCTTGAAAAAGTCACCCTCTGAGTTTCTGTAAAGCCATTACGCACAGAATGCATTGACATCAAGGACAAGCATGCTGATTAAAACTCAGGCTCAACTACATTATGGCTGTGGAAGTTGTCTTTTTCAGGCTGAAAAAGGAGGTGTGTTTTGAGGCCAAGAAATCACCCAGCCTTTTTTTTTTAGCTTTCAGATAGAAAACACGACAGAGGACACACACAGCCTTCCAATTGTCCTATTCTTGACACCAAGTATATCTATCCCCGAATCTCCTAGAAACTAAACCACTGTTGTCATGGCTGACAAATGCTCAAAACGAGACTATTATAGAGCTTTACATGCATATGTAGAGCCAGCGAAAAAGTCTAGATTTGACAGTTTATCTCTTGCCATCTGAAATCTGAAGTCACAGTCCAGCGAGACAGAACCATGTCCCAGTGCAACCAAAGCAATCCCGATAAAGGAGAATTCATTACCCCGTGGGTAGGACACAAGGAGCAACAGCACACCTTCACAAGCGCTTCAGGCACATCGACAGGCCTGGCACGCATTTTATCTACTGATGCAACTCACACACACACACACACACACACACACACACAGAAACACACACACAGATACACACGTCTGTGCGTCTGTTTAGCAAAAAAAGCAATATGGCAATATGAAGCTTGGCTGACGCCTCCCAAATAGCTCCTGATTCAATCTGACCACATGCTGTGCCTGCTGACAAAGGGATACGGTGAGAAGAATAGGTTTCACCGGCGCACAAACAACAACAAAATATATTTGAGATTTGCAGTGCACAAGATGCCACAACTGCCACACATGAGAGCTTTCATAAGCAAAGGCAGACCGAGTCCACATGTTGTTGCAGATTGTATTGTTTTCAAAACTGCAAACTTTAGTAAATAAATAAATCGTTATTCCGCACAACTAAGAATTAAAGAAGCAGATGACAAACACAGCCCTCTATTGATACCAGATAAAGTGACTGTTACTTATTTTTAAAAAAGGCCTGTTATCTGCAAAAGTATACCTCAATCTTACACTAGCTTTCTTCAGTTACACTTTCTATAAACCCACTTTTCATTAGGCATCATAAATGCATTTGTAAAAGGTCCATAGGCGCCAACTTCACAAACAAGCTCAAACCACCCCGCCCCCTTCTGCACACTCCCAGTTGCTTCAAATCTAATGTTATCAACGTCTTTTCCTAGTACTTCCATTCAACGTGATCGTCAGCTCTTTTTAAATAAAATCTAATGATGTAGCCTCGCGATTCCTGATACTGATTCAAAATATTGTGTTCATGCCATTAAGACCTTTTATACACTGCCTATGATTAAGACAAAGAGATGAGGTACTGACTGAAACAGAAAACACAACCCACCTTTGGTATAATTATAATTATTATTATTATCCAGCTAATGGTCTATTATGGGCTAAATAAGGCCATGCTGAATAAGGTAATAATAAGTAACTTGTAATGACTATACAACAAGAGAACACGATAGCAAAAACTTGCATCTGAACTGAACTGCTGTAACCCGACTGATTTTTATCAGTGAAATAGCCGGCCTAGGCTATCCATATGTCTTTGGAGATGAATGCCAATACCCATTCAGTGCAGTGCATTGATTTAATGCGTCTCTCTCTCTCTCTCTCTATGGGTCCAGCGCCACATTGAAGTCTTATGAGCTTCCCACACTTTCATGCACAGCACTTCCTTTTAATCTGACACCCAACACCGCTAATGGCCTCCCACACAAAGGCCTTGGGTGGAGGGACCTTGGTGAGGATGGCTAAGGGCTTCTCACCAGGGGGACTGTTCACATGTCATGGCAGGCAAGTAGGACGACAGCACCACTGATCTGTTCCTCTTTCTACTCCAGCACTAAACACTTTGCTCTGATAGCAAGATAAAACACACACACACACGCACACACACACGCACGCATGCACGCGCACACGCACGCACGCACACGCACGCACACGCACACACACACACACACACACACACACACACACACACACACACACACACACACACACACACAGTCTGTCCAATTGTAGAGAAAAGGAGAGATAGGAGTAGGCTTGGAGTACTTGATTCAGACTCTGGCCTGACTTACTGCTTTCATAGGAGCTACGCCATGCTGATGTTATAACGAGAGCACTTCAACCTTTACTTCAAGAGAGATGCAGAGACTGTTTGCATGCACACACACGCACAAACACACACGCACATGCATGCACGCACAAACACACACACACACACACACACACACACACACACACACACACACACACACACACACACACACACACAGTGAAACAGATTTTTGACAATGCAACGATAACAACTTTTAGGAACTATTCAACTTCAAGGACCCCTTTTTGGTTACTACACCACGATACCGCAATGCACAAAGAAAGATCCTTGAAGATATTGCTGGGTATGATTGCAGGCATCAACTTTAGCCCATAGAAAACAACTTTTTTTCCCTAAGATCAAAAGCATGTAACTGTTACATAAGGGATAACAACCACCAATATGCCCTGATATACAGACTGAATGGACGAGGCAGAGGCAAAGAACTTGTCAATCAAAAAAAAAAATATATATATATTTCATTCTTTTCTCCGGGTGTTAAATACATTTAGGGTATCCCAGATTTGTATCCTCATTATTCTGTTCCACAATTTTCACCGTATAGTTGGAATGGTATAGTTCCTTTATTTGAACAGAATGCCTCTCAGACAGACTAATTCAATTCCATTTTAATTATATAAGCCTTTAATTCTGTGTAGCAATCAGCACAGATCCTAGGCCACAGCCTTCAAAGACATACTGTAATGCTACAAAGCTTCCTAAGAAGGATAATAACTAATGGCTTTCTCAATTCATTTGCTCTTTATTCATTTTTGATTATGAATGTAATTCATAGTCTGGCTTATTTCTAATACAAGAGCTGCAGTATAAATATACAGACTTAATACTATACATTATGCAATACAATAGTTACATAAATGCAGCTACATTTGATCTCTTTCAACATAAGGATATCATGTGCTTGAGGATCATTATAAAACATGTGTGCAAGCGTATGCAGGTGCCAATATATGGAAATACAATATATGCATACGTGTTTGTCTGTGCATTCATTTTGTTGTGTCTTATAGAAGAATCTAGAAGAGTGTAAGATTTTTCAAGGGTGCTTGACACAGCTCTGCTGCTTATTCCACATCTGCATGTTCCTTACAAATGAGAGAGAGAGAGAGAGAGAGAGAGAGAGAGAGAGAGAGAGAGAGAGAGAGTGTGTGTGTGTGTGTGTGTGTGTGTGTGTGTGTGTGTGTGTGTGTGTGTGTGTGTGTGTGTGTGTGTGTGTGTGTGTGTGTGTGTGTGTGTGTGTGTGTGTGTGTGTGTGTGTGTGTGTGTGTGTATGTGTGTGTGAGTGAGTGAGTGAGTGAGTGAGTGAGGGTGTGTGTGGGAAAGAGAGAGAGCTTCTGTCTGCACACATTGCCATACCTGTTGGATGAAGCTCTGTGCAGACTGGGGACTGAGGAGCAGGATGGCCCGTCGCAGTGTGTCCCTGTAGCGGTTCAGCTCCTCCATGCGCATGGTGCTGAAGAGAGTGGAGAACACCTTACTGACGTTACGGTCCACCATCTGCAGGGACACATCCAGACCCAGCCGAGATGCCTGGTCCAGAAATGTCTGCAGTCCACGGATGTCTGCAGAGAAAAACAGAGAGAGAGAGAGAGAGAGAGAGAGAGAGAGAGAGAGAGAGAGAGAGAGAGAGAGAGAGAGAGAGAGAGAGAGTTTTGTTAAGAAGCTTGCTGAGAATAGGTTAATCAATTTCAAAATATATCTTTCATTTTGCCATGATTCACATACCCCATTTGTTCCCAATTTTTCATTACTAAACACAAAACAGTATTTCTAAATGACTCTGTAAAAGTACATATTTGAATAAGGTGCAGTTTATCATTTCATTTACTCAACCAAAAGGGGCAAATGCAGTAGAGATCTCTTTGAGCTGAGACAATTGTGCAAGCAGATGGGCTTGGCCAGTAAGAAAGACTTTAGAGCTTAAACTGTTATATTGCTGTTCCTCATAGTGTACACTGTGTCTTGCTCTTCGAAAGTGCTCTCAGTAATATTGCACTTAGAAGAGGACAGCAGAGACCATTTTCTACAGAAAATAACCCTAAAACTGGCCAAAAAGTGGGGAAAGGAGTGCATTAGAAGATGGTAGAAAATACACAAAGGTGTTGACTACATGCCACTGGAACATTTATTTTCACATTGTGCTGTCAAGCTGAAGGCCGGTGTAAGCTTACTTTTTGGAATGCACTATATACAGCCAAAGCAGTTAACTGTCAGGTTTAATCTGAGGTCTCATTATCAAGAAATCCATTTACACAGTGGTACAGTCACTTGTTTAACTTTGTGTCCTCAGCTGTGACATTACTGTCAAAGTGAAGTCAGTACTGTCCAAGTAAATAACCAAAATGAAGTTTGGCGAACAGGCTAAATAAGACTACAGCAGGTGAATACAGAATAGAGGAATACTCGTCCCACAAACACCATGTGGCATGTATACTCCTTACATTCTTGTGAAACTTTTCTAAATCCACAATCATAAACACAGATTCCTCCCATGTCATTATCTGATTTGCCATCTGCTGGAAAGGAAGCATTTGGTAGGAAGGCGTTGTTATTGACTGCAGGCTTAATGTAACATAGATAATTCTTGAAATAAACACATGTCCAATAAAAATACAAAAACGCACATCCAATTAAGTGAAGGGTGCTGGGCAAAAAACGAAACTATGAAGAGAGTAGAAAGTCCGTGCACCATGTTGCTCTTTCAAAAAAAAAAAAACTACTCAACTACTAAACTCATAGTTTAGTTTTTTTTTAGTACCATGTTTTTTTGGAGTTGGAAAAGTGTGTTTAGTTCACATATAACAGTAAATACAGTGCATAGCAGGACTTTTCCTGTCCGAAGTGGGACCCTGTATGTCCTGTATGGTCAAGGTTTCCCCGTCCAGCGAGCGGTGGCACCTGAGGTAAGGGCGGCAATGCATTGTAAGGCATGAGAGCCAAATGCTGCTGCAACATTTTCTTGGCACACTGCCCAGCCTGGCATGCATGCATGGTCATCTGTGGTCACCTTCAGGGTGGTGAAAGCTTGTGCGATGTGGAACAACGTCTTATAAGGGACAGTGACAGCTCGCCAAGTCAGTGAAGGTCTTTGGTGTGTTTTGCCCTCAACGGTGCCTTCCAGGTAGCACTGCCTTCAAGGCACCACTTCACTCAGTTTAGGGTTAGGATGAGGGTTGAGGTGGTTAGAGTTAGGAATAGGGTAAGTGCCTGGAATAGGGCAGAGCCTTTTAGGCTGTACTGCCTGGAAGGTGTCGTTGGGGGCAAAAAACACCATTGAGCGTCAGTGAAAGGGGCTTGATTCTGGCAGCCTTTGAGAAACATAGTGTGTGACAAAGACATTGCAGCATGTAACCTCTCACAGATGCGTGATGTGTTATTTGTCAGTTTGATTTCCCATGCACTCCCAGACCAATTGCTATTCGGTCACATTGCAGTGTTCATTGCACACATTGCAGAATCAAGAGCTCTTTCTGTTAAGCTCTTTTGGTTTCACCAATACTGACGTTTCAGTTATTTTCTCTCCTTTATTTCTGAGTAAACTGTGTACAGTGTACATACTGTATACTGACCTTCATAACCAAATCAAAATAACTAACTGGACTGTTGTTTTAGAGTATCTCTATTGTTTTTGTGAGTGTCCTTTTCGCAGTGTCCTTCAGGCATGCTGTTCAGATCACAGTGTCACTAGACTGCATTAGGCCCCTCAGTGTCTTTGACATAGTAATTGTCCTATTCTGTCAGATCTCACTTCACCATTGCAAGACACGAGCTGTCATGAAAGGAAGGAAAGGAAAAGTTAAGAGCTCTGGCAGTGTACTGAGAAAAAAGATGTGAGAACCACCAGTTGATCGACTATTACAACTATTCAGTAAGACACACAAGACAGCTGGTTAAATTGTCGGTATCTTTAAGATGAAGTAATGTTAAATACATGATGGCGTTGGCTAAATAACTGCAAACAAGAAAATCTCACAGGGCGAAACGTGTTTACTACAGCTTGAAATGTGTGTTCCGTGCGAACTGAGGTGGGAGAAGAACTTCTGTCAATCATCATCAGTGTTTAATCATGTGAAAATGATTTATCGCCACTCATAATTAGCATTTTATGTGATTAGTCTTCTACATGTGCCATCACCCAGGCAACATCCTCAGCCTGATATTGTGGAACGTGTAAACCCATTGTCACCCTGATAGGGGTTTCAGAGACAGGTGGGGCTGGGTGTACTGGAACGAGAGAGAGAGAGAGAGAGAGAGAGAGAGAGAGAGAGAGACCGCCACTGAAGTTTTTCCAACTTTGCAAAACTGCCTACTGAACAGCCATAATCTTTTTCTGTACGCCTGTGATGATGGCCATTTTATATAAGTACAGATGGCATGCTTAAATAATAAAATTTGAAAAAAAAAAAAAGAAAAAAAAGAACCCTGTACCATTTAGGGACACACTTACATTACCCTCCAAAAAACACAGCGGCGTTTACTCGAGAGCACTTGTCTGTGTGCTTGTGCATTTTTGCAGGCTTATAATCGACAGCGGCGTTGGTCACACAGCTGTTCTGAGAGGCTGGTGTTCCTGCCGGGCCTCTCCATTGGGGAGCGCTGGCTCCAGCCCGGAGCCTCTTTGGCAGCTGGGGGCGGCCCTGGAGAGAGGCGGGAGCCTCCACAACGGGGGCCCCTGCGGAGCTCGCTAAGAGCCTAATCAAAGAGGGAAAGCGCAGAGACATCGCTCTTACATCTCCCTCCCTCTCCCTCTCTACACACACACCCTAATTCTCTCTCTCTCTCTCTCTCTCTCTCTCTCTCTCTCTATATATATATATATATATATATACAGTATATATACACATACATACATGCACTCTCTCTCTCTCTCTCCGCACACATACACACACACACACACACACACACACACACACACACACACACACACACACACACACACACACACACACACACAGACACAGACACACTCATGGACACACTCTTTAGCTGACTCTACACCCTCGCTCTTTCTTTTGATTCCCCTCTTCCCCTTCTCTCTCTTTCTCTCTCTCTCTCTCTCTTTTTCTTTTTAGCTAACTCCCCCTCTTGGCCTCTCTGCCCCTGCTTCAATTTTCCATCTCCTTCATTCCCCACCCACCTCCCCCACCGCCCTCCCTCTCCTCTCCTCTCAACTCTCCATTCTCGTCAGCCTCTTTCAGTCCGAGTCAGGCAGAGCAGAGCAGAGCACGGCGGAGTGTGAAGAGAGGTGAAGCGCTCCATTTGAGCATGGTCACCCTGAGCTCAACACGACGTGTGTGTCTACATGTGTCTTCCTCCATATGGGACTGAGGGAGATGGAGGAGAGGGAGGGAAGGAAGGAGGGAGAGAGAGAGAGAGAGAGAGAGAGAGAGAGAGAGAGAGAGAGAGAGAGAGAGAGAGAGAGAGAGAGAGAGAGAGATGGAGGGAGAGAGAGTGAGGGAGAGAGAGTGAGGGAGGGTGGAGGAAGTAGGAAAGGATAGAAAGAAAAAACACTCCTCTGATGAATATGAGTCACACTAACCTCTCCCTCATATGATGGCTGTATGTCTGACATACATGTACACCTATACAGTCCTTCACACAATAGAAAATGATTGAAGTAATGAATGGTAATCATAATGCAATTATGTGTCCCCCACCTTCACTCTGCCCCTTACACACACACACACACACACACACACACACACACACACACACACACACACACACACACACACACACACACACACAAAGATCAGATCTACACTAATGGCAAGAATAAGAATACTGTAAATAAGTAAATGAGTTAAATCAAAACATAAAAATATCATTATATAACCGCAGTCCTACTGTGTATTACACTAAACATCTAATTACATTGCTACATGCCTTACATGTTTATTTCCGTTTTCAATCTTCTAACCATCTGTGCCATCTGTAACTCTTTACTTAGGGCCTCCACACACAGATACCGACAGCACTTTCTAATTCCACAATATTGTTTGTTTCATCGAGAGTTGGCGACAGTAGAAGAGTTGTACACTGGTGTGCAGGGTTGTATTGAAAGTAATAGAATAGAATTTTGGAAGCACAGTGCTCCACACTTTGTCGGAACTGGTGTCCCTCAAGGGCCTCCACATGAGAAGCTTCATAACGCTCGTGACGCGCGTTTGGCAACGTTTTTTTCTATGAAAAAGCATCAAAACCTGCCACCTCGGTCTTGGCGTTGCATTGTGGCCGGCGTCTGCGTTTTTAACGCAACGCTCACAGTTAAACATGTTTGAACTTCAACCCTTTTGACGCTGACCTTTCAGTGTTGAAGTAGTGTTTTTAGCATAAATAAACTAGCAGGCTATTTCATCTATGTCACAGCTCTCCTAGCCTCCGGTATATTAGTCAAATGCAGAATTAACATTTTGCATCAAGCGTTGCGTTAAGGGCGAGCTGAGCTTTTCAACAGTGGTCATGTGAAAGCCCCTTTAGACTCATACTGCAACAATGCACAACTGAAGAGATATTTATGGTACTGTTGTTTTTTATAAGCCTTGCAATGTTAAGAAATCCCATAATCACTGCCAATCATAATTTAAAACAAAAAGATTACAATATTACACTGTAATGCCCTCGCAGTATGTCATTAATGACATCTCAATATTTACAGTAATAAAACAAAAAAAATGTCTGAAGTCCTATATTGAAGTGCTTTTCCAACCATCACGCTGACAGCTAATTTTGTTCTCATCATCTGCTAGGGAATGCTTTTAATTTTAATTTCAATCTCTCTTTCAGTCGAGTACCAAGAGAGATGTTTTATTGTTTTTTTTTCTCTCTCTCTTCAGTTGCATTTGTTTTTTTTATTCAGCAGCGTTCAAGCAGCATATTGCGGTACATTTTTCCTGAGCTAAATAATTGATTGGGCTCTTCTACAAAAAGAGACAAAGGTGTAGGGAAAACACATTGTCTATTGAATGATAACTAAAGCAAACTGAGATGCCCCCAATTAACAGTTTTAGAATGGAGATTTATGATGAAAGCTACACTTTTAATACATTTGTGTGAGTGTGAGTGTGAGCTTGAGCGATTGTGTGTATGTGTGTGTGTGTTTGTTTGTTTGTGTCTGTGTGTGTGTGTGTGTGTGTGTGTGTGTGTGTGTGTGTGTGTGTGTGTGTGTGTGTGTGAAGCAAGTCTACATAGCTGTCTACAGACATAGTGAAAGCATCCAAATGGCTCTGGTTCAAGAAGGGTGAATGGTAGAATGACACTTGGATGCCATCTAAGCCACCTGGATCATGGTGTCTGTTCTGAGATCTGAAGATTTTCAAATTTCTCACAGACACAGGTTTTTTTGTTTGTTTGTTTGTTTTTAATTGACTTTGAAGAAGGTCCTACAACACATCAAAGCCAGATAATAATAATAAAGTCCCCTTTTTGAGAATGCTTTAGGGTACCTAACTATTAAACAACACAACTTGTAAGCTACTCCAGTATACCCTACTCATCATATTGAGGAAATAATTGTGTAAATCTTTTCACTGATCAACCCTAATTCACAATCTCATAGTTTACAGTAAGCTAGCTGATCATTTGCTAAGACTCTTAAACAAGTGTGTTGATTTCTATGTGGAAATTAGGGAAATTATATCTACAACTACTGTTTGTGTAGCTTAGCTTTGCTACATTTGAATGATAGCAAAGCTTTACTTATGACAGAGCAATTGATAGCTTACAATTTCCAAGTTGTTTGCCAACCACTGAGTGCTACCAGGGCCGTCGCAACAAGACAGGCAAACTAGGCAATTGCCTGGGGCCCCAAGCTGAAAAGGGGCCCCAAGATTGACTGTTTAATCATTTTAATAGTTCGGTTTGTGGCGTTTTTCAATAAAATATGACTTAATTGCTGGAGTAGGACAAATGTAAGCCCTACACAATTAATTATATTGATGAAAGATGCTTAAAGATTGTAACAATATTGTTTATGTAGGTATTTGTGGGGTGTTAAGGGCCCCCATGTCCTGTTTGCTTGGGGCCCCCTGTGTACCTTGAAACGGCCCTGCGTGCTCCAAATAAGATGCATACACACGCACTACTCAGAATCAGCATCAATGGAGAACACAAGCAGCGAATTACAGTAGCAGAAAAGACACAAAGTCTCCAGTAGAGAGACTCTTTGATGATCTCATTTTTCTGCTATAATTCATCACTAAAAAGCTGCATAAACAGACTAGCAGTATCTGTGCTAAAAATAAAAATGTTTGCCTACTTTATAAGTTTGCTCAATCTGTCCAAACATATTGGACAAACATGGACAACACACTAATGTAGGTTTCTCTTAATATTCTGGGTCAAAGGCATGTGCCTTTGGCATTTAGACTCCCTCAATGGGTGAATAAGAAGCCAGGAGGCCAAAAGTAGCCCTGACCAGGTTAGCCTGGTCATAACCAGCTCCTCTGTCTACCCTTCTCTTCGTATGAGGGTCTGGGATCTCAGCTATTGAGAAACGATTGCTTCAGCCCTTGACTGATAGGTTATTGTATCAGAGACACTTATATAGGAGGAGACAAATCACTTCAGAAATCCTCCCTTTTAAATGCACTACGGCTGTTCGTAACGCAAAGATGGCGGAGTAGAGAAACTGGAAGTCCTGCCTTACGGTGGAAATAGGCAATCGTGTTGCTGAACGCGGTATGACTGACGGTTAGCTTTTTTGTTTACTACCTCCGTCACTATGGTGATAGCCATGTCGCGATTGTCAGCGCAGGCGCAGTAAGCAGTTTGCGTCTTTAACGTCTTTTTAGCTTTGTTTTAGTGTCTGTCTGGTAGATTTTGGCACTGATCAACTCAGATTTAAACAAGGATTCACACCATATATTTTTAAAGTCCATACAACCAGCCAATCAGTACTTATGAATATTTCCCCATTCATTTTGGAGGGTCTGGTCTTGTTAAGCCCAAATAGCTTTGTTAAGCCCAAATAGCTGCCCGAAGGCGTATCCAATATGGCGGCTGAGTGATGTGACTTGCCTTAGAAGGACTTGCCTTTGATTGTACTCTCACGCTACACGCAGTCTTAAAGTTTGCTGATTGGCTGGAATCCCAGAGGGAGTCACATCATGGAAGGAAATGAAATGGAGGGAAATCAAGTGGACTTACAGTACATAGGAAAGCAATGACCAGGCTATGACCAGGTGTGTTCTCAAGTCTTCCTACCCTGGGAGGGGCCCATGACTAGACACCCAGATGGCCCACAGCTTGAGCGTCATTCATAAATAATTTAAATACTGCCTGATGTCTACATTAATTCTTCAGAAGGCAAAAACAAGGTTGAAAGGTTGACAAGTTAGGTTTGCTGAGGCCAATTGCCCATGAAGTTACAGAGATGATCAGAGGTTTGCAAAGTGATGACCTCATGATGTCCCAAAAGCTAAAAATGGTCAGTTAACGGTCATTGAAGTAAGCTGTAAAATATAAAGTTTATTGTAAGATCTTTTTAGGGTTGTAGTCTGTACTTTCAATAGACCTGCTGTTCAGCTTACAATAGGTTGTTGGTAGGAAGAATGAAAGAATTTGGTACAACTTAGCCCAAACAACAAATCTTCATTTAATGCTATCTCAATGTAGCCAAAAAAAATCACTTTCCATTTGTTGTCTTACAGCCCATTCAGTTAGTGTAAGCTGCTGGTTCACTACTTGTCTTCTGCTGTACCAAATTCTTTCATTCTTCTTTACACTAACAACACAAAGAGCTTGGACACGAGGGATTGAAAGCTATAATCTGGGTCAAGTTTCACATTTCTGTACCCAAAGAGAGGTAGGCAGAGAGGTGAATTGAGTTACTGACTCAAGGCAAAGTCATTGAACAGCAATGCTTTACCATGCAGTCTTGCAGTCAGTAAATTCAAAATGTAATTTCAGTAGAGTGTCTCCAGAATGCTTTTCAGACTTTAAAGCTAAACTGATAAGCATCTAAGATGTTTGGCTGTACTTCCCCTCTGATGCCTTTAAATAAATGGGTACACAGTCCAATAAAAGTCAGAAACATTGCCATACCTTGATGGATTTACATCAGCAAACACAACAGAGTAAAGGCAACAGTGGCCTTTTTCAATGATTAGCAATAGCCGAGTTTTGGCCAGCACGCTCATTGTAACTCCACTTCCGTTTAGCGATCGAGTGAATCCACCAGGTGGTGAGCGCTATAAACGAGATTAAATGCATGCTATCCTGGGATGCCTTTTCTTTTCCTTGAGCACACTTTTTTTTTGTGGCGTAATGCCCTGGAGGATCCCACCCATGTGTGCACTGTGATCATAGCCACCACAGCGCTTTCATTCAATTATCACCGTGCTTCCTTCAGATAGGAAGAGAGAATTAGGATCCTCTCAAGGACACAGAGAAATATATGCATGAGAGAGTGAATGTCAAACGCGATGACACAGACATTACTTTTCTGTCACAATTTAATTGTATTTTTAGCACATTTTATTTTTTTTATTTATTATTTTTTTTTTTTTTTGGGGGGGGGGGGGGGTGGCCAAGATATTCATTAAAACGTTGGTTGTCATCGGCTGCATTCCAAAATAAATAGATAAATATAATCAGATGCCCCAGTAGAGTGCGGTGTGGAGGAGCGAGTGAGGAGCAATGGGAGGAAGGAAATTAATTAAATTCTTTCAAGTAGAATAAGCTAAGGGGTGATAAATAAATAAATAAATAAATAAATAAATAAATAAAAAAAGATTACCTGAGGCATTTTGTGAAAATTCCACATACAGCCACAGACAGAGCCATAGACACAGCCACATTTTTGTTTAGTAGGTGCATCTAATTAAAATTCAGCTTACAGACACCTCAGCTCCTTGGGGTCTTCCCTCATCCCCATCACTGCATCTCTCTAAGCGGCATGTCCTAAATAATGCCATTTAGCAGCTGCTTATGGGGATGATGGATGAAGGTGAAACCACCAATAGAATGTTGATGTTTGTCATTCTTAGTTAGCGCAATGCAGCATACTTTGAGGAGCCTGACCCTTTTACAGACCAGGTTACATTGTGCACCGACAGGTTTAATTAAATACAGGTGGTCCTTCAAAATCATTCAACATTAAACACAATATTTTCACCATAGTCTGAGTTAACGGAATGCTTTTCCATGAGCACATTTTTTTTTTTTTTTCCCTTCTCCTTTTGCAGTGAGGACTGGAGACAAGGGGCTGTGGGTCGCTAAAGGGCTGTGTTAGTTAGCAATGGAATAATTATCTCATGTTCAATGACCTGGGGGGCCTTTGTAGACTGACTGCTGATTGGTTCTTATTTGGCAGGCCGCCAGGTCTCTGCACATGCTCTCTTTGCGATCCGTTTAGCAATTTTTTGACATCAACAGCTCTGAGCCATTTGCAATACTGATCGTTTGCGAGACATTTAGCTCATTTCTTGATTGAATTTCTCTCAGTCTATGATTCTCTTTTTCCCTTTTTCTCCACTTCAACACCTCCCCCCCCCTCCTCACACACACACACACACACACACACACACACACACACACACACACACACACACACACACACAGCCCTGACATCCGCCTGCTCCTGTCTGTATCTCTCTCAAACGCTTGGAGACCAATTAAGAACAGGTCATCATCTTCCTGTTCATATGCAGAAAATTATAACACAAGCCCCATAATTATGGGCCCTGAGATGACTTGAGCCAGGGCTAACTAGGTCTGATGGGAGGGTTGAGGCCTCCCTTTGGGACCACATGGATCATTGCAGAAAAGTACTGTAGTGTAGCTGGCTGCCACGGGAAGAGAGATATTAAAATCAAAAGGAAAATTTTTGCAAATCTTCCAAGGCAAATAAACAGTGAAAAAAAGTGTAAGGAAGTGTTGAGTGCAAGATCTAATATTGTATTGTTTTTGTTTGCCAAGTACTGTATCACCAGAGTGGCCTCTTACAGATGACTCACTATAAAAAAACACTCTGATGAACATGTTCTGCTTCTGCTTCCTAAGATAATAATTCCTCAGCCTTGCCAAATTCAGTGGAGGGCAAATATGTCAAGCATGCTTAAAAGCCTGGCCTCAAGCTCTGTGCCAGTGACTGTATACAGTTGCCTCATGTGCCATACATGATTTTTATTTTTATTTATTTTTTTTTATGTGAGGACTCCATGCATTTGTGACCACTGCAGCCATCTCCACTTGGCAGGCATTTTGAGAAATATGATATTAGCAGAAAAAAAGGATATAGTTGATCGCGTTCATTAACCACGAAAATATATTAAAACTATAAAAGCGCTCAGAGAGCGCAGACCTCCGCCAATACAATGTGGTCACAGATGGTGTTCTGGATCACCGATCGCCACCAAAATCGAATCAGTATTGTAGTTGTCCCAATACACATGTTGTCCGAAAATTTCATCCAAATCCGTGCAGTACTTTTCGAGTTATGTTGCTGACAGACACACACACACACACACACACAGACACACACACGCCGAGCAAAACATAACCTCCTTGGCGGAGGTAATAAAAATATATAACTCAGACATTTTACATCACAGCAAACTTTATCTACAGTTTAGCAGTTTCATTTCTTGAAGATATGCTCTCATGTTCTAATATCCATTTATAAAGCTCATCTTCTCTATGTTTTACAAAATACTTGCACCAATATTTGCCATTTGAGTTTTGATGTTGGATCTAGATATGCAGCCTAATCTTTCCAATAGGCCTACATTAGACGTTAAGGCACAAAATAAGATCTGGAGAATAACAGACTTTTTTTCTCAACTGTACTGGCTGCAAGCACACTTACACTACACTATAAGCACACACACACACACACACACACACACACACACACACACACACCGAGCAAAGAGGAAGTATGACTCCTGAAATATCAATCAAGTGAAAGAGTATATTTGGAAATCGCTAGGCTACCTACAGTTTCCAGGTGGAAGTAAGGGAACGTGCACATTTAAGTAGCCCATCAGCCATCAACTGTTGGATGCATTTCACCCGGTATAGTGAAAGTAAACAGAACTTGCATCACATATGCAGACTACAATTTTAACTGACCATGTTTCAGATTTATTTATTCTGGCTGTAGAGCTACGTTTTATACTCACACTCTCTCTCTCTCTCACACACACACACACACACACACACACACACACACACACACACACACACACACACACACTAGAACCTGATAAGGAGTAGGACATCTTGTCAGAGAGATAAGCACATCATATGTTTACCAGGATTCAGTAGCTGGCCACTCTAGACTGAAAGCATTTCAAAGCCCATCTGGAGTTGGCCAGTTGGGCATCCTGTCTTTTCAACTGGATTACCATGAGACTGGTCTCTTTAGACCTGCTCCACCTGGTCTGGTGAACACCAGATAGTTTTGTCATGGTTTAGCCTACTATTGGTAAAGTATGAAAAATGTGCATTTGATCAAATCTGAACCTAGGAATAACATTCCAACTGACTTTCGGTTTTCAAACTAATTTATTGTAGGATGAAAACAAATGGGTTACACTTTTTTTGAAGGTACCGTCATAAGACTGACATGACGCTGTCATTAACTTTATACACCTGTCATGACTTCTGTCATTAAGTGTCACCCTGTATTTGTCATGGTTAGGGTTAGGTTAGGGTATGTCAGAAGTCATGACAGGTTTATAAAGTTTATGACAGATTCTTGACAACATCATGTCATAGTTAATGACAGTGTCATGTCAGTCTTATGACGGTACCTTCAAATAAAGTGTTACCAAAAAATGTTCTGAATGGTTCAACATCTGGATCTTAAACTAGACCTGAACTAGAACTAGTGTTCTGTCAATAACTATATTTGGCTAATGCCAGCTCCATGGTGAAGTAGATTGATAGGGCTGTCAGATTATGGGAGTAATAACAGGGGTGATGACGGGACCATGAAGGCTACTCAGATAAATAAGGATACAAGTAACGAGATGCCCTCTAAAACTTTCAAAGAAACTGGAAAGTTCTCCTCTTGTGACTCCTATCTTTCTGTGTATACAATACTAATGTCTACAGCATGTAGGTTACTGTAACATAAGGCACAATAGCATGTTGGGTGTTTGCTACTTGATTTTGTTAACCAATAAAGAAAAAAAATGAAAGATAGACATAAATCAAAGATAATGCGTTCTGCATTATCATGGCGTTATCGTCTACAGTATATTTCCTGATCTGTCAATATGTCCTCGGCAACCCACTGTTTTTAGGCTCACTATGGCCTCAAGGTTTGGGCTTGTATTTCCTACCTGAAGTTACACATGCCCTTGACGGGTTATACAACAGAGGAAGAGCTGATAATGTCATGTCCATCACATCAACTCTGGCACCAAAAGGCGGAATCCAGACCACAAAGCTTTTTGAGAAAATGTGAACAAGTGAAGTGACATTCAAGTGAAGTTGAAGGTGGTGAGTTAACTTAAAACAAAGCAAAACAAAATGAAAGATATTGTGTCACCCCCCCTACACACACACACACACACACACACACACACACACACACACACACACACACACACCTTCCCTCTGCCAATCATGTCACACACTGCCAGCCAACCAACCCCCTCCCCACTGACAAACACACACACACACACACACACACACACACACACACACACACACACACACACCTGTACACACACACACACACACACACACACACAGTACACACTCTTATCCCACAGCAAGCCAGAGCAGGGCAGACTCCTGCAGCGTTTCAGCGTGAAATCATTGCAAGGACTTTTTGGGACTCAGGACCGGATACTTTGGCAGATAAAATTCCCTGTCAATCACACTTTAGACCTTGCTTGTGATAAAATTTTAAAATGGAAACATCATGTGGCCATGAATGTGTGTGTGTGTGTGTGTGTGTGTGTGTGTGTGTGTGTGTGTGTGTGTGTGTGTGTGTGTGTGTGTGTGTGTGTGTGTGTGTGTGATAAAATGCTTTGAGGCAGATATGTTTTGGCTAGGTGACTAGATATCTACCATGAGAGTGTGTAATTGCTGCCAGGGGAAAGATGACTCAGCACTATGCAAAAAATAAATGGGCTTTTATCTTGAATTGTTTTTTTGGACTTGGTGTAACATCATTTAAATTGAAAGCAGTCCAAATAAACTGCCATTTAAAGGTGCTGAGTTGGGATTAATAGTGTTCAAGGTTTGTTCAATGTATATAAAACTACATTATCTCATTTGAATGATTTTTACAGACTCTGCTGATCAAATATTTATCACCTTCTGACAGTAAAAAAAAGGGCTGCTGGGTAATCACTTATCAAATTATTCATTCCATGCTTGACAAAAGTCTCTCCAACAAATAAAACAAAACAATTATTCTATAAGCAAGCCAAACCCACAGGATGACACTGTCTAAAGTTAAATGTTTTCTGTGTATTCTGCTTTCAATAATTAATATACCGTATGCTTTTTAATTTGTCTATACCAGATCAATACAAGAGGGGAAAAAAAATAATAATAAACGTCCATACCAATAGACCAATAGACAGGTTTCAAACTTACAAAGCGTGTAGGCCTATAAGCTATGCAAATCTCCAAATTCGCATCTCTATATCTCCTATATAGATGTAATTCATTTTTTCATTCGCATTACACAGTCAACGGAATCACAGGCAGACATACATAATCTTGAGATGAATTTTTGGTAATGCCAATATGAAATGCAAATAAGTCTTACAGAAATCCAGTTACAGACTGTGTGCAGTGCACACACATGTTTTCTTTCTCTGAGCTTTTAAAGAGGCCAAAATATGCTGTCAAGTGCACAGAGGTTTTTACTCATTGTTTACTGCAAACACCAGCAGTGCCTTAAGCAGTACGTGCCTGACAGCACGGTGTGTACTATATGTGAGAAAGTCAGCAAGGGTGAAAATAAACAAATGGTTGCCGCTATAATACAGTACATGTCTCTGGTCAGCCTCCTGTTTAAGGGTGTCAGGCAGCAGTTGTATGTATAATACACCCTTGAGGATGTAGTGTGCTTTCTGATCATTAGTGCCTTGCATTTCACCAATTACTACCAGCTGACTGGCTCTTGCTTGGTATTCTAAACTTGAATTCCTGAGTTAATTGTACACTACACACTGGAAAATGACTCGATAAGCTTTATTGTAAGATTTGGAAAATGACCTTAATACACTACTGTAGCATAGCCTACTTCCTTCCACTGATAGCTTAGAATGCCTGGCAGAGAGTGCTCTACTAAGCACAACTCATTTAATCCATTTCAACAAACAAACAAACAAACACACAAAAAGCATTAACTTCAGCAAGCTTGTTAAATTTAACCATTTTGCATTAACTATATCTTTCTCCACTTCATTTCATCAGACCCCTTTGAAATTCAAACAACTGCCTAATTTCATATTGCTGCTCATTTAATAGCCTAAGAAGCACTCTCTGTTCACTGGGAATGGGGAGGGGCAAGATTGGATTTCAGTACTACTGACAGAACTAAAAGAAGGCGCAATATTCCAATTAGCTAGCACATTCATTTAATAAAGAGCAAACTCAGCTTTCCATGTAGGAGAAAATTAGCTCATTACAATGCAAGTCGTTTCTTAATTAACAGACCAAAGAACTAGTGAAAATAACAAGATCCTCAGTGCTTTATAAACAGTTGATTTCGCTCTGAAGGTTACACCTATGTTACGGGGCATTTCTTGTTGCTTACAGACATGTGATCAATTAAATCATGTTAAAACATAATTTGATTTGAACATATTAATATATGTACATACCATTAGACACAAACATCCTTACAACTGTATTTGGAAGAAAGGACTCTTTGACTCTCCCAGGACTCTTTGGTCAACCTTAAACCGATATCATATGCATTTTCAATGCAATTACTTGTGTTGATTTATTACCTCCGCCAAGGAGGTTACTGTATGTTTTCGCTGGTCTGTCTGTCTGTTTGTCTGTGTACAAAATAACTCGAAAAGTTATACATGGGTTTGGATGAAATTTTCGGACAATGTGTGTATTGGAAAAAGATTCAATTTTGGTGGTGATCGCTGATCCTGAACATCTGTGTCTGTAACCACATTACCTTGGTGGAGGTCTGCGCTCTGCGAGTGCTTTTCTAGTGTCGTCTCTGTATCTATATTTGATATACATGATCAGTCATTGAAGTCAGTGGTATGTTTTGTCTGTAATCGAGCCGAATCAAGAGCAGACTTATATAAATATCATTCAGCTAGTGCATATCAAATCAATAAATAATAGATTAATAATAGTATATAAAGAGAAGCATGTTGACTATTGTATAAACCATTCTTCTGTGTATAAGATTCAGAATATGTCCAGTATTTGAAACAAGGCTTTAAAATGCAATGCAATGCTATCCTGCCTCTGCATTTGGATTCTGGTAGCATGCATGAATACTGGTCTATTGTCTTATATTCCCTACCCCAATCAGAGTCCATGATGTTTGCTGCAGTCCCCTAACTCCAGAACAGTGATTCACAAGTAGCTGGCTATTAACCAAAAGGAGTACTACAAATGAGAGAATTAAAGAGTGCAGCAAAGGACCTGCGATCTAGGGCTGCTGCTTTGTTGAGTGCCTCTCTGGAGGTATGGGGTAGGCTGCTTGCTAAAGTGGGGAAGATAGGATGGCATGATGGGATACTCTCTCTCTCTCTCTCTCTCTCTCTCTCTCTCTCTCTCTCTCTCTCACTCTCTCTCTCTCACTCTCTCTCACTCTCTCTCTCTCTCACTCTCTCTCACTCTCTCTCTCTCTCTCACTCTCTCTCACTCACTCTCTCTCACTCACTCTCTCTCACTCACTCTCTCTCACTCTCTCTCTCTCTCTCTGTCTCCCTCCCTCTATCTCTTTGGTATATTGGTTTACTGTTTGGTAAGCTTACAATTTTTAAAATATCTGTAATGGTTTCATTAAAACACATTGATCATTGTGTAAATTGCAAACTCAATACTTAAACAACAATTTGGGAGTATTGATATTTATGCCCTTTTGTGTCAGCAATCAATGCCATTTACCACTCCACTATATTAAAACAAATGTTTTATAGTTGTATAGTTAGCAAGTGTACAGTCTCATCATGTATACAAGTCTACAGAGTCATCCTTCTGCCTAATTTATTCGAAAATTCAATATTTTTAAATAATGAGATTGCTCATTTTAATGTGATAATTATTGCCATTGTAAGAAATTGCTTAAGGGTGTCAGAAATATAAACAATAAATTACTGAAAGCTATAGCCCTGCAAAACTACTACAGATGCATTCATTATGCCAACAGAAAGACAGCAACATACATCCCATAGTCATTCCTCCACAT
>JAODXP020000006.1:28131481-28134921 GCA_027497455.2 Sardinella longiceps
GGATCATATTAACATTACTATTTCACAGTGCATCATCACTTAGACTAATCTTTGCATAATTCAAGCCCTGGACCCTTTTCACCCACACGAAGCAGAATCTGTCCATGTCAGAGAATAAAAGAGGCCATAAACATCACTATGAGATAGATGCCAGAGAAGATACAACATGTACATTTATACACTCATACATACTGTATCTCATATGGACCACAACATACCTTTTGCCACTGAGACCATATCCACCTAACTCATGTTATGAGGGAACCTGCACATTCGAATAAATATAATAATGCATATTGCAAATAATGCATATTCATCAGAACAAACCACATATCTCTCCTATAGCCACTACTGGAAGTTTGGCAATTTTACATGAACATAGTATTTTGCTATACACACAAACTATATGAACATGCAAAAACGCATGCATGCAAACATTAATAAACAGTTTAAATTGAATATACCAATTCAAATGCTTTCACCCTAATCTGAAAATGATTAAATATGATGGGTCACTCAAACGTGAGCAAAAAGTGCCTTCATGACCACGGTTGACAAAAGTGATCTTTTGAACACAGAACAACAAGAAGAAAGAAGATTTGCACTGCTATGAACAAATGAGTTGGAAATCTAAATAGACTAATTTGAGCTTGCTGCAAAATTCAGATGTTTGGCTTTTCCGTTTCAAATAATGAGAAAAACAGACTGCCTTATGTGTACATGCAGAGTACATTTCATACAATACAATTACCTTTTCTTTCTTTCTTTTTTAGTCAATAATTGGCATTCACACTAGCATTTCAAGTATTTCAAAGACACAGGATCACAAGATCAGAAGAGAGATTAAAATACAGCTCACTACAGTAGCACTACAATCTGCAGGGGTTGGATAAACCCCAGGGGGTGGAATAACATTGATGGCCAAAAACAATGAATGCCGTCAACACCCAGAAACATGCTTAAAGCAAAAAAATGAATCACTGTTGGAGCAGGAAAAACAAACAGGAAATGCAGGACATACCGTGGTCATTTCCATATTTTCCCAGAACCATCAGAAAAGTGTATTTGTGCTTAAAGAAGACTCTAATATACTACACAGTTTCAGACATGCAAAGCTACTGGCCTGCTTCAATTATCAAGTCATGAAGACTACTGATTGCACTTTTCTCTGGATCATAATTATTCTCAGTAAATTCTAATTGTTGTGGCAATGTTATCTTTCCATATGTTACCACATCGATTCTAATCTCCTGCGAGGCTTGAATGTTTTGAACATACATCATGAACTTTTCATCAAACAAACTATAAAAACAATTATATAATCAATAGTAAGAGGGTAGAATCCATAATACTGCTGTGGGCATCAAGACTATACAGTACAGTAGCTTACTCATAAAATGACAGAGAGCCAGAGAGACCTTAATTGCAGTAAACAGTAAATACCTCCTGTGTGTTGAAAGGGCGGTAGAGAGACTGTAAGCCAGCATGAGCTTACATAGCATTGTCCTTACGCAAACAACACCTTCAACTTAAATCAGTCAGTAAACAATCCCACAAGGATTAAGAGGACAATGTCATCCATGACAGATGTTTGGGATTAGAATGTTTACAGAGCTAATGTGCGTGTTGATTTTTAACTGTATTATCATCCCAGAGTCAACAACGACGGATGCCTGATGCAAGGTGAGCACATCATTAATACTTTACTACTGTGCCATAACTCCACTCTATGGTTTCACAATGGAGTCATATTGACAGTAAACACAGAGGGGGGACACCCCATATCAGCAGTCGCAAATCCATCTTTCTATTGCTTCCCTCCATTCTCTCTCTCTCTCTCTCTCTCTCTCTCTCTCTCTCTCTCTCTCCCTCTCCCTCCCCTCCTCTCCCTCTCCTCTCCCCTTCATATCTTGAGTGTGATCTCCCCATCTCCCTTGAGGATAGCTCATTTTCTGGTCTTTACGTTATGCTTCCATGCTGCAGTGCCTTCTTGTCACATAATGGGGGAATTCAATCATGCAATTGAATGGTTAATTGCTACTGGGGCCTTGCCATTTCAAGCATCTAGTTTTTGAAAGGGCCTTTGGTTTCAAGCAATGAATTCGGGACATGACTGCAGATCAAGCAAATAAAACGAAATTGCAGATAATGTTATATTCCATTGCCCCTTGGCCCTCCTAGACAGAGAATCTTTATACAATGCAATTCTAAAACAGCAGCACTAAAATGTTTTGTCTGAGTTTCTTATTAGTTTCTGTTCAGATCTCTCTCAACTAGGTAATTGTGTTCACATATAAAGGTGTTTGGACATCACAGCGCAATGCAATCAGTCACTTGTGCCCTTTAGAAAGTGACAGCAGACACTGTTTTCATGATAGTTTGTTGAAAGGTACAAAATGCATTTTTTTCATCAGGTTTAAATAATTGAATCTATAAATAATTGAACTGAAAAGGAACAAGAAAGAACATATTTTTTGATTGTCAAGTATAAATTCTGAATGATCAGCAATGATGGGAAAACAATAGGCCTAATAAAATTAATATGCCCTATAATTCTGAATCAACTGGAATTAAAATTTAAGAATTGAATTGTCATAGTAACAACTTGGTGAAGAGATCTAATGTTTCAAGGCCTCTTCACAACAATAAAAAGAAAAAAAAAGAAAAGGAAATAATCACAGACCCAGGGAGTCATTCTCCACAGTGTAATATCCATTAAAGCTCATCTCAGTGATGCACTCCAAGAAAAAAACGCACTAAACACATCTTAGGTGTAACATCAACATACTGTAGCCATCACACACATTCGCTTCATTTCCTTTCTGCCCAAAACAGAACTGAAGGAAATATAGGAAACTCTATGATTTCTGCATCGCATGAAGCTACGCATCATGACAGGGTTGGGTTGAGAGGTGTGTGACAGCAATTTGAATCAGGGTATAAGCAAGACATCAGATGGCAACACATCAAGCTGATCTCCACAGGTGATCATTACCTAAGCCCAGGGACAGGAGGGAGGGAGTGCTGATGTGATCATGCCACGGGCATAATGAAACACATTTGCCTGGCTTAAAACCACCCCTCCATCATCATGAGAAATGACAGTTTGTTCCTCGGATAAATAAATGCCATCATATTGCCACTCTATAATCTGTCTGCTTGAATTGGGTTTCATCAGCAAAACAGATGTTTGGATTTTGCCTCAACCATCTCAATCTCTTATTTGGGTGAAATGTTCCTCCAGTTGAGACCATGCGGAATTTGCCACCCATGTCATTCGCACAACTCACACAATCTAATGTTCCTTCGCACAAAACAAAACAAACTCAAAAAACAAACAAACAAACAAAAAACAACAACAACAACAACAGGACCAAATGACTAGAAAACATTCTAGTTTGTACTCAGGCTTCTGCAAAGCATCAAATTGCTTCAAAGTT
>JAODXP020000006.1:28135021-28145021 GCA_027497455.2 Sardinella longiceps
TCTGATGCCTTTAAATAAATGGGTACACAGTCCAATAAAAGTCAGAAACATTGCCATACCTTGATGGATTTACATCAGCAAACACAACAGAGTAAAGGCAACAGTGGCCTTTTTCAATGATTAGCAATAGCCGAGTTTTGGCCAGCACGCTCATTGTAACTCCACTTCCGTTTAGCGATCGAGTGAATCCACCAGGTGGTGAGCGCTATAAACGAGATTAAATGCATGCTATCCTGGGATGCCTTTTCTTTTCCTTGAGCACACTTTTTTTTTTGTGGCGAAATGCCCTGGAGGATCCCACCCATGTGTGCACTGTGATCATAGCCACCACAGCGCTTTCATTCAATTATCACAGTGCTTCCTTCAGATAGGAAGAGAGAATTAGGATCCTCTCAAGGACACAGAGAAATATATGCATGAGAGAGTGAATGTCAAACGCGATGACACAGACATTACTTTTCTGTCACAATTTAATTGTATTTTTAGCACATTTTATTTTTTTTATTTTTTTTTATTATTATTATTATTTTTTTTTGGGGGGGGGGGGGGTGGCCAAGATATTCATTAAAACGTTGGTTGTCATCGGCTGCATTCCAAAATAAATAGATAAATATAATCAGATGCCCCAGTAGAGTGCGGTGTGGAGGAGCGAGTGAGGAGCAATGGGAGGAAGGAAATTAATTAAATTCTTTCAAGTAGAATAAGCTAAGGGGTGATAAATAAATAAATAAATAAATAATAATAATAAAAAAAGATTACCTGAGGCATTTTGTGAAAATTCCACATACAGCCACAGACACAGCCATAGACACAGCCACATTTTTGTTTAGTAGGTGCATCTAATTAAAATTCAGCTTACAGACACCTCAGCTCCTTGGGGTCTTCCCTCATCCCCATCACTGCATCTCTCTAAGCGGCATGTCCTAAATAATGCCATTTAGCAGCTGCTTATGGGGATGATGGATGAAGGTGAAACCACCAATAGAATGTTGATGTTTGTCATTCTTAGTTAGCGCAATGCAGCATACTTTGAGGAGCCTGACCCTTTTACAGACCAGGTTACATTGTGCACCGACAGGTTTAATTAAATACAGGTGGTCCTTCAAAATCATTCAACATTAAACACAATATTTTCACCATAGTCTGAGTTAACGGAATGCTTTTCCATGAGCACATTTTTTTTTTTTTTCCCTTCTCCTTTTGCAGTGAGGACTGGAGACAAGGGGCTGTGGGTCGCTAAAGGGCTGTGTTAGTTAGCAATGGAATAATTATCTCATGTTCAATGACCTGGGGGCCTTTGTAGACTGACTGCTGATTGGTTCTTATTTGGCAGGCCGCCAGGTCTCTGCACATGCTCTCTTTGCGATCCGTTTAGCAATTTTTTGACATCAACAGCTCTGAGCCATTTGCAATACTGATCGTTTGCGAGACATTTAGCTCATTTCTTGATTGAATTTCTCTCAGTCTATGATTCTCTTTTTCCCTTTTTCTCCACTTCAACACCCCCCCCCCTCCTCACACACACACACACACACACACACACACACACACACACACACACACACACACACAGCCCTGACATCCGCCTGCTCCTGTCTGTATCTCTCTCAAACGCTTGGAGACCAATTAAGAACAGGTCATCATCTTCCTGTTCATATGCAGAAAATTATAACACAAGCCCCATAATTATGGGCCCTGAGATGACTTGAGCCAGGGCTAACTAGGTCTGATGGGAGGGTTGAGGCCTCCCTTTGGGACCACATGGATCATTGCAGAAAAGTACTGTAGTGTAGCTGGCTGCCACGGGAAGAGAGATATTAAAATCAAAAGGAAAATTTTTGCAAATCTTCCAAGGCAAATAAACAGTGAAAAAAAGTGTAAGGAAGTGTTGAGTGCAAGATCTAATATTGTATTGTTTTTGTTTGCCAAGTACTGTATCACCAGAGTGGCCTCTTACAGATGACTCACTATAAAAAAACACTCTGATGAACATGTTCTGCTTCTGCTTCCTAAGATAATAATTCCTCAGCCTTGCCAAATTCAGTGGAGGGCAAATATGTCAAGCATGCTTAAAAGCCTGGCCTCAAGCTCTGTGCCAGTGACTGTATACAGTTGCCTCATGTGCCATACATGATTTTTATTTTTATTTATTTTTTTTTATGTGAGGACTCCATGCATTTGTGACCACTGCAGCCATCTCCACTTGGCAGGCATTTTGAGAAATATGATATTAGCAGAAAAAAAGGATATAGTTGATCGCGTTCATTAACCACGAAAATATATTAAAACTATAAAAGCGCTCAGAGAGCGCAGACCTCCGCCAAGACAATGTGGTCACAGATGGTGTTCTGGATCACCGATCGCCACCAAAATCGAATCAGTTTGTAGTTGTCCCAATACACATGTTGTCCGAAAATTTCATCCAAATCCGTGCAGTACTTTTCGAGTTATGTTGCTGACAGACACACACACACACACACACACACACACACACAGACACACACACGCCGAGCAAAACATAACCTCCTTGGCGGAGGTAATAAAAATATATAACTCAGACATTTTACATCACAGCAAACTTTATCTACAGTTTAGCAGTTTCATTTCTTGAAGATATGCTCTCATGTTCTAATATCCATTTATAAAGCTCATCTTCTCTATGTTTTACAAAATACTTGCACCAATATTTGCCATTTGAGTTTTGATGTTGGATCTAGATATGCAGCCTAATCTTTCCAATAGGCCTACATTAGACGTTAAGGCACAAAATAAGATCTGGAGAATAACAGACTTTTTTTCTCAACTGTACTGGCTGCAAGCACACTTACACTACACTATAAGCACACACACACACACACACACACACACACACACACACACACACACCAGAGCAAAGAGGAAGTATGACTCCTGAAATATCAATCAAGTGAAAGAGTATATTTGGAAATCGCTAGGCTACCTACAGTTTCCAGGTGGAAGTAAGGGAACGTGCACATTTAAGTAGCCCATCAGCCATCAACTGTTGGATGCATTTCACCCGGTATAGTGAAAGTAAACAGAACTTGCATCACATATGCAGACTACAATTTTAACTGACCATGTTTCAGATTTATTTATTCTGGCTGTAGAGCTACGTTTTATACTCACACTCTCTCTCTCTCTCCACACACACACACACACACACACACACACACACACACACACACACACACACACACACACTAGAACCTGATAAGGAGTAGGACATCTTGTCAGAGAGATAAGCACATCATATGTTTACCAGGATTCAGTAGCTGGCCACTCTAGACTGAAAGCATTTCAAAGCCCATCTGGAGTTGGCCAGTTGGGCATCCTGTCTTTTCAACTGGATTACCATGAGACTGGTCTCTTTAGACCTGCTCCACCTGGTCTGGTGAACACCAGATAGTTTTGTCATGGTTTAGCCTACTATTGGTAAAGTATGAAAAATGTGCATTTGATCAAATCTGAACCTAGGAATAACATTCCAACTGACTTTCGGTTTTCAAACTAATTTATTGTAGGATGAAAACAAATGGGTTACACTTTTTTTGAAGGTACCGTCATAAGACTGACATGACGCTGTCATTAACTTTATACACCTGTCATGACTTCTGTCATTAAGTGTCACCTGGTATTTGTCATGGTTAGGGTTAGGTTAGGGTATGTCAGAAGTCATGACAGGTTTATAAAGTTTATGACAGATTCTTGACAACATCATGTCATAGTTAATGACAGTGTCATGTCAGTCTTATGACGGTACCTTCAAATAAAGTGTTACCAAAAAATGTTCTGAATGGTTCAACATCTGGATCTTAAACTAGACCTGAACTAGAACTAGTGTTCTGTCAATAACTATATTTGGCTAATGCCAGCTCCATGGTGAAGTAGATTGATAGGGCTGTCAGATTATGGGAGTAATAACAGGGGTGATGACGGGACCATGAAGGCTACTCAGATAAATAAGGATACAAGTAACGAGATGCCCTCTAAAACTTTCAAAGAAACTGGAAAGTTCTCCTCTTGTGACTCCTATCTTTCTGTGTATACAATACTAATGTCTACAGCATGTAGGTTACTGTAACATAAGGCACAATAGCATGTTGGGTGTTTGCTACTTGATTTTGTTAACCAATAAAGAAAAAAAATGAAAGATAGACATAAATCAAAGATAATGCGTTCTGCATTATCATGGCGTTATCGTCTACAGTATATTTCCTGATCTGTCAATATGTCCTCGGCAACCCACTGTTTTTAGGCTCACTATGGCCTCAAGGTTTGGGCTTGTATTTCCTACCTGAAGTTACACATGCCCTTGACGGGTTATACAACAGAGGAAGAGCTGATAATGTCATGTCCATCACATCAACTCTGGCACCAAAAGGCGGAATCCAGACCACAAAGCTTTTTGAGAAAATGTGAACAAGTGAAGTGACATTCAAGTGAAGTTGAAGGTGGTGAGTTAACTTAAAACAAAGCAAAACAAAATGAAAGATATTGTGTCACCCCCCCTACACACACACACACACACACACACACACACACACACACACACACACCTTCCCTCTGCCAATCATGTCACACACTGCCAGCCAACCAACCCCCTCCCCACTGACAAACACACACACACACACACACACACACACACACACACACACACACACACACACACCCTGTACACACACACACACACACACACACACACAGTACACACTCTTATCCCACAGCAAGCCAGAGCAGGGCAGACTCCTGCAGCGTTTCAGCGTGAAATCATTGCAAGGACTTTTTGGGACTCAGGACCGGATACTTTGGCAGATAAAATTCCCTGTCAATCACACTTTAGACCTTGCTTGTGATAAAATTTTAAAATGGAAACATCATGTGGCCATGAATGTGTGTGTGTGTGTGTGTGTGTGTGTGTGTGTGTGTGTGTGTGTGTGTGTGTGTGTGTGTGTGTGTGTGTGTGTGTGTGTGTGTGTGATAAAATGCTTTGAGGCAGATATGTTTTGGCTAGGTGACTAGATATCTACCATGAGAGTGTGTAATTGCTGCCAGGGGAAAGATGACTCAGCACTATGCAAAAAATAAATGGGCTTTTATCTTGAATTGTTTTTTTGGACTTGGTGTAACATCATTTAAATTGAAAGCAGTCCAAATAAACTGCCATTTAAAGGTGCTGAGTTGGGATTAATAGTGTTCAAGGTTTGTTCAATGTATATAAAACGACATTATCTCATTTGAATGATTTTTACAGACTCTGCTGATCAAATATTTATCACCTTCTGACAGTAAAAAAAAGGGCTGCTGGGTAATCACTTATCAAATTATTCATTCCATGCTTGACAAAAGTCTCTCCAACAAATAAAACAAAACAATTATTCTATAAGCAAGCCAAACCCACAGGATGACACTGTCTAAAGTTAAATGTTTTCTGTGTATTCTGCTTTCAATAATTAATATACCGTCTGCTTTTTAATTTGTCTATACCAGATCAATACAAGAGGGGGGGAAAAAAAATAATAAACGTCCATACCAATAGACCAATAGACAGGTTTCAAACTTACAAAGCGTGTAGGCCTATAAGCTATGCAAATCTCCAAATTCGCATCTTTCTCCTATATAGATGTAATTCATTTTTTCATTCGCATTACACAGTCAACGGAATCACAGGCAGACATACATAATCTTGAGATGAATTTTTGGTAATGCCAATATGAAATGCAAATAAGTCTTACAGAAATCCAGTTACAGACTGTGTGCAGTGCACACACATGTTTTCTTTCTCTGAGCTTTTAAAGAGGCCAAAATATGCTGTCAAGTGCACAGAGGTTTTTACTCATTGTTTACTGCAAACACCAGCAGTGCCTTAAGCAGTACGTGCCTGACAGCACGGTGTGTACTATATGTGAGAAAGTCAGCAAGGGTGAAAATAAACAAATGGTTGCCGCTATAATACAGTACATGTCTCTGGTCAGCCTCCTGTTTAAGGGTGTCAGGCAGCAGTTGTATGTATAATACACCCTTGAGGATGTAGTGTGCTTTCTGATCATTAGTGCCTTGCATTTCACCAATTACTACCAGCTGACTGGCTCTTGCTTGGTATTCTAAACTTGAATTCCTGAGTTAATTGTACACTACACACTGGAAAATGACTCGATAAGCTTTATTGTAAGATTTGGAAAATGACCTTAATACACTACTGTAGCATAGCCTACTTCCTTCCACTGATAGCTTAGAATGCCTGGCAGAGAGTGCTCTACTAAGCACAACTCATTTAATCCATTTCAACAAACAAACAAACAAACACACAAAAAGCATTAACTTCAGCAAGCTTGTTAAATTTAACCATTTTGCATTAACTATATCTTTCTCCACTTCATTTCATCAGACCCCTTTGAAATTCAAACAACTGCCTAATTTCATATTGCTGCTCATTTAATAGCCTAAGAAGCACTCTCTGTTCACTGGGAATGGGGAGGGGCAAGATTGGATTTCAGTACTACTGACAGAACTAAAAGAAGGCGCAATATTCCAATTAGCTAGCACATTCATTTAATAAAGAGCAAACTCAGCTTTCCATGTAGGAGAAAATTAGCTCATTACAATGCAAGTCGTTTCTTAATTAACAGACCAAAGAACTAGTGAAAATAACAAGATCCTCAGTGCTTTATAAACAGTTGATTTCGCTCTGAAGGTTACACCTATGTTACGGGGCATTTCTTGTTGCTTACAGACATGTGATCAATTAAATCATGTTAAAACATAATTTGATTTGAACATATTAATATGTACATGTACATACCATTAGACACAAACATCCTTACAACTGTATTTGGAAGAAAGGACTCTTTGACTCTCCCAGGACTCTTTGGTCAACCTTAAACCGATATCATATGCATTTTCAATGCAATTACTTGTGTTGATTTATTACCTCCGCCAAGGAGGTTACTGTATGTTTTCGCTGGTCTGTCTGTCTGTCTCTCTGTCTGTTTGTCTGTGTACAAAATAACTCGAAAAGTTATACATGGGTTTGGATGAAATTTTCGGACAATGTGTGTATTGGAAAAAGATTCAATTTTGGTGGTGATCGCTGATCCTGAACATCTGTGTCTGTAACCACATTACCTTGGTGGAGGTCTGCGCTCTGCGAGTGCTTTTCTAGTGTCGTCTCTGTATCTATATTTGATATACATGATCAGTCATTGAAGTCAGTGGTATGTTTTGTCTGTAATCGAGCCGAATCAAGAGCAGACTTATATAAATATCATTCAGCTAGTACATATCAAATCAAAAAATAATAGATTAATAATAGTATATAAAGAGAAGTATGTTGACTATTGTATAAACCATTCTTCTGTGTATAAGATTCAGAATATGTCCAGTATTTGAAACAAGGCTTTAAAATGCAATGCAATGCTATCCTGCCTCTGCATTTGGATTCTGGTAGCATGCATGAATACTGGTCTATTGTCTTATATTCCCTACCCCAATCAGAGTCCATGATGTTTGCTGCAGTCCCCTAACTCCAGAACAGTGATTCACAAGTAGCTGGCTATTAACCAAAAGGAGTACTACAAATGAGAGAATTAAAGAGTGCAGCAAAGGACCTGCGATCTAGGGCTGCTGCTTTGTTGAGTGCCTCTCTGGAGGTATGGGGTAGGCTGCTTGCTAAAGTGGGGAAGATAGGATGGCATGATGGGATACTCTCTCTCTCTCTCTCTCTCTCTCTCTCTCTCTCTCTCTCTCTCATCTCTCTCTCTCTCTCTCTCTCACTCTCTCTCTCTCTCTCTCTCTCTCTCTCTCTCTCTCTCTCACTCTCTCTCACTCACTCTCTCTCACTCACTCTCTCTCACTCACTCTCTCTCACTCTCTCTCTCTCTCTCTGTCTCCCTCCCTCTATCTCTTTGGTATATTGGTTTACTGTTTGGTAAGCTTACAATTTTTAAAATATCTGTAATGGTTTCATTAAAACACATTGATCATTGTGTAAATTGCAAACTCAATACTTAAACAACAATTTGGGAGTATTGATATGTATGCCCTTTTGTGTCAGCAATCAATAGCATTTACCACTCCACTATATTAGAACAAATGTTTTATAGATGTATAGTTAGCAAGTGTACAGTCTCATCAACTATATACGTCTACAGAGTCATCCTTGTGTCTAATTTATTCTAAAATTCAATATTTTTAAATAATGAGATTGCTCATTTTAATGTGATAATTATTGCCATTGTAAGAAATTGCTTAAGGGTGTCAGAAATATAAACAATAAATTACTGAAAGCTATAGCCCTGCAAAACTACTACAGATGCATTCATTATGCCAACAGAAAGACAGCAACATACATCCCATAGTCATTCTTCCACATCCTTTAACGATAATGGTATCCATGCAACAGAATGCAAAAGTGGCTTAGTTTGCCGCAGTAATAGCACTGGGATATGGCTGCAGATTGCGTTCGAAAGTACAGGTGAGAGCAAAGAGAGGTAGAGGTAAGATTTTTACTCAGTCTGACACAGATTTAGTGTGAAAGACGAAACACACACACCACACACACACACACACACACACACACACACACACACACACGACACACACACACACACACACACACACACACACACACACACACACACACACACGTGTCTCAATTCCACAACGAGCAAACACCTTCTTTCCAGGCCCAACCACTAGGGAGAGGATGGGAGAATTCATCTTAATAACAGCTGCTTTTCACTTCAGATGGACAGCCATGGCAGAGTTAATAGCTGTCCCCCCATACCTGTCAATCTCCCCTAAGCCCTGAGAGCGTCTCTGCCGCAAGAGTAACCTACGCTAGGAAATAGAAGAGATTAACCTTAAGACATTGAGAGGGACCGGCAGAGGAGAGGAAGATCACACACACCTGTCTCGCCAAACATTGGATTAGATCTAACATACCTCTTTGCTTGGCAAATCAGTGTTGTCAATCTCATTTGCAAGATGGACAAATGAACATTCACACTGTGTGTTGGCAAGGTATTGAAGGTATGGAAGAAAATAAGCACAGTCAATTAGTATGATGTGCTTCAGAGTAACGACATAGTTTTCTATTGAAAAACAAAACAAAACAAAACAAAAAACAGTCATACTTCGAAGCAAGGCTTAAAATGATCTTACTGGAAATGTGGATATGCTGTACTGTTTTCATGTATGCTTATAAATAACACTGACAACTTCACTTATGACAATTATTCAGCACACAGTACTACTTTGTCTCACTGAATATAGAGTATTGACACTCTACAACCAGAAGACTTTTAAAATCTTTGAGACAGGAATACAAGTGCTTATGAGATATATAAATCAATGAATGAGTAGGAGTACAACATGTGCATAATCAATCAGAGAGTTCTAATAAATAAACTTTCCTTAATTAAGAAATAAACAAAATAAACTTCCTTTGTTTCCTATTTGCTCGACACTGTTGGTAAACCATTACATCTTAATGCACTCAGTGCACTCACATAATTTCACTTGGTGCAAAATGTCTGACACGTATCCATTGGCATTTGTTTGAATACCAGTGGGCAGGTACTTTCTGCTTCAACCAATCAATCAATACCTGTGCCAGGTGCTGAAATGCATCAATGTCATTGCTTTCAGCCCTCCCTCTGTTTGTTGATTGGCCTTCACAGCTCAGGGCTGGAGAAGCCTAAGCCTAATGGTTTGACCCCTGACTCAGTGGTGGCGCTAACTCAGAAAAAAAAACTGAGGGGGAAACAGAAGCTGGGGCTAGCCAGGCTAAAGCTATCAGTTATTCACATTTCAGAAGCGAGCTCTAAAACATTCCGAGAGCACTATGTATCCAATTCATTTACCCAGTGCTCTCTTGTTGACTTTTTCACTCAGCAAAGACTGTCTATCACTGCCACACTATTCTCGTCCTCCTTTCATGTCTCCGTGCTCTTTCTCAATCTCTCCATTAATTCTCGTGAGT
>JAODXP020000006.1:28155021-28172521 GCA_027497455.2 Sardinella longiceps
CAAGTTCTGATGCTATCCGTTTGCATTTCAAAGACTAGAGGGGCAAAAAGAGTTGGACACTTGAGTTACAGTACATGTGGGAAAGGCAATAAAATTGTGTATAGGCTCCATATGGTGAAGCGATGTCATTTTTGGCTCAGGCTCACATGAAATTGTGCCCCTGCAACTTTACTGACCATTTCATAACAGAAGAGGCCAAAAGTAAAGCCTTCATATAAATTAAAAAGAAGAGACACAACCAATTAGAGCTGAATGTATTGTAGTAGTATTGACAGTATTGACAGTAGTCGATGCCAATACCAGTCAAATTACACAATTCTTGATACCAATTTCGATACCACGGCAAAAAAAGAGGATTTCATCTGATTCCATATACCTGAACTTGAAACCAATTCTTCAAAAATAATGTGCATCATTGGTACTTTGTTATTGTAGCATCGAATGTCATCATAAGTATCGGTTCTCGTGATCGCTAGGTGAGATGGTTCTATAGAGAAGCATACACGGGCATATGCCCCAAATGCACAAATGTGTCCCATTTTTATATATATATATATATATATATATATATATATATATATATATATATATATATATATATATATATTTGTGCAATTACTGATATCTCCCAACCAACCAATTCTTATCTGATTCTGATGTCAAAGCAAACAAACATTGCAAGGATGGCCTTAGCACATTTGCGCCATCCTATTACAATTTTCTATCTCTTCATGACTCAGATGACTGGGTGAATGAAATTTCTCTCAGAAACCATGTTTACATACCCATCGGCTATATGATAAATTCTTCCAGGGATTTGCTCACATGTGTGGATCATATTAACATTACTATTTCACAGTGCATCATCACTTAGACTAATCTTTGCATAATTCAAGTCCTGGACCCTTTTCACCCACACAAAGCAGAATCTGTCCATGTCAGAGAATAAAAGAGGCCATAAACATCACTATGAGATAGATGTCAGAGAAGATACAACGTGTACATTTATACACTCATACATACTGTATCTCATATGGACCACAACATACCTTTTGCCACTGAGACCATATCCACCTAACTCATGTTATGAGGGAACCTGCACATTCGAATAAATATAATAATGCATATTGCAAATAATGCATATTCATCAGAACAAACCACATATCTCCTATAGCCACTACTGGAAGTTTGGCAATTTTACATGAACATAGTATTTTGCTATACACACAAACTATATAAACGTGCATAAATGTATGCATGCAAACATTAATAAACAGTTTAAATTGAATATACCAATTCAAATGCTTTCACCCTAATCTGAAAATGATTAAATATGATGGGTCACTCAAACGTGAGCAAAAAGTGCCTTCATGACCACGGTTGACAAAAGTGATCTTTTGAACACAGAACAACAAGAAGAAAGAAGATTTGCACTGCTATGAACAAATGAGTTGGAAATCTAAATAGACTAATTTGAGCTTGCTGCAAAATTCAGATGTTTGGCTTTTCCGTTTCAAATAATGAGAAAAACAGACTGCCTTATGTGTACATGCAGAGTACATTTCATACAATACAATTACCTTTTCTTTCTTTCTTTTTTAGTGAATAATTGGCATTCACAGTAGCATTTCAAGTATTTCAAAGACACAGGATCACAAGATCAGAAGAGAGATTAAAATACAGCTCACTACAGTAGCACTACAATCTGCAGGGGTTGGATAAACCCCAGGGGGTGGAATAACATTGATGGCCAAAAACAATGAATGCCGTCAACACCCAGAAAAATGCTTAAAGCTAAAAAATGAATCACTGTTGGAGCAGGAATAACAAACAGGAAATGCAGGACAGACCATAGTGGTCATTTCCATATTTTCCCAGAACCATCAGAAAAGTGTATTTGTGCTTAAAGAAGACTCTAATATACTACACAGTTTCAGACATGCAAAGCTACTGGCCTGCTTCAATTATCAAGTCATGAAGACTAATGATTGCACTTTTCTCTGGATCATAATTATTCTCAGTAAATTCTAATTGTTGTGGCAATGTTATCTTTACATATGTTACCACATCGATTCTAATCTCCTGCGAGGCTTGAATGTTTTGAACATACATCATGAACTTTTCATCAAACAAACTATAAAAACAATTATATAATCAATAGTAAGAGGGTAGAATCCATAATACTGCTGTGGGCATCAAGACTATACAGTACAGTAGCTTACTCATAAAATGACAGAGAGCCAGAGAGACCTTAATTGCAGTAAACAGTAAATACCTCCTGTGTGTTGAAAGGGCGGTAGAGAGACTGTAAGCCAGCATGAGCTTACATAGCATTGTCCTTACGCAAACAACACCTTCAACTTAAATCAGTCAGTAAACAATCCCACAAGGATTAAGAGGACAATGTCATCCATGACAGATGTTTGGGATTAGAATGTTTACAGAGCTAATGTGCGTGTTGATTTTTAACTGTATTTTCAGATGGTCATATCATCCCAGAGTCAACAACAACGGATGCCTGATGCAAGGTGAGCACATAATGAATACTTTACTACTGTGCCATAACTCCACTCTATGGTTTCACAATAAAGTCATATTGACAGTAAACACAGAGGGGGGGCACCCCATATCAGCAGTCGCAAATCCATCTTTCTATTGCTTCCCTCCATTCTCTCTCTCTCTCTCTCTCTCTCTCTCTCTCTCTCTCTCTCTCTCTCTCTCTCTCTCTCTCTCTCTCTCTCTCTCTCTCTCTCTCTCTCCCCTTCATATCTTGAGTGTGATCTCCCCATCTCCCTTGAGGATAGCTCATTTTCTGGTCTTTACGTTATGCTTCCATGCTGCAGTGCCTTCTTGTCACATAATGGGGGAATTCAATCATGCAATTGAATGGTTAATTGCTACTGGGGCCTTGCCATTTCAAGCATCTAGTTTTTAAAAGGGCCTTTGGTTTCAAGCAATGAATTCGGGACATGACTGCAGATCAAGCAAATAAAACGAAATTGCAGATAATGTTATATTCCATTGCCCCTTGGCCCTCCTAGACAGAGAATCTTTATACAATGCAATTCTAAAACAGCAGCACTAAAATGTTTTGTCTGAGTTTCTTATTAGTTTCTGTTCAGATCTCTCTCAACTAGGTAATTGTGTTCACATATAAAGGTGTTTGGACATCACAGCGCAATGCAATCAGTCACTTGTGCCCTTTAGAAAGTGACAGCAGACACTGTTTTCATGATAGTTTGTTGAAAGGTACAAAATGCATTTTTCATCAGGTTTAAATAATTGAATCTATAAATAATTGAACTGAAAAGGAACAAGAAAGAACATATTTTTTGATTGTCAAGTATAAATTCTGAATGATCAGCAATGATGGGAAAACAATAGGCCTAATAAAATTAATATGCCCTATAATTCTGAATCAACTGGAATTAAAATTTAAGAATTGAATTGTCATAGTAACAACTTGGTGAAGAGATCTAATGTTTCAAGGCCTCTTCACAACAATAAAAGAAAAAAAAAAAAGAAAAAGGAAATAATCACAGACCCAGGGAGTCATTCTCCACAGCATAATATCCATTACAGCTCATCTCAGTGATGCACTCCAAGAAATAAAAAAGCACTAAACACATCTTAGGTGTAACATCAACATACTGTAGCCATCACACACATTCGCTTCATTTCCTTTCTGCCCAAAACAGAACTGAAGGAAATATAGGAAATATATGATTTCTGCATCGCATGAAGCTACGCATCATGACAGGGTTGGGTTGGGGGGGGGGGGGGTGACAGCAATTTGAATCAGGGTATAAGCAAGACATCAGATGGCAACACATCAAGCTGATCTCCACAGGTGATCATTACCTAAGCTTGGGGACAGGAGGGAGGGAGTGCTGATGTGATCATGCCACGGGCATAATGAAACACATTTGCCTGGCTTAAAACCACCCCTCCATCATCATGAGAAATGACAGTTTGGTCCTCGGATAAATAAATGCCATCATATTGCCACTCTATAATCTGTCTGCTTGAATTGGGTTTCATCAGCAAAACAGATGTTTGGATTTTGCCTCAACCATCTCAATCTCTTATTTGGGTGAAATGTTCCTCCAGTTGAGACCATGCGGAATTTGCCACCCATGTCGTTCGCACAAGTCACACAATCTAATGTTCCTTCGCACAAAACAAAACAAACTCAAAAAACAAACAAACAAACAAAAAACAACAACAACAACAACAGGACCAAATGACTAGAAAACATTCTAGTTTGTACTCAGGCTTCTGCAAAGCATCAAATTGCTTCAAAGTTTCGCCACTTCATTGCCACCCCTCAGATTCAATTTAGATAATGCTGTAATACCTCTTTACAAAGGACCCAGGCCCTCAGGCATGTCTGGCACAATAATCTGGAGGTGCTGGAGAAAACTACAGTTTAGTGCGGTGGGCGGAGATCCTGTTGCTTTGTGGGCATGAATGGGACGAATCACGTGGCAGCCAGACCTGCTCTGCATGCTTTTGATGCCGTGGAGGAGTTGAGACTGCAGCAGAGGAAAGACTCGGTAGTGTCAAACATCACAGGGAAAAACACAACAGTGTTTTCTCCATGGAGTCTCTCCACGGCCAGACTTTGGCAAAACTCACTCATCGTTCCGTGCCCCTGGTTGACAGGGTGAAGCATTGTGTGCGCATTGTGTGTGTGTGTGTGTGTGTGTGTGTGTGTGTGTGTGTGTGTGTGTGTGTGTGTGTGTGTGCATGTGTGTGTGCGTGCGTGTTGTCTCGTGCTGCTCAACCAACATGGAATACTATACAAAGAAGAATACAAGCCCATAACAACTGATGTGACTAACAACAACAACGACCAAAAAAAGAACAGGCTGTTTAGCAGACTGACAAAACAATAAAGGGCAGTGCCTCTCACAGATGCTCTTACAAAGGCTGACAAAAAGAGGCAGAAGCTGTCGAGAATGTCTGAGGAAAAGCACTCGAGACAGAAGTGCAGAACACACAGTCTGGCGAGGACGAGACAAGAGGGAACATCCAGGGAGATATCCCTCCGCCTCCCGCCAATGGGTGGCATATCTTAAGTGACACCCAAGGTATGGCTGGCTTGTTTACTGGCTAATGCTAGCTGACAGTATGTGGTCCGTCCTCTCCTCTGAGTTTTTTTTTTTTTTTTCCTAGCGATGTGCTTTGTATGGCACGGCCACTCCATCTGACGCTAACGCCTGAGGAAAGAACAGTGCCTTTCTCTGGAAATAATTCATTGTGATTTTCCTTCTGTTCAATAGAACCCAAACACTGGAAAGCACCAATGCTTTTTCATGCCTGACATGTACCCCCCCACCCCACTACAACACACACACACACACACACACACACACACACACACACACACACACACACACACACACACACACACACACACACACACACAGACACTCCTGCCTGGTTGGGTCTATGTGGAGTCTGTGTTCTTCTCAGCAACACTATGCCAGTTGTTCAAATGTGTGAACGTTCAGAGACTTTACACCTGATCTGAAAGCAAAGCACAGCTGAAAATGGGTGATGGTCTAATGATTAGTCAAGCATTAAACATTAGGGCAGTGATTATGTATGAGCTGTCTCATACTGAAAATAACAGCAGAAAACAAATATATCTTGGAGAAATCATGAGGGCTAGGAGATTAAATATGCATTGGAAAGGAGTAGGCAAAAACTTGGGGGAGAAAAAATTAAAATTAAAAAAATAAAAGATACTAGACACGTACAGTATTATGGTGTAAAAGTTCCCGTGTGTTTAATTTTCTTGATAAATGGAGTGGCACAAGTTTTAAACAAGCTCTTCCCTATTTGCATATGCCTGCCTAGGCATTTATTAGACAGAACCTGCTATTATAAAAGGAGGCCCTATTTTTAGCTATAGTTTAGTATAGAGCATTATGCTTTCATTAAGCCAGCCAGAACAGGCATCACTGTGCTCCACAGGCGCTTTACTTACAGGAAGTGTTGCTGAGCCTGTGACTCAGCAATAATTACATTAGCAGGAGCAAAAGGAAGACGTAGCCACAACATGCATTAATGCTTCCCACACACATTGGACACACACACACACACACACACACACACACACACACACACACACACACACACACACACACACACACACCGAGGTTGTATCCTGAGCTGTACTACTGGTATGCCTACGAAGTACAAATGATTATTATCAAAGCCATACAGGTGCATTGCCAGAAACATTGCTGTTGGCCTACAATTAAACTCAGTTCCAGTTCTATTATAGCCCTCTAACTCTCAAGGCATCACACAGCACAGCTTGAATATGACCAGTCATTCCCACTTCAGTGGTGTGCCGTAAGATGTTCATCATACAGATGATTAGGTAAAAGTCTCTGGATCAGTCCTGTATGCGAAATGACTACTGGGACATGTCTTCTGGAAAGCTCCTCGACAGTTGCGTGAACACAACCCCCTCCATTTGCAACCTAATGTCTTTGCCGCCATGGCTGGCATTAAATAGCAGGCATACAGTATGTTGCACTAAAGCAGAACAAAGCCAACTCCAGCGGGAGAGGAGGCGGGATAGTGTTTTTGAGTGTGCGTGTGTGTGTGTGTGTGTGTGTGTGTGTGTGTGTGCGCGTGTGTGCAGCTAACCTCAATGACTGAACCACTAATTGGCTCTGCATGGTCGAGATTTAATTAAAGCCAAAGTAAATTATTAATACGTATAATGTGCTGTTTCTGTAATTTACCTTCATCAGAGCAACACAGCTGGTCCTTTCCACAGCTTAATGTCTAAAAAGTGGAAGTGCATTGAAAAGTCATGCACCCTACTAAAGCCACACAAGAGTCTTAAGTCACTTTTCCACAAAAAATATTATCGGCACAACTCGCCTTGACTTTACTCGTCTTGTATATTTCGTTTTACACTGCATAAAAGTACCATTCACTGTAATTGTAATAGGTGTCTGTGGACCAGTGTGTGTGTGTGTGTGTGTGTGTGTGTGTGTGTGTGTGTGTGTGTGTGTGTGTGGTGGGAGGGTGTGTGTGTGTGTGTGTGTGTGTGTGTGTGTGTGTGTGTGTGTGTGTGTGTGTGTGTGTGTGTGTGTTCCTTTTAGGCTAACACAACTGCTAAGGGCTTGTTCGGAAAACTAGCGATCTAGTGGTAATAATGACCATTCCGTAAACAGGTACCAAATTTTAGAGATGGAAATGGAAAGAAGCAAGTAGACATTTTGAGAAAAACATGACCCTTTCAGCCTGAGTGCCTTATTTATTAGTATATGCATAAACAACAACGTTGGAGAGGACTTAATGGTCATCTTTGGGTTGGCTCAGATAAATGGGGTTTCTTAATGTGAACACGTCATTAATGTTTTTTTATCCTGGCAACAACGGTGTTGGCATGACAACAGTTTGGTAACTAGGGGTGGAGATAAATCGAATCTCAACAGCAAAGCTCACCACAGACTCAGCAGATGATGAATATGCACTTTTGCTATGATGGTTTGCCTTCTATGCTCATTATGTCCTTTTCGCACTGGAAAGTGTTAGAAAATTATAAGGAAATGCATTCATTCTTAAAATGTGCTGGAGGGATGCGAGAAAAAGTAGGGTGTTCATTCTTCATTCTTTTTCTTTTTTTTTTTAAATATTTTTTTTTTATTTTATCTCACCACCTAACATGATCCCAAGTAACAAACCATAGTATTTGATAACGCACAGAGAGGTTTGAATCTAACAGCAATTTCCTAAGGTTCAGTTATCAAACTAAAACTAGTAGGCTAAATTACAGTAAATATGAAAATACGGTAATGTATTATTTGAAGGTCTACATAAAAGTGAAATGAGCTTGTCATTGACATGACATGAACACTTATTACATCTAATGTCTGTGTTGTCATTAAGTGTTGGATTTTGTAATGTAGGCCTAAGGTTTGCAGCGCTGATGATACTCCAAAAACAGAATGACAGCAATGAATGCACTTCGCTTTTCATCCAAGCTCTCATTGTTGGACATAAGATAACTCCTAACAAAATTTGGAATGCCAATGTTTGTTTGTTTCTCCTCTCCCAGACATTATACTCAACTGGTTTATAGAATCTGGCTTTGCTATATGATTCAAGTTAAACAACAAAGATTATAGGCTAACAAAGTCTGGGGTTTTTGTTTAGAGAGGGTGATGTGTTGATTATTGTTTATTTTGTTTGTTTGTTTGTTTGTTTTTTTGGTGACTGCATTTCTCTTGGCAGCTGAAGCTTCAGTTGGTGATCAAAGCGCAAGCTTTGGGCACTAGTTTTTCCACAGTCCCACTGTTGCCATGGTATTTGTTGAGCCCAATTGTTGATATACTCAGAGAAAGTAGTTCAAAGCTGAGTAGTAACAGTTTGATAATCAAAAATACCTTCTTACTCACAGTAATAACACATAATAAAATATCTCAAGACAACACCAGTACTGTCAATAATATGAAAATGAAATAAATTGAAAATGAAATGACAACTGGGAAAGAGTTCAACACACATTATACAGCCTACAAACGTATATAAAAAAATGATGATCGGCATGAGACTGCTTGGTTTGAATTAACTCTCAATTAATCTTCATTAAATCTAAAGAATCTGCATTAATACAGCACCTTAAAAAACTTAATAAAATGATATTTTTGTCATTATTGCCCTGTGCCTAAGTATAGCCTATCAACATAAACAACCAGATGGAAAGTGTTGACATTTAATGGCACCCAATCAAGGACCTGCCAGTTACTTTAGTCAAATCTCCCAGAAGACCTACCTTTACTGTGAGCAAACCTGAAGTTTGGAGATTAACGTTGTGGAAAATAGCATTTAGGGGCAGTAATATTAAAAATTAGAATTCTAATGGGTGCAATTAGCGCATTCATTTCACCCAGCAGATGTGCAGCGGACATTAATTGTTGACTCACGCAGGCTTTTGATGCATGCTCATCACTGATTAGGCTACAGTCTTATGGCCGTAAACAAATGCGAGGTGCACTCACATGCATAAAGAGGACTACAAATCTGATTGATGGAGTTTTCCATCCAATTCACCTCTTGTTTTACACACAAAAAATGTGGAGTGTGGGGTGTGTACTGTAAAAAGGCATATAGAATTGTTTTTTTAATTTATCTTTGGTGATAAAAATAAAGATCATAAATGCACAGTCATAAAATATCATATGGTCGAGCTCTGTTCTTTGATTGCCCCGTACGTCATACACATTCATACGCACAGTTGTAAGTTATTATGGAAGGGTCTTGAATTAAACATCAACAGGAATGAAATATTCACACAGGTTCCGGAGCTTGTAGAAAGACAAGTCCAGTGGCCCAGGTCTTGTGGCATGCACTCTCAGCAACATCTCAAAGGCCTCTCTTCCTTAATGAGAGCTGCCGCTTTTTATCGAACAGTTGTTCATCTTTATGGAGTATGCTTAATCAGTACACAGCACAGCTCCTCCGGGCTCTCCTGTTTGTATTGATGTCCATGCTTGTGTGTGTTAACCAGACATCATGAGACAAATAAAGCAAAGAAAGACTGTGTGTGTGTGTGTGTGTGTGTGTGTGTGTGTGTGTGTGTGTGTGTGTGTGTGTGTGTCTGTCTATCTGTGAGAGAGAGAGAGAGTGAGTGAGTGAGTGAGAGAGAGAGAGAGAGAGAGAGAGAGAGAGAGAGTGAGTGAGTGAGTAAGATTAGAAACGGTTAAAGGAATGAATAAGTAGTCATGTTGATAAGAGAGCACGTACGGCAGCCTGCTCCATGTGCCCAACTTTGATTGACAGGCACGTCTTGGGTTCAGTCTGTAGGGGGGGTGGGCGGGGGCAACACCATTTCTCCAATCGATCCCGAAACAACGCAACGCACCAGGGCTGCCGCAATGAGTCCGACTAAATTTAGCTGCTCGTGCAGTGATGAATTCCGCAGCTCACTCCCGCCCTTTTCATTAGAGTGATGGAGACAAGCCTGATAGGTCACCCAGGCTGACAAGCTTGGCCATAGAAAGTCCTGACTCAAGCACTTCAACCCACTCCCTCCAAACCACACACACACACACACACACACACACACACATTGACTGCCACACACACCCTGGTCTCTCTGAATCCCCATGTTATTTTTGTTAACTTCACCTTACTCAGTGCTAAGGCCTGGAAGGGCTTGAGCAAGGATGTCATTTTCCTTCACAAAGACAACTGTGAAGTGGTGTAACTGAGTTTAAAGTTTCTGTGCTATTGCTAGTGGTTTAGCGTACATGCAAGTGTACTGAATGAAGGACAGGGCGGGTACTCCAAGGAGGTGGTTAAATGGTAAACATGGCTAAGTTAAGAAGATAGAAGAAGTGACAAACCTTCTAATTCATTAACCTGTAACCAGGCTTATTTATTCTCAGATTTACTCCATTACCTACAGCTTATCTTACCCAGGTATGCCACTTATTATTGAATTATCATCCGGTGGAATGGAATACTGTTTTCTGACTGGCTGTCAGGGTGTCCGTTATTTCTAGATAACAGGACACCTGAGGCATGTATTGGGTTAAAAAAAAAGTTTCACCAGCGTTCCATATCAATGCTCTTTAGAATGCAGCCTTGCGGATCTTCTTTCATATGAAAATAGTACCCCTACCTTCTTTCTAAACGGAGCCACATGTTTCTTTTTGGTTTTAAACACTTGCTTACCATCTATAAGTTTTAGTTGCAGCCGGGTGATAAGCAAGATAACGGCCTTCGAGGTGTCCCGAAGGCCGTCGGGCTGTTCTTCGCCTTCGCGTCATCCATTATTTTTCTGATATCGGGACACCTCGGCGGCCGTTATCCCTTACATTTCAACCATATACAGTGTATACTGTGAGACAAAATGCTGCTTCACCATGGATCAAATGGTACAGCATTTTAATATAAAAAGACAAAGACAAACCATGAAATCTAAAAATAAAATGTAATGTAATTAAAATGCAAAATGTTAATCAATCTTGTGTCAATCTAATATTATAGAATATCACACATCAGCGTCTCAACATTGTCACAGTGATTTTGAACAGCATTGCCATGGATACAAGCCCTGCTCAAAAAAGATGCACACCTAAGTTAATAGAATCAATAGCTGTCAGTGTTATCATTATACTCTAAGCACTTTAATGAAAGTTTTAAACATCATGGGGTGTTTGCTCATCTAAACCGTAGTCGCCTCACTTGCAACTGGTTGAAATTTTGCTTTGGCCCTCTGCAAATTCAACTTCTCAAGATGTGGCCGGCAAACAGAAAAGCCAGTCCTGGCCTACATGTAACACCCCCATTTTCACTGCAATCAAAACATGGTAAAAAAAATATGAATATCTGGTATGCAGTGGTCTGAGCAACCGTGGCCTACAGGTTAGCCCTATGGCTACAGGCTTGGAACCGAAGCTAGTTCGATTCACTACCAATGAACCACGGCTGAAGCGTCCTTGAGCAAGGCACCTAACCCCCTCACTGCTCCCCAGGTGCCACTGAAGCAGGCAGTCAACTGTGTTAGTGTAGTGTGTGTCTCACCTCGATGTGTGTTTATGTCACTAATTAAAGGCAGAGACCAAATTTCCCTCACGGGACCGAAAGAAGAATTATTATTATTGTTATTATTATTGGTCTCACTACCAAGGACCTGCCTACATCTGTGTGGTAGGTATAGCCTATTTAAATAAAATGGCTGGAGTTAAAGATTGATCGTCTACCGAGCCCTTTCTTGATGGATTAATACAGTTGGATTTAATGAAGCAGAGCATTTAGGTCTCAAAGCATCCTACTGGCAAAGGCCACCACAATGTGTTGCTAGCCAGATAAAATTATTCGTGACAGCATGTTTTTTTTTGCACACAAATGTGTTCCCAAGAGGCCCATACATAAATGCCTTCTTATTAATATTCATGGTTATGTAAATACTTAATAGTACTAAAGTGTTATAGTAACTCATTCATATTTTAAGGAAAATGAATAACAACTAGGATGGAGATGGAGGAGAGAGAGAGAGAGGGAGGGAGGGAGGGAGGGAGGAGGGAGAGACAGAGAGAGCAAAAGCACAGACAGAGGTAAATGTCTTTTTTCCTGAATCCCACCAGCAAGCCATTTTTCCTCCTAAGAACACTATTTGACTTCAGCACCAGCCAAAATAAGATGCCTGGGCCTGCAGCCGATAGTCGTGCAGAGATACCATCGCAGACAGCTCTGCGTCACAAGGTGGCCCCTTCACAATATTGGCCATCGCCATGGCAGCGTAATGGTGTTATCAGGTCGTCCTAAAGGGAGCGATGACTCACGAGCGAGCCTGCCCGCAGACGCCTCTCTTCCCGAAGCCACGCTGGCTAATAGGCCCTCCACAGGCTGTGGAGACCAGGCCAGAAGCTGATAACACACACACACACACACACACACACACACACACACACACACACACACACACACACTCTCTCTCTCTCTCTCTCTCTCTCTCTCTCTCTCCCACACACACACACACACACACACACACAGACGCACACACACAGCAGAAAAAAAACACTTCTTTACAGGGAGGCAGAGATGCACTGAAGAAAACAGGAAAAAGTGTAATAGGACAAAAAACAAAAAACAAAAAAAAAACAAGATGGTGGAAAAGGCTATCTTAGAGTTATAACTCACTGTGCTATATGAAGACAAATGTTCTTTGGCGCCATATGGCATCTGTGCCACAGAACATGCAGCCTGAATACAGAACAGCATGATGGATTGGAAAGTACACAACACATTGACAAGTAGGGAGTGTGGGGAAAAAACACAATGCTAATTTACGAGAGAAATATTCAAACATTCATAAAATTTGAATGGAGTGGATTAAACTCATTTGTTTGGACTCATCAAGCGTGGGGTGCTTTGTTTTTCTGTTCCCAGCCAACAGACACTGAGGCAGAGCTACGAGGTTATGAGACCTCACCACAGACAGTGGGGGCTACACAGGGCTACAATCACCACCAAAACCAAACCAGTGCAGCAGATGAAAATGGCCCTACAATTATTCAGCAAGAATGGCAGCAGATCTCATTCAATAACGGTGTCAAAATCAATCACGCTCAGCCTTGAACAGGTGTCATGGATAACAAGAGGTGTCCCCATTGTATATGCATGTGGCACTTCCACATTAACCTGAGAGCAACTTGTCATAACAACAGCCTGACTATTGCTGATACTGAAGCCGTTTTGCAGGGCCAGGAGAGAGAGAGAGAGAGAGAGAGAGAGAGAGAGAGAGAGAGAGAGAGAGAGAGAGAGAGAGAGAGAGAGAGAGAGAGAGAGAGAGAGAGGTGTCCTTGACTGGGAAACACTGGGACCATATGATTCAAGAACACTCTCAGAAGAGCACTTGCCTGAAGGATGGTCAATATGCCATTATATAAAGGAAAAATGGTGAATGTTACAGTTTGGAGTGCTTTTGTTTTGTGCTCCTACACCTGCACATACACGCCAGTGATTGGGTAAGAGCTAGGCCATACAAATCAGTAATAATTTCACAAACCTCTACTCAACTCATATAGGTAAGGTAAGGTAAGGTAGTTTTATTTATATAGCACATTTTTACTACACAGAGTGCAACACAAAGCGCTTCAAGAGGAAAAAACACATAACAAAACGTAATGACAAAAGAAGTAGCCTAAGCCTATAATATAGGCCCATCAGAGTTCAATTGGTTGGTCGTAGAAGTCCACAGGGATGTTGGTAATTCACTCATGACATGTAGCGCAGCGCCAGCCTGATATCAGAGGCAGGGCTGTCTGAGAAACTCTTTTAGTTGATCAGCTATATATATAAAACAAAAACATCTTGGTGAGTGAGAGGGAAACCAAAGCCATATTTTTCCATGGTTTTACTGGCACAAAATCTCTCCCGCATAACAACCTCTGTGTAGCCTACTGCCTCATGAGGTGGTCTCACCCTGCTTAAAGGTCCACCCTAGGCAAACTCAATATGACTTAAAAAGAATTCATTCTTAGCTCAAGCCATAGCCCTTGTGTTTGAGTGCTGTCTTTATGAAAAAAAAGACAAAAAGGAATGGTGATCTCAAGCAACAGGGTTGAGGGCTGGGTTGAAAAGTGTGAAAAGTCAAGAACTTCATACGAGGTCTACTCTTGACACTCTCTCAACCAGTGAACTCACACAAGAACAAGCTAAGACATCTCTCGAGAGGTGAACAATTCAAGAGAGTGCATCTTTTTCACAGTACACAGACAGAAGGATCCTTGCTACTGCGCTGATTGTATTGTTCTGCCTGATTAAATTGCAATTGACATGAAGTAAAGAAGCCCCTGTCTCTCATACTTCTCTCTGATGCTCCTCAACATGTTTTTATATGGGGTTATAGTCATGATGGAAATGGAGTCGCGTGAAAAGAAAGCACTTTAAAAGTTCACCTGTTGTTTTTAACTAAATCTAACCACCGGTAGAAAAAAAAAAAAAAGGAGTCAATAACACTCTTCATGATGGGGACTGGATGGCAGCTGCTGTGGTTAAAGTAGAAGCTGAACACGATAGTAAGATACTCATTTCCAGTGTTTTTTCTCTTAATCTCTTCTTGTTTACGCTGTAATCTACATTGCATGTACTTCATATGCAGCATCTGCCAAATAAATAGATGGAAAATGTAAACACCAAACACACACACACACACACACACACACACACACACACACACAAACAAACATGAACATGAAACATGTGGGGAGTTGCAAAGCAAAGAGAAGAGTCAGGAGATTTATAGTAGGTTCTCTCTCCGTGGGAGGGTCCTTAGCAACACACCAGCTGTGGGGCAGTATCCACACGGAACAGGCTAAAGTACTGCATGACTGAGGATGGCACCTAGGCAGATGTTTCATGGGTGTCAGAATGCCTCAAATGACTCTCGCACCCCCGTTTATGGGATTCTGTGGCACACACACAGCTTTTCAGTATTCCTGAAGAGCTTCACACTAGGCTGCTCTACACACCTGTGTCCTATTCTGGGCATGTCTGAGGAGATGGGAGGGGTGGGGTGTGGTGGGGAGTAGGGGGGGGTGGGAAAGTTCTACATAACACTGCCAATCGAAATAATGTAGGCTTAAGTAGCGGCTAGGCACACCGCAGCCTCCGACTCACTAGCAGCGAGCGCTGTTTGCAGGCTAATCACATCCCTAGGTGGTTCAACTCCCGCTTCAGAATCCGCTTTCTCTTTTCCACCCTCGCTCCTCTAACGCGGTCCCTCCGGCACTGCAACTGAAGTGATATTTTCTTGTAACTAAACCGTATTTTCATCTGAAGGAAAAGAAAGAAAGGGGGGGAAAGCGCTTGGGTTCAGCATTGTGTAAACTAGCTAGAATGAGGAGGGGAGTGTTCCGAGTCATGTGTTTGTCAAACCTTTCCATCAAGAGAATAATGTAGCTCTTTGAAGCCAACAAGGCATTAAAATTTCAGCACACAGGTGAGAGGGAGCTGCCAAAGCTCCTTCGGATTTGTAGCTACATTTGTTACTGCTTAATTCCTTGCAATGGAATCGTAAGATCTTCTCCAGGTATGCCGCTCCCTTATTTCTTAGCTAAACAATCTTCCATGCTGTGAGTTCCTCTATAACTGTATGTTCTGAAACCGTCAAATAATATCTAATATCCATGCTTCCAGCAAATTCTCTTGCTAAGGCAACATAGTCTAAATACATCTTTTATAAAGATAGCAATGACCATAAGACCGTGAAGTCTTGAATGACAACAGCTACATTCAAAAGTAATAGATATAATATATATATAATTGCCAACTCCAGATAGTTTTCCCCAACTCAGAATATCAGTTTGGATTAGTCAAATGTCTTGTTTATTTCTACTAACCATCCGACCTTTACTAAACTATTTTTGATAGCTTCCCGATGGATTGTAAAATTAATCATTAAACGCTAATTCCTGTTTCACTCCAATGGTTTCTGTTCTCATTGAGAATGAATTTCAAGGTTATTGATCCCTTAAAAAGCATTTCCATATTCTGACATCACTACATCCTAATATTTAGTAATAAGCCTCTGCAATGTTAGACCAGGGGCTTCTGGTTTATTTATGGTCTGGTATTTCTACTGTCAATGGTATGAAGGCAATTAACAAAATTTGGTAAAAGATTTACTGTGTTCGCTTCAAGCATAATGTGAAACAAGTAGTCTACTGAATTTGGTAAAAGAGCCACAACCTCTCCTCCCACCCCTCCATTATTTTATTTTCCACAAACTAGTATGTGGTACGCAGTATGCCTGTATAACTATTATGTAGTATATAGTATGAAGTAGTATACACCAATCGAGGGGCATTCCAAACCCAAAGGCTCTCAGATATTGCGGCCACACTTCTACAGTAGGTTGGTGATGCACATTTGATGTCATTTCCAATCATTACCCGATGCACCAGCCCCCACCCCCATCTCTTGCTGGGTCCTGCCCCCTCATGAAAGATTTATCATTCCAAAGCACCAACATGGAGGGAGGGGGAGAGAATTGGGAGGCGGCTGGGGAGAGGTGGACGGGTAGAGGGTGCAGGGTGTGTGTGTGTGTGTGTGTGTGTGTGTGTGTGTGTGTGTGTGTGTGTGTGTGTGTGTGTTGGGGGTGGGAATGAGTCTCAACGACGCAGTGTCGCCTCTGATGCCACACTTCACGTATGGGTGACTAAATTTCTCATTTCCATTGTGTCCTTCCCTGTGAATACCCTCATTTGAGGACTGGCAATGGCAGAGGGGTTGCAGCAGGAGTGAGAGAGAGAGAGAGAGTGAGAGAGAGAGAGAGAGAGAGAGAGAGTGAGAGATGTGCTCTCTTTCCATTCTCATAACGGCTAATGAGTCTGTACGTGACGGGAAGCCGGGCGTAAAAAAAAAACGAAAAAAAAAACAGCCTCGCTCATAAACACTCCTCTCTTATAAGCACTTAATACGATCCTGATATAGCAGTAATGCTCTCAGTCTTCACAAACACATCATCAGCTAGACCACCATTAGCATATTCAGCTGGTCTGACACAGGCAATCGGGAGATGCACGCATAATAATGCAAGGTGTATACCACACACACACACACACACACACACACACACACACACACACACACACACAGCACACACACACACACACACACACACACACACACACACACACACAGACACACACACACACACACACACACACACACATTAACCATTGAAAAGGCCTCTCATACCACGTGAACTAAAGTAGTGCTCTTGAAAGGTGCAGCAGCGTGTGAGCGTAAGGGCAAAGGGGTCAGAGATAATGCATTTACACACAGCTCATGTCTTTCACCCCGTGCATCCATACAATATGTATGCATGTTTGTATGCATGTATGGATGTGGATGATGGCGGCTCTTACAGTATATATGGTGCTCAGGCTATGATTAAAGCCGCGTTAAGGCGCCTATAACTGCTGAGGGAAGAAAATGAGAACAAGATCGGCAT